>NJRL01000208.1:355877-387979 GCA_003063815.1 Aphaenogaster rudis
CATGTAATTTATACATGCATTAGTATAATCGAAACTATAAATGGCTACCCACATTTTTAGCATCAAAGATGGCAACGGAGTGAGCAGTCTAGTTAGTATATAGAAGTCTGTGGGTAAAGCGTAATTTGTTTGGTCTGGTATATAAAAGGCGATCGGGTTTAGCGGCGAACTCGCATGCTGGCGAGATGTACGTCGGACCGCAGACGTGCGTTCAACCCATCTAACCGGTGCATTCTCGGCCGGTGATTCTGTCAGACCGGCTCAGCACAAACGCATTTATGAGTTTGAGCGTTCCCATAGTAACACGAAAACGTCACAAAGAGAGGTACGTTCGTGCTCGAGCAACGCGATGTCGGACTTCGATAATTGGTTCGAAACAACCGTTGACTCCTGACCGGCTGTTTGACGAGAGTACATCGCTCGCTCACGCGTTCTGACGAGCGTGCGCGGACAGCCTTTCGCGTTAAGACTGGGAAATTGGCAAAGTGCGCGCGAGTCCAAGTTCGAGTCTGTCGAAGGACGGTAAACTGATAGGGAGAAGGCAGAGAGATGCGAATTGTTTTCGCGAAATTCTCGCGAAAACAATCATGCCGCGAGTTCGCGAGAATTTTACGTTGAAATACCGCTCATTTAACGCAGTAATGAAATTTCATTAAGCCGCATACACGCGCGCGTGCATCTATCGGGGATTTAACGAGGCTGACAATCCACGGAGGGATTAGTGGAGCGCGTTAATGAAATCACGCGAGATTGTCTTTGTGAAATTGGATTCTCGCGAGGAACGCCGGATACGCGCGGCATCCCGATACCATCCGAAACGCGAAATAACACGTCGGCCCCGAGGCCCCTTTGTTGAAGACCACATCTCATCAATCTCTCGCATCTCGTCGCATATATATGATGGGCGAAAAGCGTGCATCGCGAATCCGATGCGCGCTTAAAAAGCTATCCGAGCATGACGAGTCTTCGCGAATGCGATAAAATGCTGCACGCGGACAAATCGCAATTCCCCGTCGACCACGTCGGCGTTCCGCGGTTCTTTTTTTCCCGTTACTCGGGCGCAACGAGAACTCGACAAAGACTTTCGCAAAAACTAATGAGGACTCGATATGAGAACGGATCTGTCACAATAGTGATCGCGGCATAAATGATAACATTTCTTACATGCACTATGCGTATTTATCAAATCTCACCTTTCTTCTATAAAGCCGCGTAAAAGTAGTTACGGATTTTCAGCTAATATCGTTGAAAATCCCGACTGTACAGATCCGGCGACTCTTACAAAGTGAAATCCGATTGGGATTGGAAAAAAATTTCGAAAAATTCGCGGGGAAAGTTTCTGGAAGGAGGAGAGGCAAGATTATAGCGCGATGGAGAACCGGTTGTCCGCCTACTGTCAGGTCTGCTATCAGAGCGATTCACTTTTTTCACGTTCCACATACTTCACCTATCTTCACCCTCCAAGGAGCAAAGCTACTCAAGTTCGGAAGTCTGCGAAAAGCGAAAGTTCGCGGAAACGGAAAATCCTTCGAGCGTGAAGTCGCATATTATCAGATAGCTAATTATGAAAAACATGGCTTGCTTGGAATAGATAAATTCGCAGTTTCATGAGATTATTATACATTATATGTGCACATCAACGTTCACATTTGTATTTGTTATACACACAGAAAAAAAAAGTCTTCAATCAAGACGAATATATTTAAATTAACACTATCACTATTTCATATATGTATAAGCAAGAAAATATTATTTTCTTAGAAGAATTTTATATTCTTGTATTTCAAGAATATTATAAATTAATTTGAATATTGTAATTGTCACATAAAGAATACAATAATAAGATTAAACTGTTATCTTTGTAATATGAATATTCTGGTTTGAAAGTACTGTTATTCTCTATCTAATATTTTTTTGCTTTCTATTAATAAAAATTATTTTTGAATAATAAGACTATAATTTTTTAAATAAAACTCTTCTATTCCGCCAGTAATGATTAACCAAAAAGGAAATTGTAATAAGTCCGACACGGCTGGAAACGTCGCTGTACATTTAATACTTAATAAGCCAATATTGCCAGCCGTGTCGGACTTATTACAATTTCCTTTTTACTATAATTTTCTTTATTGAATTATATAAAATGTTTTGATGCAAGTAATATTTCTTCGTTTAACGCTATACAATCTCATTTTAAGATTTACATGTCAAAAATAAAGATATTTTTGAAATATATAAGAACGTTCTTTTTTTCTGTGTAGGTACTCCAGAATTCGCGTAATGAGATTTCTTTCTAAGTAATTAAAAGGCCTCTTTCTCCGCTGATAGATATTCCAAACTTGCAACGTTTGAACAATTGTATTACTAAATATCCTGGAAACTGAATCCTAAATTACCATATGCGTCATGTGCATTTATGTGCATCACTTATATCATTACAATCGGAAAAATCTATATTCTTCTCTAATATCTGCAACTTTTGACAACATCGACTTATTTAAAAAGAGACGCTACCGCGGTAAGTCCCGTTAAAATAACAATGCCTCGACCACTCTTGAAGGTCGGCACATTTTTTGTTGTAACAAACGTGACATCTGGACGCACGTTCATTAAAAAAAATTATCTGTTGCAACAGGTGAAGAATATAAAGTGCACCGGATATGCCTTACATACGCGAGCGGTACGATCAGACGATGCTTACACAGACATCAAAAATTGCGAAATCGTAACAGGTGCGTTTCTTTGTATAAGAGTTTCAGTATGTTCGAGTTATTATAGACAGGTCCGTTCAACCTTCGAGCGTTATAACAACATGTCATTAAAAAAAACTATTTTGACAACTTTCATTCAACACGTGTATGGAATAATTCACGAAATGCTAGAAAAGTATTCGAAATTAAATTAAGTGAAGTAGTCAAGCGGCCACGACGCAGTGCGAAAGGATATTTTTTCATAGTGTCGACACTAAGTTTCACCTTACTGATAAAGAAAAATCGTTAGGGTCAGCAGAGAGATTAGGTCCGCTCGCGGAGTCACTGTTACAAGCGGCTACCTGTTCTGAGGGGACGTTAGGACAGAGAAAGGCAACCAACGCGGCTTTACCTGAGAAATAATCAATAAGTACAAACAAGTCTTTGTAGGTGTATGCAGCCACACCGACCCTAGTATTACCATTGATCCTTTCGTGACCCTTTGTGGTTGCTAGAATTCCCTTTGAAACCGTACGTATGTGCATACCAAAATGACGGTGATTAGCATCCCGACAGTTCTATAAATAACAACCTCCTTGCAATAATCACAGCTTTGTTATGGGTTTTTTTGAAAATTTTTCCATTTTGCTATTCCGAAATACAATCGTTTTTTTTCAATATCTAACACCCTCACGTTATATTCTAGTTTGCTTTTCAAGATGCAAGTAGAGAGTTCACCTGCGAACTGCAGACCCTGATACATCGGATAAAAAAAATTACGTTTCAGTTTATCTATCAGAATAGTTTATTTAACTCCATTCAAATTTCTCCAGGAATAAAGAATTTTAGAATATATTCCAAAAAATATTCCCTGTGATTAAACCGTAAAAGACAACTTAATGTTGCACGACATTGTAAAATGTTTCTCGTTTTGTTTTAAAGAGCATGGTAATAAATAATTAAATGATTTCTTCGAGAGATGTATAAGACTGTTATGTTTCATATAGTAGTTACGTATAAAAATAACTGCACGAGAACGTTAAATATTAATACTTACAACTCGATAGACATAGCACGTCTTGGCAATTCCTGAAGAAACAATCGTTGATAATTTGAGACGGCAAAGTAACAAAGATTCACAACCACATGCGGACCTAGAGTGTACGGTACTCTCCGAAAAACAAAGGACGCTCGCGAAAGTGGCTGAACTGGACCGTGTAATAAGACGGAAGGTCTGAACTGCACAACGACAAAAAATACACTGCAAGAGAAGTCAGCATGGAAGTAGAAGATTCCTTTTCATCTCGATACGATCTGCACAAGCAGAGGATTCCATTATCCCTAGTCTTTATTTGTCTCTTTTATCCTCGCTTCCCTCGTAAGTTTACCTGAAAGCTAAATCTCACTAAACTCTAGATGTTTCAATAAAAACAATTTTTTGCGTCGATGACCATATTTAAAAAAGATTTCTTTTCTCTTATAATAATACGTTTATTATAATTTTCCACAGAACTCTGACAATTTTCTATTATGGTTATGCGCTCTTTATGAAAATATATTTAAGAGCGTAAATAATCTAATACGAAACAATAGATGTCAACAATTTTGCACAATTTTGTATTTAAAAATTTTTAAATTATTAAATTATTAAATTTTAAAATTATTTTAAAATTATTTTTGTAAATCGAGTTAATAATATATATTTTAATTTAGGTGTATATAGGTGTTTATCTCAAAATATCTTTCAAAACATTAATCTCTTATCTGTAAATTTATTTTTAATATTTGCCAATAAAAAATTGATAAGTTATTAAATAATAATTATCTCAATAATAATCAATATTATACAATCGATAACGTATAGTAATTCTTATCCAGGTAACTCTTATTCTTTTCGTAATCAGGAAGAAAGTCGACTCTTACTGAGATAATTGTTATCTAATGACTTTCGTCAATTCTTTTATTGGCAAACATTAAAAAAGGATCCGCAGATTATATAAGAGTTCAATGTTCTGAAAGATATCTCGAGATAATATAAATCAAGATTAGCGACTTGGATTATAAAGGTGAGTCACGCTTGAATTTACAAGCTTGTCTGCATACGCGCTAAAGGCGAGTGCCGCCGTTTGCGATGACACTATACACGACCCTCGCGCCGAGATCAATAGGACTACCGAGAAGAGGCGACGGGAAAAGCAAGTATGGACAAAGAATTAAGTGCAACGACCGAACGTGACTATCTCGACGGCGCAACGCGCCACGTTGCGTTCGTTCTCGAGGACTGACGAACGGGAACACTTGACGAATTGCTCAACTATAAATAAAATCCGTTCAAAATCGAGCTTTATTTTAGGGGATCGTTTTAGGAAGTATCTTGTTACCGCGAGACTCGGTAATAAGAGATTTCTCTCTCTCTCGTCTCTCGAACGTCGGGCGGAATTCACGAGGGACGTCGTTAAACGCGACGAAGAGAACAAAGTGTGCGCGAGAGAGTCGCGTTCGCTCCTCCTCTCACTTTGGCGAACTCATCCTGACGATTATAGAACACCAACGCCGCGATAACCAACCTCGCGGCTATAACGTTGGTTTACCGTTACGGTAACTTACATGAAGCGGCGCACCGTCGTCGACCCGGTACTGCCTACTCCCGTAGCAACCGACTGACCCAAATACGACGACCATTGTCGAAGAAGAATCCGTGCAATTACGAAAGAACGCGTTGTTAGCATGTGTAATTGTATCGCAACTCAGATTTCTCATTAACGCCTTTTCGTATCATGCGATAACCTCGAGTCTCGAGAGTGAATACACTCTCTATCTCTCCTTCTTTCTTTCTCTCTACTACGGAGAAAATATCGAGCGGCATTTCTTAAATTCCTCCACACGAAACATTTTTCAGTGGAACGGCACAAAGCGCTTTCAAATACGTAAACTATTCGGCAGTAGTATTTGTTACGCGCGCCGGCGAATCGAAAAATTGGAATGCATTCTATCAAAAACGAACGGTATCTGACCTATAATTAAAAAAAGAAGGTTTTAAGGACACATAAATCAGAATACGTTATTGCTCGGCTACTTTTAGCTAGATGTTAATAGAATCTTGTCCTGAAATATAGATATATATCAAGATGTTTTATTTTGAAACTTGAGAACCGTGGGAGGAGACGTAGTCAAATAAATTTTCGCAGAAGAGAAATCATAAATTATTTTTCAACAAAAAATATCGTTCTGCGATAAAAAAATATCTCATTAATTATTGTCGAATATCCCGAATAACTATAATATAGAGTTGACTAAATTCCATTTGAATAAATCCAAAAAATAAAATCTGTAATATATTAGGAATCGATGTAGGAAATAAATTAGTTTTTTGTTACAAGATGTTAAATGATAAACGCGAACCAGATTATAGAGTAAAAATTTTTAATTCTGTTACTATTTATGTTTTTCTCATTAAACTACAAATTAATATAAAATTTAGTAACATTTATAGTTTATTTCAAAGTTTCTGTTTTAAAAATATATTTCACATATTAATTTAAATTTAAAAAACTTTATTATAATTATATTGGTTTCGTCTTTCTTTGAACCATAGTGATTAGTATGATTTTTTTTTACTAATTAAAACAACGCACTCTAGATAAAGTCCAGTCAAAACCGGAATTTACCATGGTTTTTTCCACCCACTGGATTTTTCCGACCAACCCTGCGACCAACCAACTCAGAGATACGCTGAGTATCTCTCCAGCAATGATAAATAATTATAAAAAATTCTTGTAATAAATGTCAGAATAAGATTTAACCGCCAACGTGTATTCTCCAACTGTGTCCGCCACGCCATAATCAGATTTATTATCCCCAGAAAATATAGGACGGATTAAATTGCAGAAACGTGACGCACACGAGGATAATCACGCGCGTTCTTAACTGCATTAAAATTTTTAATAAGAAGGGAGTAGATCGACGACCATCATCCGAAGGGAACGGCCGCTTCTTTCTTTGGACTTCCCGCTCTCGATGAGAGCTCGATTTACCGGGATAATCGCGGCTTCCACGAACGAAGAAACGGCTCGGCACGGTTCATTGACAGGGAAGCCGTTTCATGGACTCCGCGGGAATTCGAACCGATCGAGATCGCCGCGTTCATTGCTCGTTCGCCTCGGGCGAGAAGGAATCGCGCGCTCCGCAGATGGCCGTCGATCCTGTTAATCCTGTTCGACGCGCAAGGTGTTCGCACGTGCCGACCTCGCTAAATCGAGATAATCGAGATAGCATCGATTTTGTCAAGTACGCGTGAAGGATTTCCGTTTTGACATGTCGTTGAACGCACTATCCTTTCCAGTAGACCGATTCCGAGCAGGATCTCCCGTCGATCGGCTCCTGATTATCGACTAACTCAGTAATGATAGGCGCATCCGAATGGACATCGCGCGCAGAGCAATGAAACATCTTGCGTTTCCGTTATGAGAGTTGCCACTGCTTTGCATTCTCACGCTGTACGTGCGGAAAAACCGGCGCGTAAGTCGCCGGCTTCTTCCGTCATCCCCGACAGATTTTGCTGCTTGCTCAGGAGAGCGGATTGCGCAACAGGTTACACGGTTCATCGACGGCGAAACAATCTCTAGACGCTCGAGATCGTCGACCCACTCGGTCTTGACGAAATCTTCGACCTACACGCGATTCACTACGGCGCGACGGTTCGGTCTGATCGAACTATTTGGATTGACCAATCGGATTGTTATATTTCAATTGTCACGGATGTGTTCGAGTAAAATTATTTCTTCACCAAGACGCATCGGCGTTCACGCTTGAAACATTGAATTTGCATCGTGTGACCTTAAATCGTTTGCGAATCGAGATATCACGTGCTCGTTATTATCGCTATACAAGATTTTATCCGACAGAGATACTTCTAAATAAAGCAAAGTATAATACTAACAGAAAGTACTCGAAAGATTAATGGCAGTAAATCTTTCGCGTTTACAAATATTTGCCGTTTCATCTCGGCACGATAAATTACGTTTCGCACGTGGCTTACGTTTGATATCTTGCGATTAAAGTCGCTGGCATTCGGTTACGAATTGAGCGTAACCGACGTTCGCGATTTAGTATCAGTCATAAACGGGACTCGTTAGGTTTGTCGCTGGAAAACGAGGTGCGATTTACAGTTACCTTCGGGCGACTGATAAATTTAGTATCGGATTCTATGTGGGTTACTGTGACTTCCCGAAGCGATTAAAAATGGCTAGTTAAGCACGTGTAATGTTCTCCATCAATGTGGATGTTTTAATGCGGGTTCGATCGACTATTGAGGCTCTGTACGAGGCAAAACGATATACAGAATGTCCTAAACCTACTATAATACTGTGCCGTTATAACGGCAGATTCCTAGATCATTTTTTTAAGATGAAAATCCCAATATATATAAAAATGCCGAGGTTATAATAATTTTTAAAGACCCATCTACATAAGTCGCAACACATAAAACGTAGTTCGCAAACGCAGAGAAAATCACGAATTCGCATGTTATTTATTTGTTTATACGAATGCGTGATACGTTTGATCTGTTCTTTTTCGCTGCACTTCTGAACTAGTGCAATAAGTTAGAATAAAAGAAAATACATTTGTCTCATTCTAACTTATTGCACTAGTTCAGAAGTGCAGTGAAAAAAAACAGACCAGTTTTCTCTGCGTTTGCGAACTGCATTTTGCGTGTTGCGACTTATATAGATGGGCCTTTAATGAAAAGTGTTTAAAGTGGATCAATCAAAATTCAGTGTGTTCAGACTTGGCATATCGCATAATAGCAAAAACGTTTTTAAACATCAATCCTATTCTCGAGATTGATATAATTCTGCGTAAATCTTCGCTATAGTATAGTATGCGTCGCTGATAGACCATACAAAGCTCAAAATATCTGAGAGAAAGACAGAGATGAAACGGGATGTTCTGACATATTGCGGACGAACGCGATCCTGCAGTTGAAATGTGTGACAACACAGCCAGTGACGCATGTCAAGGACCGTTAGATGGAACGCTAAATAAAAAAAAAAACAACCGTCTATATCATATAAAAACAGTTTTTGTACGTTTCCACTGTACATTTCTATACTTCGCACATCGATTTTTCATAACAATTTTCTCTTTCGTTATTTATTAATAAAATAAATCTTTATACCCTTAGGAACTTTTGTATTCCTATATAACTCGCATCGCCGATCTAGCTCATTCGTTTTATTTATTTTTATTGAATTTATATTTCATTGAACAGCAAATCGAATTTCTCTCGTGCGAGGATTGAAATATTTCAACAGACAAATGGTAAGACACGTAGCGTCCTTCACGGGACGTCAACACATCCAGTTTCTGATATCGTTGCCAATCAATTACGTACGACTCTGCAAGAACGCCGACTGCCTGAACAAAAAGCGTGCATGGATTACCGATTTCCAAGGTGGAAACGTGCCTAATCGAGGACAATCGGTCGGGGAAGAATCCGACGTGCGAAGACAATGTTCCAGTCTAATTTCCTAACGCCACAAAGTGGCGTCAGCCGATTGCGCAAACGGGGTGCCAAAGCGCGAGTATTGTCAAGCTTGGACGGGCAGCAACAAGTAACCGAGTCGTTAACGTTCGTTCCCGCTTCCGGCGAGTGTGGCAAGAGTTCTGGGCAAGGTTCTCTCGAGAGAGAAGACGACGAGCAGGACTCCCTGAGAAATTCAGCCAGCCATAAAGATCCGACTTTTTGCGCGTTTTAAAAAGGATCTTCGAATCATCGGATCTGCCACATTTTTGGCCACGGAACATTTTCTAATCGACCGCCGCCGGTATCTGTCTTTACTTGTTTTCTCCAGATGTTGCGCATCCAGCGTAACAATGAGTATCTGAGCTGACGCGCACAGAATTACTACCCTGCCTACGTTAACTTTTCAGCGATTTTACGTTAAGTTTACCAAGCTTTCGATTGAGCCTACTAAGAACTTGATCGGTTCAGCCGTTATTGAGATCCGATAATCTCAGGTACTCGCAACTCGCCGGTTCGCGTAAAGGCCTCCGCACAATCAAAAATATAAGGAACAAGGAACAGATATTAGCGCTTGGGATGTGGAAGAAGGAAGAATCTTCCTTCTTCTTTCTTCCTCATCCCAATCGCTAATATCTGTTCCTTGTTTCTTATATTTTTGATTGTTCTTATATTTTTGATTGGGGGCATTAAAGATGCGCGGGGCGGTCTCGCTGCGCGTATACTTGGCGCGAGACACTACCGTGGGCGTTTTCCAACAAGAGACACTGTGTTACACAAAGGCATCTCATTGGCTACATATTATCTAAAACATCATCTAAAATAATATATAGCCAATGAGATGCCTTTGTGTAACACAGTGTCTCTTGTTGGAAAGCTCCCATTGATACCATCCAGCGAACGGCGCAACTTCTTATTTCGTTATTTCGAAAACTAGATGCTAACGAAAATTATTGTTCATGTCATACGTATTACGCACTGTTTACCATACCGTTACAGTTCTGTACTTCACTTTTCTTCGAAGGTAAAAACGGTCTTGCAATTTTCCTGCGTAAGTCTGAAGAATTTTATGCCTGGAGTAGCACGGTCTATTTATCTCTATCGAAAAAATCTGCGAGCTTTCTCGACTGCGTAATGCCGGTATCAGACTATGGATTGGGATTGGGATTGGATTGGAATTTGACCAATCAAAGCTAAGTTCACTGAACTTGTTATTGGTTTTCTTTCTTCCGATTGGTCAAATTCCAATCCAATCCCAATCCCAATTCATAGTCTGATATGGGCTTAAGAGGCGCATTTAAAAACTCGTGCACTGACCTTCTCGGAGCGGCGCGCTGCGGGCTGGTCGCCGTGCTGGAGGGCGCGCTGCTGGAAGCACCGCCGAACGAGCTGGAGCAGGTCGTGTTGCCGGACGCGGTGGTGTCGCTGACCGTGGTCGTGGAGCCGAGGCTGCCCTGCCTCGAGGACGCCTCGCGATTTCGCGCCCCTCGCGATCTGCCGGCCGCGAATTGCCGACCGGCCCGGCGCGGCGTCGCGGCGCCGGCGATCGCGTTTCTCGCGGGCGCGCTCGAAGGTCGGAGCAGGGTGCCGGAAGTGCCGCTGCCGTTGGTCTGCGCGGCGAGGATCTCGGGCGCGATCAGCGCGATGTCCGGCAGCGAATTCGGCGCCGAGACGATCGCGGCGCGCCGATTGGCCGATTCGTTACCGCCGCCGCACGCACCGCGCTGCGTGCCCTCGGGTAGTCGCAGATGACGCAGACGCCGCATGGACGCGCGCATCCACGAGTTCGCGGTGGCGGCGACCGAGCCGGCGGCCGCGGCGACTACAGCTGTCGTCGCCGTCATCGCCGTCGAGCCGTCGCGATTTTCGCGATCGACCGCCTCGTTCGTAGCGTTGCAGCGCGCGGCCGCGGCCTCTTCATCATCGTCGTCGCCGCCGTCGTTATTGTTGTCGTTATCGTTGCGATGCCGGCGATGTCGTCCGCCGCTGCGACGATTGTTGTTATTGTTGTTTTGACGATCGAGAAGAAGCGCGCCGCCGGAGGGTGGCCACCGCGAACCGCCGCTCGCTAGGGACTTTGCCGTCGCGGTGACGGACATCGCGACACTGCGGGCCGCCGCCGTCTCGCGACGCTCGCTGCCGCGCCTGCGCCCTGCGCTCCCATTGGTGGGGGTAGCGCTCACCCGCCCCTCCTGTTCGCCACGTTCTCCAGCGGCCGCGAGCGACTCCGCGGCACGCAGGTACTCCACTTCCTCGAGCCACGACCAATCCACCTCGGAACCTTCCGAGCAGACGTCCTCGGTCGCGCTGGTCGCCAATTCCGCTTCCGGCGGCTGCCTGCAAGCACAGGAAAATGCGGGCTTAATCTCCGCGGGCGTTGGACTTATGCGGGTATCGTCGCTTCGACGAACGCAAACGATTAACCTGAATGCTGGTGAAACAACTTTCCTTTTTTTTGTGCTGATATTACGAGAGAATAAATAAAATGTACTGCATGTATCTTTTAGCGGTTATTGAAAAAACAGGACCACAGTAACTAATTAGTGTCCGTATAGCTGTCGGCAACATTAATAGAGCAATAAATTAGCTTGGAGGTCCTAAACATGTGTCCTAAACTGCTTTGTTTTAAAAATACAGGGTGTCAAAGTTGTGCAAAATAAAATGAAAATTTCGAAATTCTGGAGAACATTTAAAGACATTTTATTCAAATTTGATATGCGTTCCACATATGTGATATTAACCAGTTCACTGGTAATGGGACATATATGACCACCATGAATAACTCTGCCAACTTTCAACGGATTTGCATGAAACTTGATACACCCGTGTTTTATAAGCTTCCATGTAAAATACGAAATTATTCGCTCTCACCAGTTTTGGCACAAAACGTTGATTTCGGGTCCACCAGTGAACTGGTTAAGAACTATTTTCCAGTACCGATGAAACATTTTTAGATTCACCAGGAGCGTGCGTATGGGTAATCAGATTGTCTATCCGTGTGACCTGCAGGTCAAACGCCTTCTTTGAAGTAAATACCAAAAATACGCGCCAAAAACGTTTTCCAGAATTTCGAAATTTTCATTTTATTTTGCACAACTTTGACAACCTGTATTTTTAAAACGAAGCAGTTTAGGACACATGTTTGTAGGACCTTTTCTTCTTAAAATAAGCCAAGGAATATCCCCTTCAAGTTTGTCTACTTACTTAGGAAACACCCTGTATAACGACAAAATATTTTAGACTTTATTTCAAACTTTATTTATTTTTCCCGATTATTTTGCGATAATAATAACAGCTAACCGATTTCTTGACGTCTTTCTCCTCACATCGTAAAGATTGTCTTTCACATCCAGAGCACAAACCACTTCCTTTTTACGCAGGAGCAACAGGTTTCCCCTCTCTCTCTCCGAACTTGAAAAATTTCCGTATCAAAGCGCGCAGCGGGTCAACAAACTCGACCTCTGTCGCGTTCTCCCCAATTTTACGCATCCCGCACGCGTCTCGCTTCTCCGGAACGAGATGGAAAGCCACGATAACAGTCAAACGCGTGCGGAGAATCGCCCGAAAGAGAAAGAGATCACTCCAAAAAGAACTCTCTGAACGGGAACTCTCTGTCGCCCGCGCGGGCGTAGCAGCACGTGCCGCTTCGAGGGGGCCAAAAGCGTCACGGGAGGATAGACGAGAGGAAGAAGAAATGTCACCACGATGCGGGCTCCACGCTTCGCGCACACGACCCCCGGTACCGTGTACCGTGACTTCCGGTCCGAAACGCAACGCCTGCGAGCGAGCACCTAGCACGACGCGCGCCAGAAAACATTTCCACGGCGATCCCCGTGGGTTCCTGACGCACACCCCACATCCGTCCCGACGCCGACCACCGAGACGACGATAACAGGATACGGATCACGCCGTGCGCCTTACACGCATGGGCGTCCGCAGGGGTGGGCAAGAGGGGGCATTTGCCCCCCCCCCCGCCCTGGAATCAGCAAAAAATTAAGCATTTGCTTTCCCTTTGAATAAAGGAAAGACAAAGTTGTGCTAACCTTGTCGATCTCTGTCCTAATCCATAGAATTATAATTTAAAAAGATTGTTAGCATCAGTATCATTAAATTGATTATCAATTTAATATTGTGAGATTCAAAGAGCTGCGTTTCAAGACCGATAGTAACGGCGCGCAGTTTATAGAAAAATCACACATTAATATTATTGGAGCACTAAGATCTGCTATGACCGTCAGTGGCCTATCTCGAATTTGAATTGTTTTAAAAAGGTGATATAAAGGCTGCTGATGCCAACATTATCCTCAAATCTGGTACATCGAAATGCGATTCGAAAGTGGTATCAAATGAAAGATCTCATCAATCTGAAACAAAAAAATTCCAGCTTGGAGTGACTCACCGTTCCAGAGCAAACAGCTCCTAAAAGTCCCAAAACCGATGGCGCCACTTTTGTTTATATAGACTTTTAAGACTTTGATCGTGTTCTAACTTGCTCCAAAAATTGATTTTAGCAAAATATGTTTAAATTGGGATCGCCAAGGGTTTGGGACCTAATTAGGGACCTAGCATCAGGGCTAAAAGTGAACAATCAATTGGTTTGTTGAGTTCAATGTGAACACTATTCACTCGAGAGTCTCGAGTCAAGAAATGATAAAAGACATTACAAGAACACTCTCGAGGAGTAAGTTAGAACACGATCAGTCTTAAAAGTCTATATAAACAAAAGTGGTGCCATCGGTTTTGGGACTTTTAGGAGCTGTTTTCTCTGGAACGGTGAGTCGCTCCAAGCTGGAATTTTTTTTTGGCTTCAGATTGATGAGACCTTTCATTTGATACCACTTTCGAACCGCATTTCGATGTACCAGATTTGAGGATAATGGTCTATAGCATCTTGGCATCAGCCTTTCAAATTATAAGTATTCTAATTCTGGAAGTAATATTTTGAATCATGCCCCCCCTCCTGGAAAAAATCCTGCGGACGCCCTGGCCTACACGCGTGTGGGAGCTGCGTACGTGGTCGTGTCGCGTCCGCCCGCGTGGCTTCTACCCTCGGCGGCGACCGACATGCGGCGGGGAAACGTCGCGCGATTACGAATTGTGGGAGGATAATCGTCGGAATGTGGGTGGAGAAGCTCGGTAATTTCTCCTCGTGCCTCGAAACACAGAACATTGAGTTGCTCGCAGGTGTGCGGCCGGGGGGAGGGTGTGGAGGGGAGATAGTGGTTAAAGTGATTACAGCGGATGATTCAAGCCCCTCGAGGAAAGAGGGGCAAATTGTGAGAAAGTATGACTGGCGCTACATTTTGTGAATAACGCGCACACGGATTTCATATATATGCAAAACAAATTATTTAAATATATGTACATTCGGGTAATTTGTTTTATAGGAAGGACTTCATTTTCCGAGAAATATGTCAAAAATAGATTCTCGCTATACCTACGTCGATGTTTTTTTATGTGTACATGTACATAGTTGCGTATAAAAAAAACTGTGTTCAGTAAGTTAATGTAAGTTCGATAATATATTAAGATTGTAATATATTATAGTTTATAGTTTATAGGCTTTATAGTTGTATTAATGCTGTCTTTTTTTGCTACTTGAAAAATCGGGACTTTAGAATAATATTCTTTACAAAATGGCTGATTTATATGTTCAGAATTTATTTTCTTTGTCTAAATAAAAAAATTAGGCTGTCCACTGTGATCTTCGTGTTTGCTCTCTATTTTCTTTCCTCTGTATTTTATTCTTACGTTCAATCTCGGTCGGTTATAACGCTATACGGAAGGCATGTAGTGATTCAGAATATCTACGATAATAAGACTTTATGTTTGGATATAGTAGATTATCTAGCAGATTATCTAGTAGATTATCTGTGCTATGTGCCGTAAAAGCTTAATAATTTCTAATATCTTAGCAATGCCCGAGAACTGCTTAAGAATTTAGGTTTGAATTATTATTTACGAGATAAAAAGTGAAATATAAATATGATTTCAGATAAATATGATTTCACATTTCAATATTTGCCAGGAAATTTTCTGGGTGAATTTACGCAACAGTTGCATTAATCGTATTCCTTTTTTAATCCATCAATCTCGCGCATTGAATTAATTCCGAGTTTCTCTGACTGCGAGTCGTAGATTTTTCGTTTGGAAATTGCCTCGCATCGCGGACGTGCAGCGAGGCATTGAGGGATTTCGTCACAAGGCAGTGCATAACTGCGACGCGGCTTTCCGGATGCGTAATGTCCGACCGACATGGCACGGCTCTCACCTTATTGTGCGCGAGTCGCGCGTGGGAAGTGTTTCGCCGGTATAACAACTGAAATTTGTTGTTCAAATCCCGCATGTCTACGGGGAAGCGAGAGAGAGAGAGAGAGAGAGAGGTGAGGCCGTGTGTTCGTGCGCCCGATGACCCGATTGCTTTCGCAGCGCCTGCGGCGGTCGCGTATCAATTCGCGGACCGACTTTCTAAACGCGGTCGTGCCCTTTCCCAGCGAGTCTGTCTATAACGTCGATAACGATATCGCGTCGACCCTTCGATGGCCCAAAAACTATTCCCGACGGATATCGTATTTTTGTACGAAATAATCGTTGCTACGCTAGTTTTATGTCGCAATTGGCAAAATAAATTTCAGAATTTATGGAATAAAAACAGGACTCTCTCAGATTTCCAAACACGATAATTTAATCCTTTCAAGATGGGCGTATATTGAACACGCCCTAATTTATTTCTGGAATTATAATCGACCAATTTTAATCAAATTTAGTTGTCTAGAGTTTTTCAAGGCATTAAATAAAAATATGTCATCGAAATTGCGAAATTTAAAATGGCGGATTCAAAAATTAAAAAATATTTTTTTAATGAAGCAATGTTTATGAAATTTAGTTTTCAAGAGTTTTTGAGTTACGAATCTGACGTCAAAGATGTGAAATCATTATTAGAAAATTGAATTGATATAATGGCTCTAAAACATATGATAAAAATTTTAAGTTTTCGGTTTCGCTTTGTTTGAAGTTCGTCAGTACTAGCTCAACAAATCGATATTTTGTTATGTTCAAAAATTCAATTAATTTTCGGACATATTTCTAAAAATTAATTATTTGAAGTCAAAGATCCGCTATTTTGAATTTTCTAACTTTGACATCAAATTCTCAGGAACTTCAAAAATCAGTAAATAGTGACTTTGGTGCAAATGAATAAACATTAATTACTATACGTCTGTCATATTGAATCTGCCATTTTGAATTTCATAATTTTGACCTCAGATTTGTATTCAGCGACTCCAAAAACATATATATATAATTTCCATAAAAATTCGACCTCGAGAAACTCTCCGTCCCGAAATAAATCCGTGTTTTATAATTGCAATTATAAACGAAGCTATGATTAAAATACAATATATAAAATGAAAACTTAGTGTAAATATTAAGTATCTTCGTGTGTTACTTGAACTTACATTTCAATCTAATTTATCTATACTTATCGAATTTATTTCGAAAGCGAGCGATGTGCCGTGAGCGAAATCTTTGTTTTTCAACAAACGGGATTTCAGCTCGCAGACTTTTTACCCTTTTCAGGAGAGGAGAGACCTGTTCCTCCTCCACGTATTCTTACTTTTATATCTCATTATATCTCGGTTCTTTATCTACGCTTTGTGCTTATCTACCTTGTCTTACAACTCGCATCTCCGACGAGCGTTACGGCGTTTCGCTCAGACGTGCGACCGCTCGCGGATTAATCCGGAGAGTGACTTTCTAAACGCGGTCGTGCCCTTTCTCGACGCGCCTATATCAAACGACGATATCGCGGTCGTGTTACAATGAGCAACGAAGGTTACCTATGCGGTTCCCTTGTATCAGTACCGCACCGCTATTGTTATTAATTATTTCCTACGCGCGCGGAACAAAAGCGGCCGTTTCGCTATTGTTGCAAGAGGCTACGGATACGAAGGTGAATCGCTCGCGGAACGCGGCGTTAACGAGCAAACGGAAGAGAATTACGGGGAATTATGGGCACGTTGCAGGGTGGTGGCGATTAGTAAATTATCCGATCCGCGAGAAAAAGTAGACGGTATATAGTAACACACAGCTTCTTCATCCGTTCACCAAACACAACGATACTTTACTCTTACGTATTAAGGTTGATTCACACTATACAGCACGGACCGTCACGTTCCGGCAACGACACGTACCGGCACCGGCACAACAAATTATTGATGCGTATGTTCAGACTGCTCCGGCAACCGTCGTCCGTCATTTGACATTCATAGCGTTTTCGGTTCGGCTGGATTTTGTAGATCCAGGTTGGGTTCCATTGTAGATCCAGGAGAATAGTACTATCATAGTTCAGATCTAAAAGTATAATCCAATCAGCGCAAGTTGTGACGTCAATAATCGCTCCGAAAGCGATTGAACCCAGCCCAATCGAAAACGCTATCAGTAATACTTTGGCCGCGTTCCAAAATTGACTGCCAGTACTGAAAATCTATAGTTCACGTATATTATAGATTTTCAGTACTGGCAATCAATTTTGGAACACGCCTTTAATGGAAGACTCAGTGACGACGAACTGGCTCTTATAGCCTTACTATTAGACGAAGAAGCCAAAAAGAAAAAAAGGAATCGCAAATGTGGTATGTGGGTACATCCAATATTTAAAAAAAGAAAACTTGAAGGAGAGCATTGGACATTGTTTGAAGACTTATTGAAATATGACGACAAGTTTTACCAGTACTTTAGAATGCCACAATGCAAATTTTATGACCTATTAAAATTGATTGAACCTCTGTTACAAAAACAAAATACGACGTTCCGTGAGGCAATTTCACCAACAGAAAAACTGGCAGTTTGTTTAAGATAAAGATTTTTTATTGATTTTACATTTTCATATTTTCTGTATACGTTATTTCCTCAACCAAAGCGTGTTATTCTTACACGCCTAAACATCTGAAAATGACACATTTGACTAAAGTTCTTTTTACATGTTTCTTGCCGTTTTAAGTTACGTCATTTAATACGTTTAATCGTATTAAATTAAAAATTAATACGTTCAGTCGTGTTAAATGACATGATTTAAAACGGCAAGAAATATGTAAGAAGAGCTTCAGCTAAAATAACACGCTTGGATTTGCAGTGTATTAATATTATAAAAATACGAATATTTTTCTTCTCGTATAGGTTTACCGTTAATTGTCGTTTCGTATAATATGCGTTATTGTAGTGCCGGGCACGCGGGGATCAGAATTTTCCGCTTTCACGTGTCATACGTAATGTTCCATCCCTCCGAAGCGTTCCGCGCGCGTTCGATTCGGTGGCGGGGCTTAAATCCATCGCATGTCGGCGTGCTTACGTGAATGCTCGCCTCTATCGCAAATACCGTAGCGCGAATCATCGTGAAAATCCACAATCCGCACGATGTCGTTTACGTCCACGGCTTGACCGTGATCGTTTTTTTTTTCCTTTTCAGGTGAGAGCGACGCGTTCGAAGACTCCGAATGTTCACGCTATCGCTCTGATCCTGCAGCCGTTAGAAAGTTTCACTATCTCCAGAGAGAGTAAATCTCTCAAATTTAAATAAAGATTCTCAATTTTTTCAATTAAAGAAGAAAAAGAAAACGTACGCATTCCGCGCGAGCGCGCGCGACTAAATCCGGCGTGCGAGATTTTAATTTAAAAATCGAGAGCGATTTTCAACGAGAGTGTCCCGAGTTCACCCCGGAGCGGCAGCCACTTTAAAGGTCTGCCAGCTGAAAGCGGCTCTCTAAACTCTCGAGCTTGCACTCGTGCTAACAGCTTGAAAGGTAGGGCATACGTAATGCATTCGCGGTCGTCAAAGGGGGATCTGCATTTTCATTGTCGGTGTCTTAACTTCGATCGAGATCCCGTGTCGCACGTCGTTTCTCATCGTCGCAAAGACGTGCGCCACGTCGACCGGAGTCTGAATCGAAACAGTTTGCACGCTCGTTAGACTCGGGCCTATGTAAATATTTCCGGCACGAAAGCGCGCTTTCCTGCCGACGCATTCGAGTCTACCTGCGCGAATTCTTAACATCCGAGTCGGTCTAGCGATATGAGCATGCTCACCGTGAGAAGCATCTACAAAAACAGGTGAGATTTTAGCCGAATACGAGAGGCCAAGGAAAGAAGAAAGAATTTCTTGCAGAAACATCGCGGTCATTCGCGATGGGAAGTTAGAAAACACGATTTTAATTCGTTTAAAATATTCGTACACTAATCGGCATGGATTAATATTCGTACTTTCTAATCGGCATGAATTAATGAGAGAAACTGGATGACTAGATTTGTCGAGTTTTTAATAAATATTTTCCGCAAAAATTAATTTACTTTTCAATCAGCACAAAAGCTGTTAAGATATTGAATATTCTTGCGTGAATGATTCTCTGGGGTTTTAATATTAGATTCTTTTTTAATTGTTAATTTACAGCAACAACTTAGACAACTTAATAACAATTTAGAACAACAGAATTATATTCTCACAAAGTTAGGTGCAATTTCGTTCTTTTTTAGCGACGTAAAGCATGATCGAAAACTCTCCTTGCGTGAGAAAAGTATGAAAATATAATGGAAGCAATCGTACCTCGTGAGAAAGCTGGACGCTCCACGATCGACGTTGGAAGTCGACGGTACGCAGCGATATTCCTTGAGACTCGTAGATCTATCGATACCAGGAAGCCCGGTAAAAGCTGGGTTTAGGCTCGTCCCTTCCGTCCACGATTTACGATGTGTTTCTTGAAAGGAACGCCTCTTGCTTCCGCGCTCGAAGGCGACGTCTTCGTGGCCGCGTCTCTTGAGAACGACTCTCGCGTGAGGCTCCGAATCGATGGAACCGGATCTGTTCTTGGCCAAACTATCCTCGCGAAATTCGTTCGAATTCGGCGAGGATTCGTAAACCGCATCGCTCGGCTGGACATCGTACTCGCTCGGCGTGACGGCACCTTTCGTCTCCTCCACGTCGCTTCTACCATTCGCTTTCTCGTTCGAGGTCCTCGACGACGACTCGAAGGGGTAACTGACCGTGTCCTCTTCCTCCCCGATCAGAGGATGCGCGGGGGATATCGTGCGATTCGGGTCGACGTTCTCGTTTCTCGCGCGGCCGCAGCTAGTTTCCGCTTGGTCCTCGATGTCGTCGTGCTCAGCGAGGAAGTCGAAGGCGTCGTTTATCTCCCGCGTCTCGTACGTCTCGTCCTCGTGCCTCGCCATCGAGGCTTGCTTCGTTCTTTCGCAGCCCGATGTCGTCGCGTGGTCCACCGTGTCCTGCTGGGTCTCCTCGTTGATGCCCAAGCAGGTCCTGCGTATCACTGGCTCTAGATTCCTGGTGATGTCGCGCACCCGCTTGATCGTATCCGACGAGACCACGTCGATCCTCTTACGAATCGGCACTACTTGATCGTGGCCCAAGGTCACCAGGATGTCGCCCTTATCGATACTGTTCAGCACTCGCTCTTGCTGCCTGGTAAGGGAGAGTTTCTGCTCCAGCTTCGGGGGACATACGTCTAGCAAATGCTCCTGTTCGTCGGGTGTCGCATCGTCCACGGTGACCCGCGGCACGCACGCATCGTTTCCAAGATCGATCAGATCGCCGTCCTCGTTGGACGCCATCTTGCGACGATTTATACCTGCAACGATAAAGAGCGCTTTCGTTAATTAATATTAAACGAGTGACGTACTGCTCAAGGACGGAAATCTTTCCTCATTCAATAGTTCAAAAATAGTATGGTAAGCATAATATTATAATATAAGAAACAAATATACAATATATCTCCAATATCACCGAGGAAGCTACTTTTCATAATTCACACAATTCTAAATTTAAAAAAATACATGCGTTTCATACATATTTAAAAACCAATCCATATCCTAAAGTATATCATTTCCATGTTAAGCATTTGCGATTTAAGCTAAGTACTTGAAGAAAACCGTATACACGTCGGTGATTCGCGCGATATCTAAGCTGACCACTACCGATTTAAGCCAACGATTACACCTCGAGAGTCATCTGAGATGATCAGATTAGCCGGACGAAGTGTGTCGGCGGTTTTTCATTGCAACCTTATGAACTCGTCCTAGATTCGCCTGACCCGTCCAAGAAATCTCTGGTCGTAAACCGGAGGAGCGCTATTCTCTCGACGATTGACTGCCATAAAGACCGCCTCACTCGAGTCTCGCACAGACATCAAGCTCGCTAATCCATCGCCGTTTCTCCATTTTCCCTCCCTCTCGTTCTCTTTCTCTCTTTCTCTCTGGCTGACTCACCGTTCCGTATATACCGGAGAAGGTTGTGCAAAAGTATGCCCGCCATATCGCAGAGATTCGCGAGACCGTGTCACACTCGCGGTATCATTCGCGAGCTCGGCTGCATCGGGAACGACTGAGACGTGATCCGAGGAAGAGAATATCATCATAAGTGTTCGTAATCATCGGAGACGATTAACAGCAATATACTAAGTGATGCGCGTCGGGTGCGTTTAGCGGTGTACACTGACGACGCGCGATCGGCTTTCATTTTTTTATAACTCCGCGACACGTAAACCACCCGGCCTCCTCTTTCGCAACTTGTACTGAATGTATCATCGGGAAATGTTGCGACGTCACCTTTTCTATATCTGGCTAACACTTTCTTATGGTTAACTAACACACGTTATCTGTCTAATGAGTTTTATATATCTTACCGTGTACGTCACAATAGAATTTTTATTATCATACATTGCGTAAAAAATATTATGTAATATAATTAAATAAGATTATATCATAGGTACTATGCTGAATCGTGTACTTTTTACTTTACGGTGTTATCCAGCTATTTATGTAACTCAAAATTTTACATTAAATGGCATTTATTTTTTACAAGCGTTTTAAAAATTTTCGACAACGTCGAAATCATCACCAGGGTACTACTGAAAAGTCGAGACACCGATCACTGATGACCACTGGCCGTCAACGTTAATCCACAGCACTCTCCTCGACGCGTTTAAATATTTTACAATGTTACATTATACATGTGGAATATATATTTTTTTATCGTGCATGACGACGATTAAATTATTTTCCGTCTAATATCCAACAATGTCGATGGCAAGCTTTCTTGATGGCCGGCCTGACTTTTCTTCGCCTACGATCCTACGACCATTTTTCAATTTCCCCAACTTTCACCGATCCTCGCTGTACCAGATTCGAAGCAGCTCTGTATTATTAGCGTGTCGCGAAACCTCTTATCTCCGGTTATCTTCGATAAGAAGTCCGAGCAAGAAATCTCGCTCAGCTTTTCTTGGATGTCATTTCGCTAACGCGAGTACCGAATGCGGGTAATCTTTCGGATCCATCCGCGAGGAAATTGCGTCCGCACATCAGTAACGTGTCCCTTTTCGCTGATGTTTCCGCTGATGGGAACGGTTTCTTTTTTCATTTCCTGAGCGCGGACCTCGAGGGAGATCGGACGCGAAGCGAAACCGCGCGGCACAGTTGATACTCCTATTCCATTATGGCTCATAAACCACTGGCGAATAACGTACCGTCGTATTCTCGGCACAATAACGTCTAGTCACCGCGAGTTAAATGTGCACGTCGCGAACAAGCCGCCGCTGTATATCGGTATGCATGTATATCGGTCGAATAATCGGTCGAATTCGTTAGCATACAGCAGTGTCACGAGTTCGTAACGATCTTGGCGTGATTTCCGACTGTACATGCCGTTTCCTCGACACGATGAATTTTCCCTGGGTGCGCCCATTAAGGTGCGTTCTCCTGGTGATTAACGCGTCCACGTGCCACCAATTAACAATTCCGAGGAATTAACAAGCGTCGAAGCTAATTAGCGTCACTAATTATCCGGCGCTCGAACATCGGCGAATGATAACGCGAATAAATCTATAAATAATCCTGCAAATAATCCGAACTCGGAATTCGCCAAACGATAGATCCGCGGGGGATCGGCCGCTTCAGCCGTCGACTCGGCCTGATTAATTACCGCCGACGCGCGTGTATACACGCGGGCGTTATGAGCTCGCTTGTCGTGCACACAAATTTATTCGTTGCCGTTAAACGCTCGGTTAGGCCCCGTTCTCACGACCCGCGGCCGGCCAGAAAGCAAACAAATGACGTAATTGTATACAATTACTCGGCCGGCGGCTCACTGTCATTCCGCTCACGTTCAACCGAATTAACAACGTTGCCACCGCCTGTCTTCTCTCTATGTGCCAAGACGCTCCGTAATAACAGCGGGGGAACTAAGCAGCAACTCGCGTGCGTATTCCGAAAAAAATTGCTGCGTCTTCAGTTCCAAGAAAGACCTTTCCCTCGTTTTCAATAAAACTTAACGAACGAGAACACTCGTCATGTTAAATTAAATTGCAGATGAATTTAATGAAAGGGGAAAGACGTAAGTCCTGCTTACGATATTAGTTGACAGAGTTCCGACTCTTTAGCAAGAAATTCCAAACTACGTCTTTATTGAATTTTATTCCAAATGTTTTTCTATATTCACATGTGCTCTAACGAGAGCGCAGTTCGCCGAGAAGATTTTCTCGTTATAAAATACGCGGCTAAACGCACCGCCTTGATGACATGTCGCGTACTCGTGTGCATCCGCTCGTCAGATGCGAAAAGGTGCGACCACCGGAAGGTTAAATATAATCATAATTTCTACACGTGAATTAAGAAAAAGCGCCCTTGTTAGCTGGTGAGAAATTGAGAAGCACGCACGCAAGACGTCCCGAGAGGCCGCTTAAAAACAATAGCAGAATCTTTGTTTCACGGGATCATGAGACTTGCAATGCCAAACAATAACTAACATTATATGTGTTAATGATATTCCAAGAGCTATTTCGCTGCACCACTTACCGGCTTATTAATCACAGGTTGCAACGCTAATCAATTACGAGTAGGACTTTACGGCTAATAGAGTTAATAACGCGCCGCGAGGAAAAAAACTTGCACAGCTCGCGACCGATCGTAAGAATTAAGTTCCAGACATTAGTGATAATTATTATATTGTTCATTCACTGATGCAATCCACAATATTTGTTATACGACTATCTGTCCACGGAAAAAAAAATTTGTTAACTTGACAAAATCTTTCAACTAAATAAAACTTGGTTGAAAGATTTAGTCAAGTTAATAAATTTTTTTTCCGTGTCGTAATATTTAACGCTGTTTTGCTCTTTGCGATTCAAAAAAACATTAAATTATGTTGATATCGCACGGAAAGAACAATTTTGCTAAAGTATCTAAAAATTTAACTAGATACAAATCTAAAAATAATTTTGTTAAATCATCAAAAATAACTATGTAGAATGCTCAAGCATGATGATGATGCTGCAAAAAGTTTTGATATTTTAGCAACTATTTTGGGCGTTCTACATAATTATTTTGATGGTCCAACAAAATTATTTTCAAATCTGTATCTGGCTAAATTTTTAGATATTTTAGCAAAACCATTCTTTCCGTGCGTGACATATTAAAGTAAAGGTCGCAAATTTACATCGTTTTACGTTGTACGTAAATACACACGGAAAGAACGGTTTTGCTGAAATATTAAAAAATTTCGCCAGATACAAATCTGAAAAATAATTTTGTTGGATCATCAAAATAATTATGTAGGACGCCTAAAATAGTTGCTAGAATATCAAAACTTTTTGCAGCATTATCATTATGTTGGAGTGTCCTACATAATTATTTTGATGATTCAACAAAATTATTTTTCAGATCTGTATCTGGCCAAATTTTTTAATATTTCAACAAAACCGTTCTTTCCGTGCAGTCGAACCTCTCTAAATCCGAAGAAACAGATGATAATTCAGTTATAGAAGTTTCGACTTATCGAGTATTTTGAGTTATAGAAGTACGGAGAAAAGATTTAACGTACTGAAGTTACCGACGTCGATTCAAGAAGCGTTGTTAGAATTGAAAATCGCGAGAATTTAATGTCGTTTGTAACATTCAATTGTTTTAGTATACTTTAAGTTATAGAGATTTTATCCCTCAAACTTCGAGATATAAAGGTCAGTCATTTGAAATAATTTGAGTTGTAGAGATAAAATTATAGGTAACTAGTGCGTTCGTAAATACTTCCAGTTAATATCCTATTTTCTTCGACTTATAAAGATTTCCTCTAGAGAATGAAAATTTGAATTATAGAGGTTTTCGAGTTAGCGAGGTTCAAATTAGAAAGGTTCGACTGTATAAGCAATCTGGCGATAACCATCGTCGGGAGTGTCGTAAAAAGATGAAGGAGGCTTCGCGATGGACGATCGTTATCCTCAAATAAAAAAACGAGCCCGCACGCAGCGCTTTCACCGTGTGAATTATAGTTTTGCGTCTATCCGCGAAAGTCCGCCGGCGGAGGAGCGTCATAATACCTGACTGAGAGTGAAGCGAATCGGTTGGATCTCCGACTCGACCGTCTCCAGGGAAACCCCGTTGAGAAAAAGGAACGCCGACTTTGGAATCGGCAGTTGAGCGAGTAATGCACGTATCACACTAGCGATTGGCGATTGCGTCTGCGTTTGCATTTGCGTCTACGATTGTTTCTTGACCAATCAAATCGCCGGCAGCTTCTTTCTGATTGGTCAAGAGACAATCATAGACGCAAATGCAAACGCAGACGCAACTGCCAATCGCTAGTGTAATACGAGCATAACGCGTAGAGACCCTCTAATAAGAGTCACGAAACAGCGTCCCCTTTGATTGGTGGTACCATTAGATAGACCAATAGTACAGTTGTTTACAGTCACCATACTAGCACGGTTGTATCTGTATTTTAAAATAACTTCAACTAAAATGTCAAATAATGACTGGTTGTTCTGCGCCAAACAACAAAAATTCACCAAAGAAAGATTCCCAGGCAACACAATGTCCAAAATCGGGACATAAGACGTCTTTCCCCGTAATTCTGAGCGAAGAGTAAAATGAGTATTCAATGTAGGATAAAATTGGAGCCTTTTATAAAAGTAATATAATATATAAAAGTTTATTAAACATATAATTCATTTATATTATTTGAAACACTACGCTTTAAAAATTAAATTCCGTGCTATTTCCGATTTTTGCTGAAAATGACGTCACCAACCTAATTTTGACGTTATTTCGTGACTTTAATGTCCATTTCTACCAGTGTAGGTTAACTTTAATCTCGGTTTAATCTACTCTTTATCTTTTTCTCATTCTTAGAACTAGAAAAAGATAAAAAGTAAGTTAAACGGAGATTAAAGTTAATCTACATTGGTGGAAATGGACGTAAGGCTCGGTGTTGCACCAACGTTACTTTGGCCTTAAGCGAGACTTAAAACTTTAAATTTGTCGTACCAAAGCAAAAGCGACACCTAAAATACTTTAATTTGCGCTAATCTTAATAAAATAAGCATAAATTAAAGCATTTTAGGTGTCGCTTTTGCTTTGATATGACAAATTTAAAGTTTTAAGTCTCGCTTAAAGCCAAAATAACGTTGGTGCAACCGGGTCTTATTAGAGGGTATCTCTAGTAACGCGCTTTACGCTTCGCGCGCGAATACATATTGCGCGAACGGTACTTTCTCGACGATAATTAACGCAATCCTCGGCGATGGCGGTGCGAGATCGACTTTCCGAGGTTCCGCCGGGCGCCGGGGACCGCTCTACGCATCACACCTCTGACTCATCACCGAGCCAACCGCTCATCGTGTCGCGATGATCAATGAAGGGAGAGACAGCTGTACCGCGAATCGCGCGCGGTTCGTTGAACTTTTAATCGCGCCACGCGGGAGAGCAAGGCGGGTCACATACACGCCCGACACGCGCGCGTGCAACGTCGGCGTGTACAGGGTGTGTCGAGGGTCACGCTTCCTTCCGACTCGCGAATGAACATAGCCGGTCGTTAAAATTCATTTCAGCGATGAGCCTCACCTAACAGTTCGATGCCTGCAAGAAAAATTAAGTTCTAGACATTAATAATAATTATTATATTTTAAATTCACTGATGCAATCCACAATATTTATTATACGATTATCTACGTAACATTTAACGCTATTTTGCTTCTTGCGATTTTAAAAGATATTAAATTATATGTTGATATTGTGACGTATTAAAAGAAAGCAAAAGAAAGGCGATTCGAAAAGTTCGATAGAGGGGTAGAATAGCTTTCACGTCTTCGGTTGCACCGTTCATATCTCCCGCGCGACATTTGTTAATCTGTGGACTCCCTTGGGAAATTACAATTATTTGCAATTTGCATTTTGAATTGTTCGAAAGGTATTGCTACGTCAGTTCTGCTGGCAAAGACCGCTACTGCAGCGCAGCTTCCGATGTAGCTTAGGGAAAGTATATGACGCCGGAGACACCCTGTATAGTCTTTTATTGCAGCGCGCCGGGAGTCGCTCCCACGTTTCAAGAATGCACTCACGTCGCATCGGATTGCTTCCTAGCACAGCCTTTTCCGCATCCTCGTGCACCTCAGGCTTCTCATTATCGTCATTCGTCGCTATTTCAATTTCAGAAATGCTCGACGTAACTCGGAAAAATATTAACAATTACTCGTTTTACGACACGCTTGACTTTACTTATACATGGAGAGTCGCTCGGTAGCCTTGATTGTCACAATCAAGCCAGCGTTTTACGATCGACCAAACGTAAAAATACCGACATTAACACGCGACTCGGATAACAAGTGCGGGATGGTATGTGCAGTTGATGATTTGATATCACGAACAAAGCTTCGAATTGTCTCTTTGTTCGGAAAGGCAACGCCTCCGTCATCGAACTACGTCGTAATTACAGTGTCGTTAAAAATGCATCGTAACTGATTAGCTCAAGGTGACAAATGACGCGAGTGGTTTGCGCAACCCTCAGTGATGCGTAAACTGGGAGTCCCTTTGAGGGTGACCCTTTGAGGGATCACAAGTTATTGGAGGTCACGAAAAATTGTTTCCGCTCTCAATATGTATTAATAATTTATTTTAATGTATAAAAACTATATGTATTAAAATATTAGTTAAATTTTATATATACATAAATTTGAACGATTTAAAAAAATTATGATTGTCCTTATAACATCTTTTACTTATACAAATGGTAAAAAGATTAATGTATCGCGTCATAAAAGTTTCTGTTTGGAAGAAATAACGCGAAGTTATGGAACATTTCCGAGAGCGCTTCAAGTTGTTTGAGCACGTCGCTCGATAGGCAAGACTTGGATTCGGTATATGAACCATTGAGATGGAATGTTATGACCTGTGCCGATGGAATGTTGCGATCTGTATGCATGATCCTAAGATCTTTTTATGTATCTTCAAAAGAAAAAAAACTTGATGAAAGAGGTATACTAACAGCAGATTTAATAAATGAGCTGACGAACTATTGCCTTGCTACATATAGACATAAAGAGTCAATTGAAGATATGTATAATGCAATTTGAACAACTTATTATCACAAATGTTTCCCTGATAAAAATCCACGACATCGTTATTATCCAAAAAGCGAAAATAGTTGCAAATAATAGCAGGCGAGAGCATAAAAGGAGATTTAGATAGTTTCATACATTATAAGGAACTACATCTAAATATTCAGGAAATATTAAAACTTATTTACGAGAATCTAACATAATTAAATTATTGAAAAGATGTGTTAAAAGTTTTAATCAAAATAATAACGAGAACTTCAATACTATCATTTGTAAAATTGTTCCAAAAAATTCATTTTGCAGTACTGAAATAATTGAAATCGCCGCATATGTTGCCACTTTAATAATGATTTTTTTCAGTTTATTAAAAATTATGGATATTTTAAGTATTAATATTGAACTAATTGTAAGCGAATTTTGCAACAAATTGGATAAGAATCACATTGAAAAAGCTGAGCACCGACGGCAGGAAGCCATGCGCGATGCACGAAAATTCGTGGAAAAGAAGGCACTAATTTAATCGAGGAAGCTGCTTTGTCTGCAGAAGACTTATTATATCCTGGAATAACCGAGTAAAGTATACAAAAAAAATTATTTTTTATTAAAAAGATATTCAAACTTAAAATTTTAAACATGTTTTTCTTGAAATCACATTTTTTTAAACAATTGTCAAGATTTCTCAAAATCCATTCATTGTCAGTTACTTTCAAATTTTCATTGTATATTTAAAAATGTATTATTTATCATGCTATTATTTATCGTGGCTTTTTTCAATTTTTTAAACCGTTTTTATATCTTCAGTTAAAAAGACCAACTAAATATTCACCGAACAATTAAAAAAAACCTTCACTTCAGATAACTGCCATTTTGTTAAATAGTGTTACTTAAAAAAAAACTACGATTGCACGATAGCGATAATTTAAAATTAAAATGCCACCAAAATTATTTATTTCTAGAAGTCAAGGAATCGTAACAATCATCTTTTTTACGAGGACATTTTTATTGTAATATCTCATCCAAGCATTAATACTTTTTTAACATTTTTTAATCTATTGTTTAAAATATATACTTTGGATTTATAAAAAAATAAGGTTTTAAAATAAATTACTAATAGCACATACACTAAATACATGCTAAAGACAACTCAATTTTTCGACCCATCATTCTAGTGTGCTCTCATTGCGATATTTATATCACGTTTACGTTAATAATAAAAGTCTACTGATTTTTTCCTAATACAAAATATTTCATATCAATTTCCGTTAAAATTTCCGGAAAATCACTACCATAACATACTAAATTAAAACGATTAAAATGTATGCATAAATATTACAAAGAATAGAGTTTTACTGTCACTCTTACAATTCAATTGATTAAAATTTTGTCATTTTCATCATAAATATGGATTACCTCTCAAGTTTAGAGATTCAAGGTATGGACTTAACTACTTTGAGATAAGACAAACGGTCTCCAAACAAAAAAGAATAGTTCATTCTAAAATATTAAATAATCGTAAGAACGTTCACGTTGGTGTTTCGTCATTGAATCCTCGGCAAATCGCAATCCTTCCGCGACGAAGTCCGAGCGAAAACGCGAAGAGCCGCTCACAAACAAAGCACTAGTGAGTTTCGATAATGACTGCAGAACTTTTGTCCGCTTCAGTCTCCGCGTCGGAGAGCAAAATATTTAGTTTCGGTACATTGAGCAAATAGCGCACGCAGCCGGATCGCGGTCGTAAACGTTGAAAACACGTGCAACAGCGAAATGATAAACAAGGTATCACCTGCTGAGTTTTTAACTCCACAACTCGCTACCTTTCGCGTGTAACTGCGGCGATTAGTCGTTGCGGCAATTAAGAAATTACAATTAAAAGCATCATGAAAATGTAAGTAAACTATACGGAATAACATATACGAATATTAATAAAACGAGTTACTCTTCTTCTTTGAAAAATCGAACCAGATGTCAGCATAAATAATTTAAAAAGTATACGCGCGGAAGATATCTGGATATGAGAAACGAAAATATAGATATGGGTGCGAGGTTGACTTTTATTTGGGAGCAATGTATGTGGACTTAATATCCGGAAAGAGGGCTTAGTATCTAAATCGACAAGAACAGTTAATATTTAGACGAGCAAAATAAATTGAGGCCATTGATGGAAAAAAGGCACATACGCCAAAACGCTATTTCGAGAAAATCGACTTCAAAGTTTTCATTAGAGTATTACTTAATGAAAAGTAATGCAATTAAAACCAATTTTTTTTTAAAGGTGTAATAACATGTCCTTTAAACGTTCTGAAAACAGAGGTCATGATTTGAAGATATTTGTTTTTTTATGAGTTTTAAAAAATTGATTTATATGCCCTTTTTCCATAAATGAGGTAAAATCGTAAAAAAGTGATATATTTGATCTTTTGTTTATTTAATTAAATATAATTACTTATTTAGTTTACAACTTCATATATATTGTTTAAATAAAAAATACAAAATTAAATAGAAAAATAAACAAAAAATTTAATTTTCAATAACAATAATTCTTGTAAAAATATACTTTACTTACAAACCATTCTAGTGTCAAAATGGCTCATTTGCGGACACGGGTTTATTGACAATATTGGCTTGTTTTGGTGTTCTTTATAACCACCTGAAGTTTGTCGGTCTAATTTTGGGACACCCTGTATACAAGGTGTCCTATTTTTAAAAACGCATCTCGATAATTCTTTAACGAAGCATTTTCAGCAAAAATGTTTCAGACAAAAGTTGTACGGTTTCGAGGGGTACATAAGATGGTGTCATTAGTTTGACCTTGAATAGTTGCTTGAAGGTCATGTAAAGGTCACCTTCAATTTTTTAAATGGAACCGTCTAATTTTTATTGCATATTCTTGTAGCTTGTATGTTTTACAAGATATTTTGTATTTTATGTCAAAATACTGTAACTTTCAAGCCTCATAACGCGGAAAGTACTTAACAAAATAACATTTAATTATAGTGTTTTGGAAAGCCTTCGAGATAAGCTACAAGAATATGCAATAAAAAGTAGGCGGTTCCATTTAAAAAATTAAAAGTGACCTTCACGTGACCTTCAAGCAACTATTCAAGGTCAAACTAATGACATCATCTTATGTGCCCCTCGAAACCGTACAACTTTTGTCTGAAACATTTTTGCTGAAAATGCTTCGTTGAAGAATTATCAAGGTGCGTTTTTTAAAATGGGACACCCTGTATATATATAACAGACTCAGGTATATGTATACAGGGTGTCCCATGACTCGAGGTCCATACATTAAAGGCGTGTTATTGAAGTTATTTAGAGTTGAAATTGTTTAATAAACATGTGTCCGTAAATGCTTCCTATAACAGAACTATAACTATTGAAAGTTGATGTGAATATTTGAAAAAGAAAAGAAAAAGGACATTTAATTTAACTTGTTTATTTAGAAATGTATTGCAAATTCTGTTTAAAATTATCTCCTGCAGATTCAATACAAAGTCTTGCCCT
>NJRL01000208.1:401958-421231 GCA_003063815.1 Aphaenogaster rudis
ACATTTTAATATTGTTCGATACTCGGAATTATTCGGTTCACGTTACCTGTTCGAGGCGTGTTCGACGATTCAGCAAACTGTTGTTAAAACTTATTAGAATTCACAGCAATACTTGCTGGATTAGTCAACAGATCAGTTTGCTGCGAGTTTCCTTATCAATGCGGCCGACAGTGTGATCCTGCGAGGATGAACGTCGAGGAGAAGAGACTCAGGACGTTCCGCGGATGGCCGGCGAACGCCGCGGTCGATCCGGCGCGTCTCGCGAAAGCGGGATTTTACTACACCGGACATGTCCAGGAGGTACAGTGTTTTTTGTGCGGCACGAAGGTATCTGACTGGAATTATGGTGACCAAGCTATAGTCCGTCATCGAATGAATTCGCCCAATTGCCCCTTCGTCCTCGGGCCAAGCAGCACGTGCAATGTCCCGTTGATACCAGTGGCAGCTGACAATACCACTGCGGAATCAACAAGGCATCGACAATCGCCACGGCGATCCAACAGCATCGAGACCAATTCAAGCATACCACAGAGGCCGAGGCCTTTAAAGGAATATAGTACCTATGCGCAAAGACTACTATCATTTAAAAATTGGCCAGTAACCAGTATTGTCCATCCAGAGCAGCTGGCTTTGACAGGATTTTACTATCTTCAAAACGGAGATATGGTAAAAACATTGTGATATAACTGAGATTGTTGTAAATTTAATGCAGATTTGCTATATAAGTGTTCAAATATTTGCGAAGAGTAGGATTTTATATCTTATCTAATGTTTTATGCTTGCATAACATTTTGTATAAATAACAGGTGGAATGCGCATTTTGCAGAGGTATCATAATGAATTGGAAAGCTGGTGACGATCCCGATTGTGCGCACAGATTGAATTTTCCAAATTGCGACTTCTATATGAGACGAGACATAGAAGATGGTATATTGCTACTTTAGTAATATTTGAGACTCATAAATATTCAATTTTGCTTTAACATAACTGAACATATCAAACTTGCTTACTATCGATTATTGATTGTGATTTTATTTTGATAGATTTATTAGGATTAGTCAAAATCATGCCTGAGACTTCAATAAACATGACAGAATTAGGAATACAGAGACATAAGGCACCCCAAAGACCAGAATACGCAACATATGAAAAAAGATTGCAGACCTTTAGGAAATGGCCAAAAGACCTTAAGCAAACTCCAGAGATGTTAGCTGAGGCTGGATTCTATTATGGCGGTTAGAATTATATATTTATGTACATCTTTTTAAATTATTATGTCTTCCACAAAATGTTTGTTTTAGTATCTAATCTTATTACACATTTTATATATAGGATTCGAAGATCAAGTTAGATGTTTCCATTGCGATGGAGGACTACGAAATTGGCAACCAACGGACGATGTATGGGTTGAACACGCACAGTGGTTTTCAAGTTGTGGCTTCGTAAATCTTGTGCGTGGACGTGAATTTGTCAAATATTGCATCAATAATAGAACACCTCTGAATCTTTCGGTAATTATCTCTCTCATTCTATCTTTCTACAATTTTATGAATTGATTTAGTTGGAATGTAAAATATAATATATAGATTGATTATAATATATAGATTGATTTAGTTGTAATGTAAAATATAATATATAGATTATACAGATTATACCCAGGTAACATAGAAGAATGCAACAAGTATTCCATATTTCAGCAACTGAGAAAGCTACAATCGCTCTTCCTACGTTCCTCAGTCCTAGCAAGTAATAATCAACAGTAACAAAGTAAAAAAGATCTTTGATGAGGAAGCTTGTTTGCTCCTACAGTATCTTAATTGGGTCCGAACACTGTTTATCGATTGCCTTATGTTATAGTTACCTTGTATTAGTAAAAATATAGCCAACTTTTATTGTTTTCTACGGGTGTTAGAAATTATATATAATAGAGTTTTATGTTTTTTAAAAACATGTAAAATGTACTTTGAGAGGGAAATTTATTGATACACTTATCATTGAATAATTAAAGAAACTTTGTCGTATACACACGAAGTGGAGAAACTGGTAGAGTCTTTGTTTACTTTACTGTGCACGAAGAATTTAAAAATATTATTTATCTACTAGTTGCGCTTCCTACCTGGGATATATGTATAATATACACATGTTTTATACGTTACATAATATGACACTTTTAATTTCATTATGTATACACAGATTATGACTGGCATGTCAGAAGAGGATAATGCGACAGAATCTGCAGTTGAATTTCTTTCATCGATTTCACAACCTAGCGAATCAAATACAGTAACATCTGTGGCAGATGTCGTAGAAACTTCGGTTGCGTCTTTTCCCATGGTTTCGCAATCTAGTGAACTAGATACAGAAGAAGGTGCCACAGAAACTATGGAAACATCTCTTTCTACAGTTTTACAACCCAGCGTATCAATAACAAATGCAGCGGTTGAAAAGCTCTTAGAGACAGCTCCAGCCAAGGCAAGTAGATCAAATTGTGTATATATATATTATGGGTTACATTGAAATTAGAGAAAATTTTGTAATATTTTTACTGATCCAAACTACGAACAAAATAGTATTGATGAAAAACATTGATGACGAAAATCTTTGCCAGTGATTTGAAAATATATAACTCTTCTATTCCTAATTATATAAGATTAATTAATTCATAAGACTTTTTTTAAATATAGGCTGCTCTTGAAATTGGACTACATGTAGGTAGAGTAAAGAGAGCTCTGAAGAAAAGAATGGAAAGAGTTGGCAAACCATACACGGACGTTGTAAAACTCATACAAGATGTTCTACACGATCAAGTTATGGAAGAAGATAATAGGTATGTAAAACACATTACAACAGGACATATCGCATGTGATTAAAAGTAATCGAATCACTGAGTCATCACTGAGAACCACGTTTTTTCTTTTCTAGGCTTGATAATAGTACTTCTAACTCACCAACCTCAGAATTGAATAACTTATTTAATCAAGTCACTATGCAAATGACTAATAATTCCGCAAATAAAAATAGTACACAAGAATCTGACGCATTCAAAAGAGAGAAAAAGAAAACGGAAAATGAATCAGATGATCTTGGTAAGTAACAGATAAATAATATATATTATGATTTAGCATTATACGTTATATGCCATTCTTCTATGAATTGTCTTTATCGTTATACACCCTATTGCAACTTAATGTATCTTTTATGAATTTTATCAATGCAAACTTATCCCTGGGATTAACTGATATAACTTCTTAATGGTTATCTTAATAATTTCTTAATTTTTTTTTGTTTGAAAGATATCTGTAAAACTCTCTCATTCCCTCCACATCATGCGCATACATAATTTGATTTCTTGGAAAGAGATGTGCACATATGTATCTTGCATTAAATAGCTCGCGTCGCTTTCTTGCAGTGTCTTTGAGAGAGGAAAACAGAAAATTGAAGGAGGCTCGTTTATGCAAAGTTTGTATGGACTGCGAACTAGCCGTAGTATTTTTACCTTGTGGCCATTTAGCAACGTGCCATAATTGCGCACCGGCTCTCTCAAACTGTCCGTTATGTAGGCTGAAGATTCGTGCTTACGTCCGTATATTCTTGTCTTAAATTAAATTGTACATATAAAACTAGCGCTAGACTATGCGCGATTCGTTGTTCAAGAGTTGCAGTTCGCTATTTGAAATTTATGATATGAACGAACAGATGCATTCATTGTTCATCATTCGCGTCGATTCGCCGACGCGGAGCGATTTTTTATGAAATCAAAGAACGCGCGAATTACCACGAATCAATCAATTCGTGTTGGTTCGTATTTAGAGTTGCATTATACAAATAATGACTTATGAATGGTTAACACCCATACTAGCAAACGATGAATTTCCGCAAATCGACTATGAATCGCAAGTAGTGATAAAATATGAATCGTACATGATTTAGCGTTAACTTAGATTAGAGTTTCTCTGAAAGAGCATGACGAAAATTAAGTGATGGACACTAGGAAATTGAATTCAAGCCATTTCTTCGATATTATGTTATTATGTATATATTTTTTATATGCATACAAATATTTGTTTCTTGTATTGATTTTATTTTAGAACCGACAATAACGTAACAATAATGTATGTTACGCGACAAGATATTTTGTTGGATATCTCTCGGCCATTTTTATAAAAGTGGAAAAGTATAAAGGAAACTTGAACAAACCAAGAACAATTGCAATTGATTACATAGGCTTGAGACTATCGACCTACGATAATTTATTCTGTGCATATTTAATCTGTGCATTATCAACCATTTTACAGATTTACAGATAATTACTCTCATTATCGTGTTGTTGACTTTTAAAATACTCTAATATTATACTAAAATCGTTGGCTTGTGTGAAGATATAACTACTACATTATTTGTGCATTAATATCTTAGTAATATACGTTAAATATATTAATCTCAAAAAATCCAGTCTATAAAAAGTGCCAGTTGATGATATTGTTTATTTAAGCAATATATTTAGCTATATAGATGAGACGAGTCGCGACGTATAATCTTTCTAACGAGGCTTTTTGTTGGAATTTAAATGGTGTTGCTTAAAACATATTTATCAGGACATGTACAAAAGAAACACTTAATCTCACTTAATGCTGATATCCCCACGTTGTCGCATCGTGATAAGTATGTATTTACGAATGTGATCTCTTACAGATAATATATATATATATATATATCACAGATAGAATAGCCAAAGCTATAAAAGTCAGTGTTGTTGCGTTTGCTGAGGGTGAGTACAAACGGTATAAAGTGATCGAACTGACAGACGACTGCCAATTCGATCATTTTAGAGACAAACGAATCAGAAATAATATACATAGTAGGGCTATTACTTGGTTGTCAAAAGTAACAGCCCTAATCCATATTAATTTCTAGTCTTAGTGTGTAAGCTTAAGAAAGCAAGCTCGGCCAGGATCGTCCCAAAGAAAACGAATGAGGAACCAAACATCATATTCGTATGATTTCGCCTCGTTTTATCGAATGCAGATACAAAATAGAGTAATATAAATGTGATATCCGCGGTGTTTATGAAGTGAAAACGTATAATAATTAGTTGTACATAGAATAATGAACTGTTATGTAGAATATCGAGGAAAATATTTTATGTACAGGTTTCACGATCAATATTGCATGTAGCATTGCAAAATAGAAATCTGTCCTGAGGACAATGTCATGTGTCGTGTACACTTTTTAAAATATAAAAGAATTTTTACGCACACGTATTTCCCTTTGATATTTTTTTTCCAAGTGACGTGATTGTCAACTTGATAGAATTGTATCAAGTCGCATTTCCGGACTTGATTACACCGCGACACTCAAACACGTACTCAGATAACCGTACCGATTGCAGTTGGCGGTTTCCATTTACATTTTCCTTAATATCGCGCGATTCCTGCAACTGAATGAAACAATCTTTTCCTAGTATCAAACAAGCTCCGATTCTTACGCAAGATCAGATTTCTCTTGCGATTCTCATCAGATTCTCGCGATTCCTGCATTTGACATTAATGAAACATTCTTTCCTAGTATACATACAGGTTGAGTTATTTTAATCGACGCAGGCAAATATCTCGAAAAATATGGAAGATACGGAAAAATGTTTCAGACAAAAGTTGTATGGCCTAAAGGGGGACATGATTCCAATGTAAGTCATGTCGTAGTTATCGTTTTCAAGAAATTGTAAAGGCGACTAATTTCTTAAATGGAACTTCATTTTTTCTTTGATAAAAGAAAACTTCATTTTTTCTTTAATAAAAGAAAACTTCATTTTTTCTTTGATAAAAGAAAACTTCATTTTTTCTTGAGATAAAAGTTGTAGATCTCGTCGAGACGTTTTCAAAACACTCCCAAAAATTGTCTTTTGTATAAGCCGTTCCGGAGATATGAAGCTTCAAAGTTTACAATATTCTGATATAATAAAATAACTCGTAAACTATTTATTTTTTGATAATGGTACTTAATATTTTTATCCATAGAATAGTAGGATGAATCAATTGATGAGGAAAACACGTGGTTGCTTTTAAAAAAAATTATGCAATTACATATTTTTTTGAAAAGCAACCACGTGTTTTCCTTGCACCAATTGATTCATCTCAGTATTTTATGCATAAAAATATTAGGGTACCGTTATCAAGAAATGAATGGTTTACGAGATATTTTATATTTTATGTCAAAATATTGTAAATTTTGAAGCTTCATATCTCCGGAACGGCTTATGCAAAAGATAATTTTTGGGGGTGTTTTGAAAACGTCTCGACGAGATCTATAACTTTTTATCTCAAGGAAAAAATTAAAGTTCCATTTAAGAAATTAGTCGCCTTTAAAATTTCTTGAAAACGAATCTACGACATGACTCACATCGGAATCATGTCCCCCTCTAGGCGATACAACTTTTATCTGAAACTTTTGTTTTTCCATATCTTCCATATTTTCGACATATTTGCCTGCGTCGATTAAAATGACTCACCCTGTATAATAAGCTCTAAACGTAAAAATTTTCCACAAAAGCAAAATCAGATTTCTCCCCTTTGTAAGGCTCTAAAATTTAAAGTTCTTGATATTTAAAAAAATGTAAGCCGAGAGGGGAAGAAGATCGCGACGAGAAGAGCGAGCTCGTTGAACGCTAAATAAAAACGTGTTCATTAAATTCTCATAGCTCAGCCACCCTGAAACCCTTAACATCTTGAAAAAAAAACTTGTTACAATTATCATCGCTCGACCTTGAATAATTTTCCACAAAATTTTCCAATTAGGCAAGAATTCCAGAAATTTAGAGGTAATGGTAGTAATAGGCCCATCCCTAATTTTCTAGCGCCTCCCAGGAGTCCCTACGAACAGGTCAGCGACCAATGCTCTGCCCTTCGATTCCGATACCTTCTCCCTTCCCTTTTACTACTCTCACCCTCGAGAGAGCTGCAGCTTGCGGCGCCCGCGGCGGCTTTGTACTCCGCCGTATGGTTCAGCCGATATAAGGACAACCCCGACTGTTTCAGGTTTCCGCACGTGCCGGGATTGGAACTTCCCTGCCAGCTACCCTCTCTCTCTCTCTCTTTTCTTCCTTCCGTTTTGTTTCGCCCAAATGAGATTCGGCGGACCGGTCCTTTCCGGATTGCTTTCCGCGCGTCGGCCACGCACGGTTCAATCGTTGCCTCGCGCTGCGTCACGATCTAGTCGAGTCGAGTCGCGGGCTTCGTTATTCCGGCTGGCCAACAAGTGGGGACTGCGAGCGGATCTTAGTGGATAACGGGTAGCCTGGATAGCCGGGTGTATCTGGGAATTTATACCAGTGACGCGCCGGTATACCTTCGGGAGAGTTTCGCGCGCGAGACAGACTTCCTTCTCTCGGCGAGAGTGATTATCAGCTCGGAAGGGTGATCGTGGAGAGGAGCAGCAACGACACCGCGTGCGTCTTATCAGCGGTAAGTTGGCGCGCCGAATCAGGGAAAGGGTGCGGGAAACGAGTACAGATAGGTGTAGATAAGATTACTCGCTCCTCCCCAACCCTCCTCCACTTTTCCTCTGTTATCACACTCGTGGGCTCCTGTCAACGCCGATAAACCCCATCGTCCCACGAAGGATCGGTCTCCATCTGTTCCGATCGGTCTGTCTCTCCTCTCTCTTTCTCTCTCTCTCTCTCTCTCTCTCTCTCTCTTTTTGTCTGCTTTGTGCCGAACGACCCACACCCGTCGTTTTTTTTTCGTCATTTCCGCTCGGGAATAGAGAGCGATTGTACGAGGAGGACGTGAATAATTCGCAAAACGCACACGCACGCACCGGCTGCGTCACGCGTGGCGCCGTGTCCCGCTCTTTCTCTTTCGTACAAAGGCACGGCTTGGTACGTGAAACACACATTCCCGCCGTCTTCCGCTCCCCGCCGCTTGTCTGCATTCCCCGTCTGCATTCATCCCTTTTCCTTTCTCGCTCGTTCCCTCTCTCTCTCTCTTTCTCTTTCTCTCGCTCGTTACGCTTCTCTTTTCGGCCGACTGGCAGATTTCCGTCATGAGATCACTCTGAGATCATCCTGGCTCGTGATCCTTACTGATTCAAAAGGAAGCAGATGTTTTGGAGGGATATCGTCTGCTGATGTCATTATTTTAGAGCAGCAGCTGGTTGCCCGAAGGACGGATCGATTCAACGGTCCTACGGGAACCCCGACCGGATCGTTCTCGAAGAGCATCGGTTTTTCGAGCGGGTTCTGCATATATAAGACCCGATCTACAATACGTGAATAAGCCTTTAGCCGTTTGCTCTAATTACTAGTGATGGGTACAAAAACGCCGAACTGTTTGAAAAAACTGTTTTTCAGCAAACAACGAACGAACTGTTTTTCCAAATGGACCCAAACAGTTTGATCGGTCTAGTGCAATAAATTAGAAGTTAGAATGAAAGAAAATATATTTGTCTCGTTCTAACTTATTACACTAGTTCAGAAGTGCAGCGAAAAAGAACAGACCAACGGTTGCACGCGTTTCGAATGTGTCCCGATTTTTTTATTTTTAACCTGTTTTTTTACAACAGTTTTCAAAAACAGTTGTCATTTTTCAACAAACAGTTTGTTGGTGTTTTGTAAAAACAGCAGAAACGCCCACCACTACTAATTACCCTTAGTCTACAATATATACTTTAAGTTCTAAGCCTTAAGTAAGTGTGAGAAGAATACTCGACTGTGATTAGTCAATTTCTTAAGGCTTATTGTTAGAGCTTAAAGTATATATTGTAGACTAGGGTTAACAATAAGCTAAATAATTTCCGGTAGAAAACATTCCCCCGCTGCCTTACGACTTATATTTTATAGACCGGTATTCATATAGTCCGTTCTCTTATATTTAAGACTATCTTAAGCACAATCGTAAGATATCATGAACAAAGCCGTATTAGCGTCTTAAGACGTTACTTAACGCATTGTTGACCGGCAATTTTATTGCAAATTTTTGCAATACTAAAATTGTGATAAACAGTGCAAACACAAGTTAACACGAGTTACCGGTCAACAACGTTTGGGCTTGAAAACACGAGTTTACTCGTGACCGGTCAACAATGTGTCAAGACGGTCTTGAAATAAGAATGGACTATGAATACCGGTCATAGTTTGAATCTGGTTAACTCTTGAAGTTTAGGAAATATGACCTTATAGGCAGCGTGGTAAACGTTTTTTTGCAGAAAATTACTTAGCTTAGGGCCAATTTCACCAACCAATTTAAGTTTAACCGTGGTTGGTGAAATTGGCCCTAAGCTAAGTAATTTTCTGCAAAAAAACGTTTACCACGCTGCCTTAGAGCAAGAAGTTAAAAGCTACTAAACTGCACTATTGACCAAGCACTTCGATCGAATGCACTCCGATTATCACGGAGATATCGCGGCAATTGCAATAACAGTAATGAGAAGATTTTATCGATACCGTATCTTATCTCAACAATGATTTTTTTAGTAAGCTTTTAAGTACCGACAAAGGTCATTTGGTGCATAGCCTGAAGCGTCACGCTGTATTAGGTTGTATTCTGTCACATCTGTGGCTCTCCTTAGCGACGGTGATTTGTTAAAAAATCGTCCGAGAGGATGAGCATGTTGATTGAACGATTCGACATTTTATTTATTTTTCGATAACTATAATCTATCGATGGTACGCCTTTACAGATAACGGCAATCTCTGAATTTTATAGAAAATTTGTACACCAAGGTTAACGCATAAAACGTTTAAAATTCCTGAAAGCGCCATTGTAAAGTGTTCTTTTATACCTCATATCCAGGGGCGTCATTACATTTTTTCCCGAGGCTTGGTCATCAGTCAGTGATCTGGGGGGGGGGCTGGAATTTCACATTTGTCAATACATATTTTCTACAATATTTCCATTAGCAGTAAAACATATAAAACTTGAACGTTAAAAATTAAAAACAATAAATACTACATCGTATAGTTTTTTAAAATTAGTTTATATTAGACAGAAATTTGTTTAAACTTTAAAATAAGATGATTACCTTTTAAATTAAAAAATTTTTTTGTCTGAAAAATTGTTTTTTACTGAAAAAAATTATTTTATGTGTAGATTCCGAGGTATGGAATTCCATACTTAGGCTGCAGTGAGGCCTGATCTGTATCATGGCCACTCTAGCGGTAATGACGCCCCTGCTCATACCTTTGCATTGAAAAGTAGAGTAACTTCTTCCACATTGAACACTTTTGTTAGACGAAAATTTTATTCCGATTGCAGCTTTAATACCATCTTTTATTTGCAAGGAATTAATTATTAATTATTATTCACCTATTATTAGACTCTCTTAAATATAATCCTCAGTCGAATTTGAATTAATTATTAATTATTATCCATCTATGAGGCTCTCTGAAATGTATAAAAATTCTTCGGTAGAATTTGAATTAATTATTAATTCTTATCTATCTATTAGACTCTCCTAAATATATAAAACTTTCTCAGTCGAATTTGAATTAATTATTAATTATTATCCATCTATAAGACTCTTAAATGTATAAAAATTCCTTAGTCAAATTTGAACTAATTATTAATTATTATCCATCCACATTCTTTTAAATATGTAATAAAAAATTTTATCAGATTTTATCACATTTGAATGCACAAGTTACTGATATTTCTTTAGAAACGACAGGGGTGTTATATAAATTCGACTTTAAAAAATTCCATGTAATATTACGTAATATTATAAGAATCAGCGCTAGTACGTGTTACAAATAGTTTCGCTTATGTTGCATAACAACGGCATTTAAGAAAACATTTGCTTCCGGGTACTTTCTTATCGTTCCTGGACGTTCGTCTCGATGATAATAAACTTCCTCGTATTTTCACGATTATGATATAAGCTCCTTCATTCAGAAAATAAGGGGGGTAAATATAGTCTATATCGCGGTTATTTGGCGTTGCAGTACCAAAGTGGACATCCGCGAGTGAAATTATCTCGCCGAGACACGTTCGAGCGTTTTAACAGCGAACGGTTTTCGGATGAAAAACGCGAGGGTCGTGTAAATGCTGAAGAATGACAGTTTCATGCGAGTGTGTGTAAGTCTTCCATCCATTTCGCTCTTTATTGTTACTTTGTTAAACTCGGCATATTTTTACATTATCCCGGGATGGTATACCTCGAATGGGAAAATTCCAGCGTCGGCAGACGCGCGACAAACAGATTGGGTATTGTATGCGTGCATACGTGGCAGGTCTTGGAATGCGCTTTTTGTCGAGCCATGTAAAAGGGGAGGGGGAGAGATATATATATATATATATATATATCAGGATCGGGATCGAAATCGTAAGGGCCATTCTAGATGAGTCGAATATTTACTTTATGCGCACGTAGTATAAATAGATTTGTCCGTTCAACTCATTCATAGATCTTAATGTGCTACGTGACCGTCCTTTGAATTGCACGATAATCTCGTCTGAGGCATCCTACCTATTTTTAAGAGAGAAAGGTTCACACTTGCCTGTTCTATTCCTACCTACCCTATTCTGGGAGGTCCCGCATATCTCTCCGAAATGTACAAACAATGAGGAGGAATGTTGGTGCTAACTAACTTGCCTTGACTCGTCATAAATTCGCAGACAGAGGCTGACCATACAGAGGAATTTTCCGTGAGTCACGTCTGTCTTGTCTTTTTGCAGGTTCTTGCATAAACGGACGTTTCATCCGAGGAAAATGATGAAACTGGACCGATTTGGACACGAGGATTTGGTCAGGAAGCCGTACAGTTTACCTATAGAAACTTTAAAATATGACGATGTAGATTATACAGATTATCGCTTTGAGGTCGCAAGACTGGACTCTTTCGTGAATTGGACCGTGCAGTTTATTGACCCCAAGAAACTCGCGGCCGCCGGTTTCTTTTATACTGGAAAGAATGATGGAGTGAGATGCTTCGTGTGTTTGATTGTTCTGTCGGGATGGGTGGAGGGCGATGATCCCATGGTGGAACACCAACGTTGGTCCGGGAAATGTGGGTTCGTCCGCAAACTCCCTTGTGGAAATGTACCGATCGACGCCGATCCTAGCACAATCCCCAAAATGCCTAGACGGTTAGATACCTGCGGGCTTTACGGCGTCAAGTACATGCCACATTCCGGCCCGGACAACGACCTACAGATAGAGGAAGTCGTGAAAACTGCCTCGGTCGATCCCGATGTAAATAACGATATCGAAATTACAATCTTCTGGGACTCGGACTCGAACTCCTGTTTCACGGCCAAGCTCGGCGACGTGTTGGGCTCGAAGGAGCCCACGTACGCTAGCTACGAGCGGAGATTACGCTCTTTCGCAACGTGGCCCGATACAATGCGTCAAAAGAAGGAAGACCTAGCGACCGCCGGATTCTTCTACCTAAGCGGCCTTTTTTCACCTTCCGATCAAACGATGTGTTTCTACTGCGGGGGATGCCTGAAGTCCTGGGAACCGACAGATGATCCTGTGGAAGAGCACGTTAAGTGGTTTCCCACGTGCAAGTTTATCAAGAAGGTAATAGCAGAGAAGTTGGAGAAAAAAGACGACCTGCGTACACCCACGGAACGGACGGATTACGAGACTTGCCTCACAAATCAGACTATTAACAGCATTTCTTAATATTTGGAACGATAAGCGAACTATTCTTTTTTAAGCCCGATTGAAACCTGATAATAAGGTTGTATTACAATAGTAAAGAAGTATGACACATATCTACTCTGTGATTATTTCGTACGTATGGATAGTAACGCCACACATGCAAAGTATCGCGAGTCCACGTGTTAGACAATACGTACAAGAGTCATTCTGTTATATCAATTTTTATCATAATAAAAATACATTTAGACGTGTTCAGTCATAAAAAATGAAAACACTTCTTATATAAATCGAACCCAAGCTTTCGATTAAGCCTACTCAGAACTTGATCCGTTTAACCGTTATTGAGATCCGCTAATCGAAGGGTCTTCTGAAAAGACATCTCGCGTAAAAGAGTCACGGGGCGGTATCGCTGCGCGTTTACTTGGCGCGAGACACTACCGTGTCTCTTGATGGTATGCATGAATGACTTACAATCATCTATTGTGATTTGGTAAGCGATGCTTAATGACATGACTCGTTAGCGCATCAGTCTGGTTTTATATACACGCACACATATATTATAACATGGAGTTATAAATTTTTGTAAAATTCGAAATTATACATATATGTATCCGAAGCGTGATATTTAAATAAATGTTTATCTAAGTTTAATTAAGTGTTTTAGATTATCGCTTGCGATAAATTTTATCAATTGACTTTATTAATATACCATCGGTTACTGACATATCAGTATTATAAGTGTACTTATATAAATAATAATGTGTACTTATATATGTAATGCAAATATGTAGTATAATCTATCTAGTACCTTATAATCAATGTGCCATATTGCGAAGTAGCAATTGTACTGTTATAATTTAATTAAAAATCTCCAGACTATAAATCAAAATATAAATCGTATAGGGAGCGACTACTTACAACCGGATGCTTTTAAATTTATATTATTTCGACTTTTCATTCACTTTTGCTTGTTATATATGTTGGATTACGTATTATTAAACTCGTACATTTTTATTTATGATTACGTAACTAATTTAATTATTACATATTTATAATATAATTATTACATATTATTCTTAAAACGCAATTAATTTAGTTTCCTTTTCAAGAAAAGAAAAGAAATAAGTTAAAGATCATACAAAATAAAGATAAGAGTTCCGAAATATAAATAAAAAGCAAATATAAGATTATCGAATGAAGATAAAAATTTTTATCTAGAACACCATTTATTAAGAGCTTCAATTAATCCGCGTAATGTGTACGCAAACACGTAAGCTTAGAAATCGAGAATATCATCCAAAGCACGTCCCAGGAAGAACAGTAAGTCATTATCACGTCAAAATGACCTCAAAATGATGTCAAAGGCGTCATTTTAGCATCATTTTGACGTCATCATGACTTCCTGTTCTACTTCTATTTGTTAGAAACGAATAAGAAATTATTCATTGTATATATGTAAGAATCGCGCTGAGAGAAAGAGGTGGCAGTTGTTCGTATTAAGCTGGCGCCAGACTATGCGCGATTCGTGGTTCGTCATTCGTGGTTTGGCTATTTGTATAAGGCCGGCGCCAGACTATGCGCGTTTTACGCGAATATTCGTGATTCGAGCATCGTCCATCCTTGTTTATCATTTGATAAACAACAAGGATGACATGACTCGAATCACAAATATTCGCGTAAAACGCACATAGTCTAGCGCCGGCCTAAGATTCGTGAATAGTTAGTATAGGCATTTCGTTGAATTATTGTGGAAGGTCCACATTGGCGAATGACGAACCATGAATCGCCTATAGCCTTGCGTTAGCTTTACCATAAATAAGATTGATGTGTGTATGAGTGATTATCATTATAAATTTTACAATAAATACCAGATAACTAATTGTTTTATAGATTGTCAATTATTAAATCATACGAAACATTTAATGAATATAGAGATCTTTCAGCATATACTAATTCCGAGGAATTTTTTTCTTTAACGTGTAAGAAATTGTTTTTTCTTTAATACATTCTTTAACGATTCTAAGGCCGGTATTCATAGTCCGTTCTTATTTTAAGACCATCTTAAGTAATTTCTTAAGATGTTAATACAGCTTTGTGATTGGCTTATGACATCTTAAAGCTCCTGAGTAGTCACCGCGGCCATATTGAAAGTGACGTCAAAGGCGAGAAAAGGCACACTGAAATGACTTGCGTGTCATTTCCAAATAAAAGCATATTCGAATAAAAACAAAATTTTTATCGCTTTAGCACACTTCTAAAATTATCCGGATACCATTCTTTTCCCTTGACAGTTAGTAAACAGCCGCAAAATAAATGTGAAACAATAGCCTAGTCATGCAGAGAAACATGCGGTTTGACAACTGTCGAAAGGAGTGGAAAATCTTCTTTTCACGTAGTGTATTCCTTATTAAGATTAGTATCCGGATAATTTTAAGGGTTTCATGAATACGTCGCACGTAACAGCACTAGCACAGAGTGAATATTAATGAAATGACACGCAAGTCAAAATTGGGTTGTCAACATGTCAGAAGTAAGAAGTGATACGTTGAGAATTCTTGCGTGCCATTTTTAAATAAAAAGATATTTGGATAAAAAAACACTTAGGATCGCTTTAGCACACTTATAAAATTATCCGAAAACCATCATTTTCCCTTAACAGTTAATAAACAGTCGTAAAATAAATGAGATATGAAGTCACTTCTCTGCCTTATAGTTCATCCATTTGCCGCTGTATCGGAGTTCTCGGCTGACTACTCAGGAGCCTTAACATCATCGGTTATTGCGATAAATATTATCACATGCTTTTTTACATGTAGAAAAGCTGCGCAACTGTCGTTATAAGCACGTAACGACGGCATAACGAGTTAGAGAATCCCAGGGCAGGAGCTTTAAGATTGTACATAAGGGGGGAGACCACCCCTGAGACCTAAAAATGATACCTAACTTTGGCGATTTATTGTAGTAAAATAATTAACTCAATCAAAAACTTTTTTTAAAGACTTTATAATATGAACCTTTAAGAGTAAAAAAAATTTTGTTTAATTTTTATCGTATAAAATGGCGGCGCTATGGCAGCAGCGCCGAGCCTCCTTTTTCAGTAGATGCATATGCGGTGTACATCAAATCTCCTACACTTTTTAACCTGGAACCAAAAACAAAAAATTTTTGTTATTTACATGCCAAAAGCTAGAGAAGTATGTAGGATTTTTTCAAAATATTTATTTTTGTAAAAATGGCGAATGTTTGAAGAAAAAGTGAAATTTTCGACCAAAAATTTTCATCTTAAAATTTTCATCTTAAAAAGTTTTCAATATATCGAAAAAATCCTACGTACTTCTCTAGTTTTTGGCATGTAGTTGACGAACATTTTTTGTTTTTGGTTCCAGGTCAAAAGGTGTGGGAGATTTGATGTATACCGCATGTAGGTACATCTACTAAAAAAGGAGGCTGCCATAGCGCCGCATTTTATACGATAAAAATTCAACAAAAATTTTTTTTTTATTCTTAAAGCCCTTAAAAAAAGTTTTTCATTGAGTTAATTATTTTACTATAATACATCGCCAAAGTTAGGTATCATTTTTAGGCCTCAGGAGTGGTTGTCCCCCTTTAAGACGATCTTAAATATAAGAACCGACTATAAATACCGGCCTAAAAGTCTTTATTCTAAAATGGACTGCTTAAGCTTAACTACGCCTTAATATTAGAACGTGTCACGCTAGGGTCTAAATAGGATAATTTATTCCTACCAGTGTATGATGTCATCATTTGTTAATGCAATGTGATGCAATGATGATACATCACGCATTAACTTTGCGCTGAGTTTTGTAAACAGATACAGAAGTGTGTTTTCAATACGCAGAAGAATGACAAGTAATGACGTGAAGGATTGCAACATTTCCTGCGTAATAGTCCGAAATAAAATATTCCGTTCTCCATGAGTTGCTTTAACGTCAATGCAATTTGCATGTAACACACATGAGATTCAATCATCGAAAACTGATTTTATATAATTTCATTCTTTTTATTATCTTCTGTCGGATGTTATTCGTATACATATATACGTTGTCATATACTAAATATAAAAATACAACATAATACTGACATACTAAATAGTTTTTTGATCTTTAAATTATTTTGAATTTTTACAACATTTTGTTATAATTACTCTTTTCTGTGTTTGACGATAAGGAACAACTTATTATGTTGTGTTATCTTTAATAATTATTTTCCAGGAAATAGGAAAGTGCATTGTCATTATTCTCATACTTATTATATATCTGTACTTTAGAGGTATACAGGGTGGTCCTCGTAACGGTCGCCACGATTTTTAAGGCACTTACAATAATCTGACAAAAAAGTCATAAACAAAAATTTAGCAGTTTCTAGCCGGCAACAAATTGCAATAATAAAAATTAACCAAACATTTTTTTTCCATAAAAAAGTAAGGTCACCTTGAAATTTTTTAATGGAAACCCCAATTTTTTATTGCATATTCTTGTAGCTTATCTCGAGAGCTTTCCAAAACACTATAATTAAGTATTTTTTCATTAAAAACTTTTGGAATTAAAAGTATGCAGATGCATGTTACATATTTTTTCTTAAAAGCAACCATGTCTTTTTTTCATACCAATTGATTCGTCTCATTATTCTGTGCATAAAAGTATTAAGGTAACATTATCGAAAACCTAATGTTTTACAAGATATTTTGTATTTTATGTCAAAATACTAGAACCTTCAAGCCTTATAATTCCAAAAGTTCTTAATGAAAAAATACTTAATTATAGTGTTTTGAAAAGCTCTCGAGGTAAACTACAAGAATATGCAATAAAAAATTGGGGTTTCCATTTAAAAATTTCAAGGTAACCTTGTTTTTTTATGGAAAAAAATGTTTGGTCAATTTTTATTATTGCAATTTGTTGCCAGTTAAAAACTGATAAATTTTTGTTTATGACTTTTTTTTGTCAGATTATTGTAAGTGCCTTAAAAATCATGGCGACCGTTACGAGGACCACCCTGTATATCCATTATTATAAATTTAGAGAAAACAGGGTTTAAAGTTTTAAATAAGGAAAGAGTGTATTTTTTTAGATATAAAATAAAAGTAGCAATTTAATTTTTTGAATATTTATTAAAGCAATAAAACTGACTATTACTAATACTACTACTAATACTACTTTTTACCTATATAAAAACTTTTAGTACAATTTTTTCCAAGTGTTGTATTTTAGAAACTAGTCGTAATGGACATAACATCTTTTACTATATTAAAGTTTAAGCTCCTGGTATATTAGAAAAAGTATTAACTCAATTTTGACAAAAAGTGGACATACGATCCTTTACCTCTGAGGTATATATTTAGTGCGCATGACATGTTTATTCGTATATACATAATTTTTCTTAAAATGTATAACTATTTCATCGAATACATCCATTTGCGTTATTTTAGAATTTACAATCGGATCGGTCTGTCAAGGAAGAGCATATCCAATTTGAATCCCGTTAGTGAAATTAATTTTACGTGCATCAAATGAAAGGACTCATTACTATGTTACTTTTTACATATATTACTTTTTACGACGCGTTATGAAATAAGTCCCAATCATTATACCCTCATTATACTTCGAGAAAACGTCTTCAAAAATCGAGTCGACAGCAGTGATAGAATACGATATGAAATATTTTGTATCCGCACGTTTAGTAAAATTTAATTTATTACGCACACGGTGTATTCCAGATTGTAACAAAAGTTAATAACGTTTAAATCTCTTTATGTCGATACTTTCAAGACATATTCAGAAAATTCTATAAATATTTTGAAGATATAAACGCTAACAATTTCTTCGATTTAAAATTGTTAAGTTAAGCTGCAAGGTCAATTTATACGAGAGAGTTTAGACGTGCTTATATTACGTCTGCCACGATAACGGCGCAGATGAAATCATATAAATGAGCTCATGACACGAACTGTTCTTGCGTGAGAAAATATTCGAGAATGAAACTACACTTTTCTTACTGGTAATCTTGTTTCGACACTCCTCTAAGTGGAAAATTTCCGTGACGATTGCCGTGTAGATTCCCATGGCGGTTACGCATTGCATATAAAACTCTCCTAAAACATACTGTACGCTTAGTTGTAACAGCCCCCCGAATAATCCTGCTGGGTTTATTGAAAGCATTGTGTGAGATCGGTGCCAGAATGGTTAAAAGCAACCTGGGGTCTCTTTTTTTTTTCCCCGAAAGGTGATCCATTGGAACGGAACGTGAACGGTTTGCCTCTGGGATCCTTCATCCTGTTTCCCGTACCCTTAACGGCCTTAACGCATTCCTTCTGACCAAAGTTTTCACTCTCGCATGTCTTTCATTCGCAGTGCGCATAAGCGCCGCTTCATTCATGAAAACTAGAAACTAACATATGTATAATTTGCACCAGGACATATGTACGTTCGTAGCTCCTAGTACATTGATCGTATTCGTTCGTATTATGTTATTTGAGCATGAATGAATCCTTATATAATCCGTTGTACGTTTTTTAACATATTTTGCTGAATCTTAGTATGTAGGGGTTTTGGGTTCGTTGATTATGAATCTGAAGACGAAATATACCGTAAATATAAAGTTTCAGCTAAATTTAAGCAATTTTTCAAAATTCTTAATCATTTTGACTGCCATATTGGAT
>NJRL01000209.1:0-13256 GCA_003063815.1 Aphaenogaster rudis
TTTTAAGGGTTAAAAGTCCTAACAATGTGCTTAATTTTGATTGCAATAAAACTTCTCCAACATGTCACATACCGTAGTTATAATATGCCAAAATTTACTAAAATAGCCCTTTTTTGCAACTTTAACTGCAATTAACTCAAAATTGTGACGTGATAGAGCAATTTGGCCAGCCGCATTGTTTTTTGCGACCCAAAATCTATAAGAATCACCTATTCTGATCCCAGTTGATTTTCACAAATTTCTTTTTGTGGTCCTGTGTAATACACTGAGAAAAATTGTCTGATTACATGAACAAGACATATCTGATAGAATGCATTCTGGTGAGACAGAACAGAATTTCTGGTTGTCGTGATTGGGCTCAATTTTTTGTAACTAGAACGTTTGATAGACTTAACTATAAGGATTTGATTAGTATTTTCCAGTTGGATTAATAAAACTTCTAGTTACAAAGGAACATGCAACTAGAATTATGGTTAACGTTACCCGCAGCGCAGCAATAATAAAACTCTAGCAGTTTTATTATTGTGCGAGTTGGGCGAACATTAACAAGAAATTCTGTTATATTTAACAGGAAAAAATTAATCATGCTCATCTGGTAATTCCTAAAAAAATTTTGATTCGTTCATTTTCCAACAGACATACTGGTTGAACAGAATTCCAATTAATGCAACCAGATTTTTTTCAGTGTAGATTTCAATAATAATCGTTCTAAAAATGGACGTTTTTTTATTCTTACAAATAACTCGTTTCCCGGATATATCTCACGCTAATTGATTAATTAAATTGTTAATAATGCACTTGAATGAAACAGAAACAAGAAATAAAAAAACCTTTGTAGGCGATAAGTTATCATACTCTACAACAAAGATCATCGACGAGGGATTATTATGAGAAAAAAAGAGAAATAGAGACCGGTAATCTGAGCGGATCACTAAGCCGATAAATCTTCATCGCATTTCGACACGCCGCAACGTAATAAATAAATTGGATAAAGGAGAGATATATGTATAGCAGTTATTCAAACCTACACGGAAAGAACGGTTTTGCTGAAATATCTAAAAATTTGACCAGATACAGATCTGAAAATAATTTTGTTAGACCATGAAAAGTAACTATGTAGGTCACTCAAATATGATAATAATGCTGCACAAAGTTTTGATATTCTAGCAACTATTTTGGGCGTCCTACATAATTATTTTGATGGCCCAACAAAATTATTTTCAGATCTGTATCTGGTCAAATTTTTAGATATTTTAGCAAAACCATTCTTTCCGTGTAGTATGAACCTATAAATTTTTTCGCATATCCGTCGCGGTATGATGTCCACAGGCGATTGTTTCACGTTCCCCTTTCTTTTCGACATCCGAGCGAACGGTGCTATAACTATCCCCACATTCTGCGCACTATCTTCTGGATGTGTTCTCTAATTTGTGATATGCCGCTTTTCAATTTCTGAACGTTTCAAAAGTAGTCCTACCAAAATCGCAATAATTCGACCGTTCGTACGTGAATTTCCGTACAATTTCAACGCTTCTTTTCGCAATTAAATTTTTTCATCCGTCCGAACAATCTGACGAGTCGGTTCAACTTATTAAATGACATTCTCATTGATGAGCACATGGGGACAATATCATTGATGGGCACATCAACTGCAAAATCGGCACGAAAATCGATTCTTGTCGCTTACCCTCCAATCGTATTACACGTTATTAAAAAAAAGTGCAAACACTCGAGATGATAGCGCTCGATAATCAACACTCATATTTGATGGTCAACTATATTTCACGCTGAACGATCCACAGCAAAGAGAGGGGAAAATGGAGAGAAAGATAAAGAGAAAAACAGATAGAGAGGGAAGAGGAGGGGAGAGAGAGAGAGGGGGGAAGAAAAGCGGTTGGATAGGTCGAGTGACAACCTACACCTGGAGTTGCCGATATCGCTGCGAAAAGTTGAATGCTCTTAAAAGTACTTTGTGAGGACGCCGGCACCTCAAGCACCGTCGGGTTTACCAGTTTACGGAGGGCGACGACATCCCTGACTGTGGATTAACAAGATGTTTCGACGATGATGTGTGAGAGAGTAAGATGAAGAGAAAGAGAGGCGTAAGACCGGCGGAGGGCAAATCTCCCACGAGAGCGGATAAAGACAAATCGATCCCCGATTCAACGAGCTGATCTATATGTCCAATTGCGAACTAATGGATTTAGCGGGCCTTCGTTTCCTAAACGAAAAATAATCAATGTTGCGACAGTCGATTATTACAAATTTAGTCGATTAAACGTGGGAAATTACAAAATCGATAGCAGGCGCAAATATAGAGGTTCTAGCCAGAGACGATTGGAAGCCGGATCGAGTAATCCTCCGGCGGCAATCGGTCAATGTAAACGAGCTGCACAAAAGTGTGCGCACGCGAAAGCGGATTCTGTTCTTTCGCTAAACCGCCAGTTTCCCGGACGCGAGCGTGAAATCTTGAACGGAACGACATGACCTATCTCATCAATCTCGCAACGTAACTGGCGCACGCGATATTAATAAACTTATAAATCGAGACGCGCCGTCCGTGGCATGCAGAAATAAGCAATAGCTACCAGCCTCCCCTCGGCGAGAGGCTATTGCTTAACCTTCGAACTTTAATATTAGCGGAGCAATGCTCGCGTCAGGTAGTAGCGTTAACGGGTCTCTAATCAAACAAGCTCGCGGTTAGACGCTCAGAAGCTGGAGCGAGGCAAAGCCTTGAACAGTGTTTGCCCCAGGGGGCGAGGCCTGTTGACATTCGTCCACTCCCTGCTCACTGATAGATAGGCAAAGGACATTCCCAGCCAACCAGCCTGTCGAACGGAACGTCTGCTCGACAACAACGGACCAATTAATAAAAGAAACTTGTATTTATTGACAAAATTGAGATATTGAGGGGTGAACGTAAGGGGTGATCGTAACACAGATGACGACAGAAGAAAGCGATCGTAATGACTGATCCGCTCCACCGTTGCATTCATAAAGTCTAATCTTCTTACACTGCACTGTGAAACATCGGATAATATAAAGAACGTACAGAGCATAACAAAGGTACCGCGGACCCAAGACAATGAATGAAAAGCAGAGAAATTCTTCTACTGATTTTGTGAGATCTATCTACTCTCGGTGCATGTTGCATCGAGGTCGATTCTGTGCGAAGTATGGGAACGAGGAAAATATTAATATCGGGAATGGCAGAAAAATACTACAGCCACTAATAGAAACGTACATTTTCGTCAGAGCGCAACGTCGGGTGCCTCAAGTAATCTCACAATCAGTGTTAATCTCGACGAAACAAAGGAATGACATTTAAGAGGTTATTAACTCTTTTCGCTTCGTTTACGGACAACAAACTACAGCCTCTAATTAGATTATTCGACAAAATCATAAGAAAAATATGAAGTAGAGAATATACCAAGCACAGATAATGTCAAAATAATACAATATAATTAGCAAAAGTCTTAATATTAAAAAATAAAAAGGAGAATATAAAATATTGGCACAAGAAATAACTTAAATTGAGATATCTCATGCCAAGAGAATATACATAAAACTTGAAAATAAAAAAATTTAAATTTAAAAAGTCAAGTATCGCGGTAAAAAAGATGAAATCATCGAAAGTGAAAAATATAAGATTAAAATATACGTTGGTCGTCTTTTTATATTCTGTTATTAACTACCTAATAATCAAGTTAAAGTGATGCTTAAACAATGAAATATATATATAACGATGATAGATCCAAAAATTTTTAGGATTTTCCAGAATTCAAGAGAAATAAGTCAAACAATTTTAACGTTACAAATAAAAACTTAAAAAACAAGAGATGGTGGTTTCTTCGCCAGTCAATTAAACAATAAATTAAAGAAGATGTATTCGACGTGTCTGGCAATTTATTGAAGATGTTACATCAAAAACGACGTTTCGATCGTGAATTACGATCCTCCTCAGGTTTATAGAGAGACGAACAAAAAGCAATCCGTAGCTGAACCATTGTGCACGCAATAAGTCACGTCTATGGAAAGTATTGTTCGTCGATATAAAATAGAATTAAAAATTTTTGTCAATTTGAAAGACACCATACGGAATTCTAACGAGCACGAATCAGGAAAAACGTCCAAACCACACAGTATATGAAACAATTATAAAAACTTAAAAATTAATATTTTTTTGGTTTAGATTAAATCGTGAGATGCAATTGGATATAAAACGGAGTTTCATCGGCCTCACTGCCACGCCGCTCGTTCCTTTGAGCTCTCGAACTTAGGGGTTTTATAAGTTTGAGACGGGAATTTATGGCTGGAATGAACTGCCATGCAAAACGTATATATATATATATATAATTCAAATGTTATATCTTATATTTTCGTTTGTGCAACTTTACTAACAGTGTTTCCCGGCAACGCTTCGAGAGACAAACTCGTTGACCTCCACGATCCGCCTCGCCTCGACATTAAACGCGAACAAGAGTCCCATTTGTGCCGTAGGAACTTCCTAATTGTCGAGGTATAATCCGCGTCGTCGGCGTATTTAGTGCAAGTTTATCGACCGGGTTCAACTTCCCCGAGATACATCTGCCTTTTATCCGCCTTTGTTTAGCTGGCTTAACACGCGGTCTCCGGGTGAAGTCTACCGTCGAAAATGATGCTGTTATCGAAACTTCGTAGTAGTCTGTGAACAAATACACTTCACGTTTTACGAAAACTACTAATGATAAAATTCATTAACTCACAGAGTTTTTATTATAAAAGAAAGCCGAATTAGAGACCCTGATCGTAAAAATTCTAAACGTTAGGAGACTCTAAATTTTAAATCTAATTGTAAATCCATAATAGTAATATATTATAATTTTAATAACCAAAAAATAGAGAGTGGTTTAGTCTGCCAGTAATGATAGACAAAAAACATACATGTTTTATAATTTTAATCTTTTAGATATCGGCCTTACAAAATATAAAAAATATATTTCATTTTGTATTACATTTATAATTATATTAGCTTATATAATAATTATAAGAATTACGTAAGTTGTTAACTGCTAATTAAAATCGCATGACATCAGAGCTATTAAATTTACTCATATCACAATTTATAAAAATTGTATGTATGTACGTGTGAACCATCTCAATCCATTATTTTTTATCCTCTTTATTTCATTGGTCACTGATAGACAAGTTCGATAATTCCAATTACCATCTTACTCGACGAGCGCCTATCATCGCGACTTCAGATCAGGAAACTCCTTCGTTTCCCGTCGCCTCGCCATGATAATTGCCAACCGGATAACAGAAGCGATTCTCGGCGATCTTTCTTTCTTCTTTTTCAGCAATTATCCTTCTACCGGAGGATTAACAGCTATCATGGAGTGAAATATAAGAAAAAATTCGCGTCGGATATTGCATATATAGTGTCTATTTCTTGTTTTGTTCCAATTTTATGAAACGCCATCTTGTCCGCAAATTTTCCGCAGATTTGACATTAAATATCTTGATGTTTTATGAAAAATTCAATTAAAATATTATGTTCTAATAAGAAAGGGAGAGTATACGCTTAAAAAATGTAAGATTTTATCATTAAATTTACAGTTTTAAAAATTAACATACATCAATATTTCTTCTCTAAACATTGTTATTGAATATCAATAATGCTATATTTTATTCTATATTTTCTATTTTTTCTTTCTTTTATTGCGTTTCGGTCCAAATCAGTCTCGGCATGACGACCATCGTACCGCATCGTCGACCTTCCAATTTCGCATGATTCATGAATTAAAGTAATTATCAGACGCAAACATCTGTAGTTAATGGGTGCCATCTTTATCTGCGATACAGTTAATGGTCGTAAAAAGTAGCTGAAGTAACAGACTAAAATATCAGTTGCCATAAACAGTGATTCAAACACCGAACGAGGATAAAATATGCCTTTTAATAAGACATTTTATAGCTAAAAAAGAGAGGAAGAAAGAATTAAATTAAATTTATTATTCTATTACATATGTATACGCCTTGCTTATATTAATTTATATTATATTAATCATATTAATATTCTGATTTTATATTATTATATTCTTCTATTTTTTATATTTATCGTTATATATTGGTTGTAAGACTGTCAACTCTACATCAGTATTCGCTACTGCATAAAATTGAATTATCAATCCGCTTCACAATCGCCTTCGTACAAAATTCTTTTTACAAAAAAGAAAAATGAAATGTGTACCGAAATAAAAGAGAACGTGCCTCAAATATCCGTCAAAGGGACTTTAAGGGATTTGCCGTCCCTTCCGGGTCGTACGGACAGAAACGAGATATACTAAGGGGAGAAAAAAACATTTCGCGCCAGCAAAGGTACGCAGGGGGAAAAAAGCGAGAGACACGTTCGACACAAACGTGCCCGTGCGTGACAATGCGTATCATGCCGGTCGGCGTGTCCACGCTGACGCATGCGAGTATGCAGATATCGAGAAACGATATCCAAAACCACCCCCTCCCCGGAGCCGCGGCTGTACGTTGATGACGTCACGGGAGACGCGCACGCGCGAATCTCGGTACGTGTTGATCGTTACCCACCTTCTGCAGCCAGGCTGAAGGTGCGTTCACACGCAAAATGCCATCGAGAACCGCTCAGAGGCTACGATATCTGGGATAATGCGGTGGCGTAAATAGGGGAGATAAAGGATGATACAGGGCGCGAGCCTTGAGGGAGAGATGCAAACGCATGACCGAACTTACACAAGACTAGTTAATTTACTAGGATTGCAGTCTCTCGCTAATTACAAATTCGCACATGCTCGCGATTTTGTATGTAAGGGGGCTGAAGGCAAAGGTCGGGTGTAAAGCCGATACTAGCGTTAAGGTACACACTACCGGTTAATTTATTAAAGCCATGGTCTTTTAGCTGTAGTAAAGTTGCTTTCAACGGCAGGTCTATATTAGAGTGGGAAAGAGATAGAGAGAAAAAAGGGTGAATATTTAAACTCATGACCACAATCTGCAAGTGTTTCAAGTTGCTTGATGGTACAACGTAAAACGTTCTGCAAGACATTTACGACCGTTTCTTAGAAAGAACGGAAGAAATGTAGCAGGAGAGCGTAGCTAAATAATAAAATTGCTTTTAAAATTTACGTCAAGTGAAGGATAAGTCAGGATAGAATAGTTAAAAGAAAAGATGCTCTTACGCCGTGCCTAGATTCGTTTACATGTTTACGGCGTTATGATTAATAATGGTGATACGACAAGAATAAAAAATCCAATCGCTATAGGTACTAGGATGAATAATTCTTCTAATGTTTCAGCTTTTGAGTAAGCCAACCGACTGCCATTCCATTCATTATTACTTTCGATTGTGCTTAAAAATAAGTGTTACATGCTTTTCAATGCTTTCTGACATTTTAAAGTTTGTAGAATACTTAAGAATATGGATCAACATTTTTATAAGCTGGACTCCTGTAGGCCCATTCTGTAACTTTTAACGACACTGTCGTTAAAAGTTACAGAATAGGCCTACTGAAGATCCAAAGGAAGCGATATTTTTAGAAAAAAATTACGAAAAGATGGAACAAATTCAATACTGGAACAGATACAATTCTGTATCTGTTCTGTATAATTAATTTTTGTATAAATAAAATATAATCAGAATTTAGAGTTATTCATTTTTCCCAATTACGTATTATGTTAATAAATTATTTTATATACAATAATTAATATAGGTAAAAATTTAAAATTGTGTAAGAAATTTTAAAAATTTATCCTACCTCATTATTTAAAGAAGACGGGAGCTTATAATGTCTCCTAGAGCTTCATTATTTAAGCTAAACTGCACTTGGCAGCTCAAGGATATTGATTACAAGTTTATTTATTATCAGTATTATCAACTAATAGTAGCACCTCTTAATAGCAATACTCAGTACTATTATTACATAAGATGTAAAATAATACTTACTACTTAAATAATAAACATATGCTATTATTACATGAAATGTGTAATAGTATTACTACATAAATGTACTTACTACGTACATGATAAACATACGCTATTATTACATGAGATATAGAATCGTATGTACCTACTATTTAAATGATAAATGTATATCCGATACATGCATATCACGCCTTGGACGTTAAAAATGCTAATTGTCCGATATCGTGTATCGGGAAACGGCGCGTTTCACCGAACTGACACTTAGGCAGACGCTTAAGGACATCGCGGATCGGATCGCTCCGTCGTTTGGAAATTTCCGCGGAAAATTTTGCCGGGTCCCCGCAAGTTCCTCTCTGACGCTCGACTGAATTCCGATTTTGCGCGAGGTAGACGAGGGTGCCGTTGATGCAGTTAAATTTGCATCTCGTATACATTATGTAAATCATCGGCCGCTCGAAAGCGGATATCTTGGGGCCGTGTTTCGGCTTCCTCGACTTAATCTCGAGCCTCACGATTCTCTCGTTCAGCCGAAACAGACGTGAACACCCTAAACGCGGGTCGTCACGTTTCGCTGGCTAAAATCGGCTTAATAACGAAATCTAAGATCACTTTTCCGCACCACTGATGATATCGAGCATAACGAGCTGTTGCAACTGTAATGATTAATTGGATGTCAATATCGCCATCGGTATATTTGTCACCGAGCGCTCCGATCCGGACGCAAATAACGACATGCGCAGCACGAGTTATATTAAAATCTATTCACATATTCATGCAAATACGCGTTTATTTAAGTTAATTTACATTCTAGATATGCAAATCGATATGATCGATACAGTGCTGCGCGAAAAAGTCGATGTTTCGCAATCCCGTCGCTGTTGACGAGTGCGCACGGCGATTACAGTTCTATTTGCTCGAACGATCGCGTGCCGTGCGGAGCATCTGTAACGCGAAAGGGCTAAACTTATTCCCCAGGAGCAATGAAACCGTGACGTTTACCCGATTCGCCGTTTGTCCCGCTAAATGACGACGGTTAGTTTAGTCGAGTTGGGTCACCGAGCGGGAGACAAGGAAAAGTATAAATGGAAAAGATGTTCGGTCGGGGCGCGGAAAGAGAATTGTCCTCTCTCGATGGTAATGGTTCGCAATTTGTCAAGGATTATCGTACCGACTACCCTGAATCCCACTATAGTCTTCCACCCATTTTGTATGGATCGATAATCCTGGTATAGATCATATCGAAATCAGTAATTCTATTTCTCGGACTGTCGTAATAATGATTTATCTGTAACAGATCTTTTTTTTTTCGAGAGCGAATATAATTTCACCATCTATCCTACTTCGAGAAACAAGCGGTGAGTAATCCAGTAATCCAGACAGAAAACAAAAGAAAATTGGCACTTTAAAACATGTGTCTTGTTTAAAGAGAACGTGCGCGCACTATTTTTAGGAGAACAATTTTCCGAAAAAGCGAATTGTATAAAACAATATCTCTTACTGGCACATGACAAATCTTTAAAAATTTTAATTATTATATTTTAATAACTACAAACCAAATTAAAATTAAATTCAGGCAAAATATATGCAAATGTATACTGAATACAATTATATCGTTAACGTAGAACTGCATCTTTCTATCGAAAAACCTAATAAAATCTTGTACATTATGAAGTTACATCTATCTATAAATTTCATATTCTGATTAAATAGATTTTAATTTAATAGTTTATTATTAAACAGTTTCAAATGCCGCATAATATTACGATGAGAAATTTAATTATAATTTAAAATAATGAATCTTTTGAAATATATAATTTTTTAATAATTATTAATTATTATTAATTTATTTTTAATCCATTCGAAACCGTAGAAATTTGAAATTCTTTTTAACCAATAGCAATATTAAACTTAGTCACTTTATACGTGTATTATCAGCAAAATTTTTATTAATAAGTATCACAAAAAAGATCCAATATTTATCAAATTGAGAGCAGACCCAACCTACCAAATGTCTTTCTAAACATTGATTTCTTGCCAAATGTAATATCGATTTTTCCCTACTGAAAATAATAAAAGTCACTTTTATCTCTACCTTTCCAATTTCCAATATTAAATATTCCGATAATTAAACCTTAAACGATATTTCTGTTAATCTAGAACCAGTTTAAAGATAATAAATTTAAAAAGAATGAAATTTATTATCTGTTTATCTTTAAAACTTAAGGCCCAAAAGTCTTCAATTATCAATTAATTAATTCCATAAATATTCATACACACTTCGGAACATTTATTTTTTTTCTTATCTTGCTTTTTCTTATCTTGAAAGAGCACTCGATAAGTTTAACCGTTTAAAACATCGCATATATTAAATATGTGCATAAATTCGAGAGATAATTGTTGGCGCCTGTTAAGATGTTAATTTTTCTAACTTTCGTGAACAGATCACGATTAATTTTATCACATTAGTATACAAGCAACGGTATCGATTTATTTTTTATTCTTTGGGGAGATTTCCGATCGCGCACCCTCACTATTTCTAAGATCGTAAAGCTTGATATCAAATCGTGCCTGCGGAGAATTCTTGTGCAAGATTTAACTTTCGTCAGCTCGTATCTTTTGCAGATCTTATAGCAAATGAACTCACGCAAAACGTTACAATATTTTTCTCTATATAAGGATTAACATTAAAATAAATAATCTTTAAGCGCGTATCTCTAAATCGCGAATACAATCACAAGAAATATTCCATTGTTTCCAAGCACTCGGAATGACATATCCATAATGGTAGTTGGAAAGATATTCGTCAATTCGCTTCATATATGATCTTGCATTGTTTCGAACAATTATTTCTCCGCATCGCACAAGTTTATGGAGTTATATAAAAATCTTCCAGCGCTTTTTTTAATGTAAATTAATATATAAAATCAAGGCCTCTTGATCATCGCGATGAAAGAGACAAAACTTTATCTCATTGTATTTAACGAATAGACGGAAGGAAGAAAAAGAGAAAGAAGAATGTAAAAGGTTGAAACTCTGAACCACTACAGCCAAAGTGAATTATGACGTCAAAAGCGAGAAAGCACAAGTAATATTCTCTTGCGATATATGTCAAATAGAACATTTTTCTTTCCATCATTTACCACCGATAAAAGCACAAAATATATCATAAACTCCTATATTTTGATTCTTCTTCACGAATAAACAGACGTATAATTGATTTTGCATGTTCTCCTAACCACGATTAATTAAATTTTACAGTTGTTTATCAATTCACAAAGTAATACACAATTCGCAAGAAAAAAAGCGGAATTTATGTGTGATTTTTCGACTCTGACGTCATAATTCAATATATGTAACTCTGCAGGCTGGGTCCAGAGTTTTAATCGAAGCGCATCAAAGATAGATTTCATTACCTAATGTAAACTCAGTCGGTCCCTTCTTGCACACCCTTTCGCCGCCCAAGCATTATATTAAATTTCATTTCGCCATTTTTATCAGATCGAATCGCCGCTATTACTGGCAAGCTTCCAAGTCTCTCAAACACAGCAAATCATCTTTTCACATGGAATAGGAAAGTCAGAAAATGGAAGAATACTCGGAATTTTTCTGATAATACGACAGAAAAATTATATAGATACCGATGTCATTTATGCAATCATAAATTTCAAAGTTTCTCGTTGTATTATAATAAAATTAAAATATGAGAGCACCAAAATGCGTGCGTAAACTTTGAATATAATTCAATGTAAAAAACGCATGTGTATCTACAGAATGTCTGAAGATACCTTTGGAATATTCCATACAAATTGGAGAAAACGAAACTGCGTCGCTTTCATTCCCTATTCCAACCTTATTTCGGCTACATATTATATCAGGTTACCTTAAGTAGGTAGAAAGCAGGAATAGTGTGATATTAAAAGGAAGAATGAACTTTGCATCATAATGGCGAACAGCGGAGAACAATTTCTTTTACATCGATCTGTACGTGAGTTGCGACGTCAAGCGCATACTACAAGAAAATGCACTTAGAAAGTAAGTGCTTGGAAAATCATTCGACATAAAATTGGTGTAAACTATTTCACGCTATAATGTAAACATTTCCACGATTGTTTTCACGAAATGACAAATGCTCTCAAAACAAATCTAACATATTTTATCAGTTGTAAAAAATATTTTGAATAGATTTCTTTTAATATTTTTGCACTTTATGAATAATAACATAATCAGGTTTGAGTACTCAGAAAATATGGAGAGAGACTGTACATTAAAATGTCAGTCTTATTTGTTCCATAACTTAAAATCAACAAATGTTAATTAATAAAATTTAATTTTTGGTCAATTTTATATGTATCGATTGATACAATATGTCGACCAACAACTTTTTAAAAGTTCTTTTTAGCATTAAGTTTTTTTCTTTAAAATACTAAAAATAAAAAATAAATACTCTGATGAGTTTCAAAAGCAAGCATTAGTGAGAAAATGGACATCTAAGAATGAAAGCCCGCAATATCACGAAAATTGCATCAAGCAGAAAAGACTTTGTTCAAATGACAAATTGATGCGCGCACTTACTGAAGACTATTTCGCGTGTTACTTCAAGACTGCCGCTTATTTCATTTGCTCGCGATACTTCAGCAAATTAGCCGATTAATACGCCGACGCTTTTAAATAGAAGAACTTGTCATTAAAATCATTGTAACTTTTATGTAAAAAATAAAATTATTTCACGTATGTCACAACAAAAATAGCATGATCAATGTGCACGCTTTATGCTCGCTGTCAAGTTCGTTGTATGAAAAACAAGTTGAGACGTTCGTTTAAATTTGCTTTTACACGGTGTCAAGAATGCATTTTAAAAGCGCGTGTATTCGACGCCAGACCGACTCGTTTTTGCATTTGTGAATTTTGCCGTCCTCGTTATGACGATTCGTCTCTTATATTTGCCATGCAAAGCTCCAGTCCGAGCAAAATGAGAAACTTAATTGACGAATTACGATCTTCTGACCGTTTCTGACAGCTGGCTCACACATTTTGCAGTTCGTTAGCGAAAAGCAAAAAGATTCGTGCCACGGTATGCCTCGACCTGCCGTAAAACAAACAAAATTCACAAGCTCAATAATCGAGCAAATAAAGCAAGATAAATCTGTTCACGCGTCTTTACTTAAAACGTTAAAAATGTATACACTGATAAAAATTAATAACTGTTCTTTGTAAAACAAAATTTGTGTGAGAAATAGATACCAATATCTTCCTAATATAGATCTATTTAACTAGCTACAGTCAGAATGAAACAGTTAAAAGCTAATTGTGCACGGAAAGAATG
>NJRL01000209.1:32957-43138 GCA_003063815.1 Aphaenogaster rudis
AAGAAACGCGCGGAATGGGCACTTTCCACGCACATGTTATATAAATGATCTTGTCGTAGATGAGAGTAAAATTCGCTGTATCATTTTGTAAATTAATCGTGTGATCATATTTTTTAATAAAAAATGCTTCGGCTGTCTCGCTTCTTCGTGATTACCTCTTTGTGTAATATTTCCGGTTCTAACCAATTAAAATCGTGTCCATAAGTCAACCTATGTTGGCTAATGACAGAATGATTGCTAAAATGTTTAGTAATATCGCGTTGATGTTCCTTCATACGGGTTCCAACGTGTCTCTTTGTTTGGCCAATATATATAGACGGACATTGATTGCATTCAATTTTACATACAAAATGCGTTTGCTTCAAATGATCTAACTTATCTTTACCTCTTTTTATTATGCAATCAAGTTTTCTCGGGATTGTATAAAGAGTGCGAAGATTAAAATTTTTTAATATTCGACTAATATTGTCGCTTAACCCTTTTATGTAAGGAACAGTAATACAGTTTTTTAAATCAAAATTTACCACACTATTATAAATATATACAATATAAATTATTTAAATTTTGACTATATATGAAATATTAAAATAAACGTGACCTCTAATAAACTCTACCTTGAAGCCGACATCTGTTTAGCTCGAATCGGATCCTACGACTTGCATCCTGCATCTGCATCAATTTCATAAGTTACATTTCACTATACTTCTCACTTCTTTTTAATATTAATAATACATGCGTGAGAAACATTTGTAACTTTTAACAAAAAGTATTAAACAATAATTATGATAAGACCGCATATACAGAAAAAAAGGAAGAGTCAAATCAAAACTTATATACTCAAATTAACGCGTTCATTGTTTCGCGTTAACGCAACAATCTATAATCTTCTTATAAGAATATAATCTTAAATTTCAACATTATTATACAGTCTTCCTTCAATATTATAATTGTCACCTAAAGAATACAATATAATTATCTTAACAATAAAGTAAAAAGAAAATTATAATCTTCGATTTGAAGATATGTTATTTTCTATCCAACAGTTTTGCCTTTTCATTCAAGAAAATTATTCTTAAATAATAAGAATATATTTGGTTGAACTATATAAAATGACTTCATTTAAGCAAGTTTTCTCCGTTTAACGCAATATAATCTCATTTCAAGATTTCCACGTTGAAACGATTGAAACTAAAGATATTTTCAAATCAAGAATATTCTTTTTATCTGTGTATGTATGTATAAGGCTGGCGCCAGACTATGCGCGTTTTACGCGAATATTCGTGATTCGAGCATCGTTCATCCTTGTTTATCATTTGATAAACAACAAGAATGACATGATTCTATTCACGAATGATTCGCGAAAACGCGCATAGTCTGGCGCCAGCCTAACACGACTTGAATAGATGGGCCAATGACGGTCGTAGCGGATCTTTCAATTAGTGTTCAAATAATATTTATGTGTGACTTTATATACATTTTCTAGTTCTATAAACTGCACGCCGTTATTATCAGACTTGAAACACAGCTCTTGAATAGAATCCCAGAATAGTAATATCATAATATTAAAGTGACAATCAATTTAATGATATACTGATGCTAACAAGCATTTATAAGATCCCCCTTCCCATCCCATTCCGAAAAACTGTAAAGAAGGGCGTCGTAGCCAGTTCGACCACCAAGGCATATGGTAATATTTATCGCAACAATCAATGATGTTAAGAGAACGTATTGAAAGGCCAAATATGTATAACATTATTTGAATAGATGGGCTAATGACAGTCGTAGCGGATCTTAGTGCTCAAATAATATTTATGTGATTTTATATACATTTTCTAGTTCTATAACGCTAGTTCTATTCGCGCACTTGCGATGTACCTTGAAAGCAGAGAGCGTCCTGCATAAGCTTGACTGAATCGAAATAAACAAATGAGACTTGCGACGTTTAGGGAATGATTGACTTCCAATTTTAAGACAATATTTTATTGAATGATAATATTATATCGCCAGTAAATAATTAACTTATTAAAATCTTTATTCGACCCTGGCCCGTTTATTGAAAAAATAAATTCCTAGCACAACGTTTCGACCCTCGCTTTGGGTCCTTCTCAAGTGCAAATCTGCAAATCGCAGACTGAGAATAAAATGAGACTTACAAACATTAAAGCAAGAAAAGATCAAACATTTATACATACGTCGTATTGTGTAAAAATCTATAACCAACATGCAAACATCTTTCGTGTCATGAGATGTACCAATAAATCATTAGTCCTAAAAGCTATTATACAAGATTTTATGCTCTAAGTCCTTGTCTTAAGTCTTGCTCTAAATAACGCAAAATACTATCTTGTATCTTCTTTTGTTATTATATAGCGGTTATTATCAATCACAAACAGAACGACTCTTTAGTTTAAGACTTCAGACACAAGACAGTTATTGTGCGTTACTTAAGACAAAGACTTAGGGCATAAAACATTGTTTTAAAATTATAAGTCAACCATTTTGCTAAAGCCCTTAGCCGCAGAATAGAGGTACTCTCGCGAGACTCGCTGAATCCTAAATTATTACGAGCATCTCGAAATTTTCTTATCGATTAATCGTTTTGAGTATTTCGCTCAAAGAAAATATTTTTTCGAAATATGAAGTTAAACTTACCTTTTTTTCATAGAACAACGTTCAGAGAAACGAATGGGAGACGAGCTGCGCCATGTTGCGCGCGCTTCCAAATAGCGTGACGTCACAATGACGTCACGATGTCGTTTTCACCTCAATATTGCGGATATTAGTCGCGGTATATACAAATTTATTACAATAATGTTATAAAATAATTATAGATATAATAGATAGATAGAACAATAAATAATTATAAAATTCAATAATTATTTATGAAATATTTAAAATATTATTGAACTGATAATGAGCAAGATTTTCGTCTTTTGATTTTGAATTAATTGTAATTAATATAAAAATATTTGAATTAATTGCAATATAAAAATATTATTCAAAATAAAAAACAGGTATGATGTACGTATTTACCATAATTTTAATGTCTTCGCAGGTATATTGCATCTATGTTCATCTTATTTGTCGGAAAATGCAAAACTACTATATTTAGCAGTAAAAATTTAAAGGACACCGCACTATTTACGCGTAAAATAGGTCCCGATAGATTTTTTTCAAATTTTGTATACAATTAGATGTATCATTAGGTAGATCAACCACATAAAAGATTTTTCAAAAAATCACTTTTTTGAGGTGTTGAAGCGATATACCTATAATGGTGCAAAGTCCATATTATACGATATTTTGAGGGTTGCATTGGAAATCATTCTTGTAAAAAAAGAAAGAAATGTAACAATATCTAGAATTATATATATTCTCGATTTTGGAAAGTCTCTCGATACTCTATTTGACCAAAAACTCATATTCGAGAAGTGCTTCGATGACAAAGTTAAAATCATATCGTTTTCTATGTCAATCGTTATGGGTTAATTATATATTGCCATATAAAATACTACAATAGTTTGATTGTATGTTACTCAGACTCAGTTAATTCTCCAATCCGTAGGTTAAGAATGATTATCCAGGGCACGTATTATGAATCTATTCGGAAATGATTCCGTTCGGAATGATTTCGAAAAACACAGGACAAAGATAGGGAAACTATAAAAAAACGACAAAGACAAGCATAGGACAAGTGACTATCATTCCGAATGGAATCGTTTGCGAATAAATTCATAATACGTGCCCAGGGCCAACGACGAGGACGTGTCGAATACTTGGCCCCATACATTAGTATTTTTTTGTTTTACTGATTTTTTAAAAATTTTGTTATTTTTTGTGATTTTCTATTTTCTTATTTTTTAAGCTTTTTATATAGAACTTTATACAGCAGTACTTCTCGAATGAGTTTTCTGATCGAATAGAGTATCGAGAAACCTTCCAAAATCAAGAATATATATAATTCTAGATATCGTTACATCTCTTTCTTTTTTTACAAGAATGATTTCCAATGCAAACCTCAAAATATCGTATAATAGGGACTCTGCATTATTATCAGGTATATAACATCAACACTTCGAAAAAGTAATATTTTTGAAAAATCTTTTATGTGATTGATCTACCTAATGATACATCTAATTGTATACGAAATTTAAACAAAATCGGTCAAGACCTATTTTACGCGCAAATAGTGCGGTGTCCTTTAAAAAATTACTCTTAATTTTACATTAAGCAAAGTTCTGCTTCTTGTCTCTCTCTCACTTTTGTGAAATATACAGCAATATTGCATTAACACAAATTATATCATACAAGACTGTTCTGATATTACATCGCAATTCTTTTAGACACGTTTTTTTTAAATATTGCTCTCTCTCTCTCTCTCTCTCTCTCTGCAACTATGCAAATAATTAATTTACTCCCCCACATTTTTCAAAATTCGCGAATCGATCCAGTTTTATCTTTTAAATTCTACGCAAGAAAACAAAGCGATAAACGCAATTACTTAGACAATAAAAGAATTTTAAAATTTTATCTTGACTTTATATTTTAACTTCTGTGAAATCTGGAAGGTTAAATCACAATTTAAATTTCACAAATAAAATGATCAGGGTGTCCCATTTTAAAACCTCCACGCAAATATCTCGAAAAATATGAAAGATACGGAAAAATGTTTCAGACTAAAGTTGCATGGTTTCGAGGAGGCCACATGATGAAAATATCAACTTGACCTTCAGTGACCTTTCCAAGGTAAGGTCAAGGTCACCTTAAATTTTTTAAATGGAACCTCCTATTTTTCATTGCATATTTTTGTAGCTTACCTCGAGAGCCAAAACACTATAATTAAGTATTTTTTCATTAAGAACTTTTGGAATTATAAGGCTTAAAGGTTCTAGTATTTTGACATAAAATACAAAATATCTTGTAAAACATTAAGTTTTCAGTAATGTTACCTTAATACTTTTATGCACAGAATAATGAGACGAATCAATTGGTATGAAAAAAAAGACATGATTGCTTTTAAAAAAATATATATAATTTGCAACATGCATCTGCATACTTTTTCTTAAAAGCCACCATATGTTTTTATTACACAAAATGACCATAGACACTCAAGGTCATTCAAGGTCACGAACATAAAAAAGTTGAAAATAACGCATTTTGGAAGTATGACTCTACTGGTAGGGTATTTGGCTGATTGTTACGACACGTATTAATTATTCATTTTTTATTTATTTACATACTTATTTACATACCACTGCTAACGCAAGTGCTCAAAATGGTGACCTTAAACATCGATGCATGCTCTAAAGCGTTTCGATACGAATAACACATGTCGAGATACCAACAACCAGAGAAGACATGAAAGAGCGTATAAGAACCTGCTCCGCGATTGATCCAAATGAAATTCGACATGCCGTGTTATCTGTATCGAAACGCTTTAGAGCATGCATCGATGTTCAAGGTCACCATTTTGAGCACTTGCGTTAGCAGAGGTACGTAAATAAATAAAAAAAAAAAAGAATAATAATTGCATGTCGTAACAATCAGCCAAATACCCTATCAGTAGAATCATACTTCCAAAATGCGTTATTTTCAACTTTTTTATGTTTGTGACCTTGAATGACCTTGAGTATCTATGGTCATTGTATTCGTCTTGAGGTAGACTTCAATCGTAGGTGTTCGAAAATGCATGGTCCCATTTAAAAAAATGAAGATGACCTTCAAATCTTCTAAGCACCTTCACCTGGGAAAAAACGTTTACCTCCACAAGATATCCCCCTCGATACCACACAACTTTTATTTCAAGCATTTTTTCCTATCTCGAAAACTGTGGGAGTTATTCAGGTGGCCTGTTTTAGATGCCTCACCCTGTATATAAATTTAAGTAATATTTTTTGTACAAATAAAGTTTCATTAGTAAACTCATTACTAACGTGAGTAACTTTTTCTAAGACACGTGTTAGTTATAAATACGCGCGATTCAGCGATCTCGCTTGAAATATAGTAATTAATAACTCGTCCTGCAATAACATATGATTCTATCCTTTTCTCTTAAGAGGCATCCATTTGAAATATTTTGCCACACATTCAATTGCAGGATAATCATGTTTAACGCATATAGTAAATTCAATGCATTCGCTACTATGGTAATGTCATCAAATACAATTACATAAAAGATTCTTGTATACCTGCATTTGCTTTTTATGGCTTCTCCAACGACACATGTGCGTATCCTAAAATAAATAGCCAAATTTCCTTTTTGGAATTGTGTTTTCCGTAATTTATGGGAAAGATTATATGTTAAGAATATTGTAACATTTTCTTTCATTTATTTCCATTTATTACTTAATAAACAATTTTAATTATTAATTCCAATCGTATAGAAATGTCGTATAGAGAACCATCAATAATTTGATAGTCTTACAATTATTAGGGAATTATTTTAGCTCTTTAGGAACTTGAACTTATCACGGTAATAGACATTTAGTGGATAAATAAACATGTTCAGAATAGCAATATAATGTTATTAAATGAATACATATACACAGATATCAAATTTTGGTGCATCGTTAGAATATATAAAAAAAATATACATACTTTCTTATATATGTTAGATAAAATTAGTTACTAAACATATATAGTGTCCCAGAAATAAATTGCCAAATAAATAAAATTTATAATTATGACTTTTTCTCTGCCTTAAGACAAAACAATGCAGTTATAACAAGATAAACTTTGGCGATATACTTCAGGAAGTAAAAGAAACGTATACAAAGAAACAAAATATTAGTCAAATATTAGTAAAATGTTATACTCAACTTATAAGCTTTAGAGAATCTTTTATATAAAAATAAATATAAATAAAAACCCTCAATTTGTTTGATTAATGATCATTACCGCGGTATTTCTATTTAATCACATATTCTTTGAAAAATTAGTCAATAATACAAATTAATTTTTTTATCTATGCTTTCTTCATATATCTTGACTTTTTAATATTAAAAATCTTCTTCTATCTCTGAATCGAATTAACCGTATGATAAAGATCTGTTATCATGTAAACACTTACAACTTTATTCAAAATAAAGAATCTGTGATGCACTAGAAATACAGTAGTAATAAGGTACGCTGTAGTACACTATAAACTAAAAAAATTTCTAATAGAAAACACTAATAAGGAAATCTAAACAAAGAGGAACGTTTCTAAATAATTGACAACAAATATGGTAACAAAAATATAAAAATTAAAGATTAAGAGTATCGACTTATCAAAATATAAAATTACTCGTAAAATCTGAATTTACTTGTTAAATCGTAAATATATGTCGAACGAACGTAATGCATTGCACTTCTGTGTGTACTTCTGTGATGTTCAAGTACGTTCCGCAATTTCTTAATTGCAATTTCAGTTCAAAGACGTCACGTGAGGAACCAATTATTAGTGACGTTCAATTGCATTTATTAATCGTCATGAAGAAGCAGGTGTCTTTGAAAAGCGCGAAATCTAACATATGATTTTGAACACTTGTTACAAGTATAGAACTTCTCGTGGAGATCATATGATACATTGTGTACTATCCGTAAATGCTGAGCTAATGACGATTTATGTCTGCAAATGTGTTAATAACATATATGTGTATGAAACACATATTCTATATACGTTTATAACGTATTTATAACAATGAAACAGTAAGCAAGCTTTCATTATTTATCTCTGTATTCTTACCTGTATATTTTATTGCAGATATGGCAATTAAAATTCTCCTTGTAAAAGTCACAACGAGTAAAATGTTTCCATAACTGATGCTTTTTATTAAATAGTTTTCCACACTGAGAACACTGGATAACACATAAATCTGAAGTAAAAATATTATTTGTATATATTAAGTAAGCAATTCATATAATAAAAACTTGAAGTAATAATTCATTATAATTATTTTTTTTTTTATTTATTTTTATATCTTTCATTTACCTTTTTTATTTTCCGGTGTCTGACATTTAGAGTTGGAAACAGGTACATCAGTTGAGTTAGCCATTTGAATCAGTTCTGGAGAAATTATTTTGTTTTCCTTCCTCGAAAAAGTTTCCAAATTTAAATAATCGGAGATATCCGTTTCATCCAAAATTCTTACGTTTTCTGTTCTTACTGGTTCATTGGGATATGTAACAAGTCCTGATTCTACAGAAATATTTTGTCCTCTATCAATATGACAAGGTTGCAAATTTTGTGATTTATTTTGATCTATGGATGACATGTTTGCGTTGCTTTCAATTAGTTCTGTTGTACTATTATTGCCAGTACATGCAGTTTCTTTCATAGCACTCTTCTCCTCGCCGAAGTCTTCACAGTAAAGATTCTTATCAAAGCCCATCAAATTATCATCAAATATATGAGAGTAATTATCAATATAAAAATCATATATATCTGTACATAGATCATACGTGAAAAGTCCTTCTTCCGTGTCGTCACTGCTTGTAGAGGTTGAAACAGGATCTTCATAAAATATAATATCTTTGTCATGCGACATACAATTTGCACAAGAACAAGAATACAATATTTTAGGTCCACATAAAAAATTAGAGCCAACGTCCCTGTCTATCGGCTCTTGTGCCAAACTATTTTCTGTTATTGGAAATTCATAACTTGTAATATCTTTTTGGATAGTTTTATGCTGCGCTGCATTTAACTCCGTTGATTTGCAAGAAATAACATGATTGAGATTTACATCATACTTTTTCTCGATATCGTAAACCTCATTGTTGCTGTAGAAAATATTAGACGGCTCAACCGATTTTGTTGCAATGTTATTTAAATCATTTACACTTATATCTGGAAAATTAGGATTGTAGGCGGGTTGAATAAGTATATCATTCTCAAAAAAATTATTAGCATTTTGCACTACTATAGTACTCTTCATATTTACATCTGGAACAGTGGTTAAAGTGTCTGGTTTTTTACGTAACATTTGTGTTCTACTGGCAGATTTGTGAGCTGTTACTTTTTTCGATTTTTTATTAAGCAAACGTTTCTTCTGCTTGTTATCATACTTTAATTTCTTCGTTGGTATGTTCTCCTCGCAGCAACTTGGTGAAACACATAATGTGTTTAACTGATTAATTTTTTGCAGTATATTATTATTTTTGTTATTGTTACAATCGGGAATATCGTATTGTATATCCAATGGATTATGAACTTGTTTTCTTTGATGATGCAATTTTGGCGATGCGGTTTTATTATAATTGGTTTCCATATCTAAATCGCCGCTGGATGATGTCGTATTTAATTCCAAAGAAGTATTTCCATCTTCCGTACCAAATGTGAAGGAGGTATCACTCTTGTTCAATAGTTTACGATTTTTAGACGTTTTTGTATTATTGCTTCTTAAAATATTAGGAAAATTCCGTATAAGCTGCGCATTGTGCAATACAGCATCATTCGCAATAGTTTCTTCTTTAGAGATATTTGCATCTTCCATAAGAACGGTTTTGAAGGACTTCACAGAAGACGAATATACTTCGGTATTCATCTTTTTCCTGGTATTATTACAGTTCTGTATCCGCATACTCTGCTGCAATGTGCACGAACCTTTTAGCCAGTAAACAAAATAATTGATAGAAATGTTTATAATAATTGATAGGAATAAATCTTTACTTATTTTAATAAGACTATATCACAGATATAGAAGATAAAATTGCATACTGAATTATTTGTCCCTTATTAATTGTTAATAATTATATTAAGGCAATAAAATGTTCCACGATTAACATTTCAAAGAACTTTGCTACGTATTTAGGTAAATACGTAACAAATCTTCTAATGCCTAGTATAAAGCCTATAATAAATGTTTATATAACAGTCAAGCGTATCGCATGTTTATTAAATATCCTGTCAACCATTTATTTGTAAGTAATAGTGCGTTGACACAGAGATCGTCTAAAGCAGTACTCGAAATTGGTTGCACATCTCGTGCCGATTTCTGAGACGCCTACTATCCTTTCCCCCTACAGCACTACCATTCGAAGCTTGATGGCTGACAAGGGGTCATCTTACATTGGTCCAGGCTGAAATAAAAAGCGATTGTTATCAATAGATTAGGCATGTCTCAAAACGAAATTGTGCCAAATATTAATTTCCGCCGTGCACCAGGATCCGAGTAATCGGGTTCCAAAAACTGTACTGT
>NJRL01000209.1:89877-107799 GCA_003063815.1 Aphaenogaster rudis
CTTTTTGATTTTTAGATCGAGATTTCAATCATGACCAAAAAATGACATAAATTTGGTCAATATGATGTCAAATTGACATTATTTTGACTTTTCTGTTCTCTTTGGGTATATCTATTTTATTCCTCTTCTATATATTTTTCTTATTTTTCCTTTTATAATTTTTCATTAATTTGGGTTCTAAATGTCCCACACAGCACACGATATTGCGATATCCACTAGATATCCGAGGGATATCTCAATAACCGTAGGATCTTCATGGGATCATATTATGTCCAATTGGACATGTGGATCACTCTGGGATATCCTGAGGATAAAGTGTGCTGTGTGGGGTAGCACAACATGCTGAAAACAATATATGTAATATTTCAGCGCTCAGAGAGGATACTGTCTTACCCAAGTAGAACAGAAAGTCATGATGACGTCAAAATGATGCCTTTGACATCATTATGAGATCATTTAGACGTCATCATGGCTTCAAAATGATGTCAAAGGCGTCATTTTAGCATCATTTTGACGCCATCATGACTTTCTGTTCTACTTGGGTAGAGCGCTTAATAATAGTGATCTCTTTCTCTCTCTCTCTCTTTTTCTTTTTCAAAATGTTTCGTTAATCAAAAAGTGAACTAAAAAAAGCGTCGAATAGACGTGGATTTCTTCCGCATTTTGGATTTTACTTCCGCATCCGCGGAAGGCCGAATTAAGGATCGCACCAGGCACCCAGAAATATTAACGTAACTTCGTTCAAGGGTGGGACTTTCGGGTTCATTTTTCCGCGCGACGCGCTCCTTCCAATTTTCCCGTAGATGCGCGGCACGCAGTAAAAAAAAAAAAACGAGCTCGCGAGGACTGCGGTCTGGCACGAGCTGATAGCCGCGACGCGAGAGTGGCATGAGGAGCGAGAGAAAGAGCGGTAGCTCGTCAAGGGGGTGGGGGGGGGGGGGGGGGGGAGGAGGGCGGCAGGCGGCGGCGGTGGCGTAGCGTCTGATTCACATCAGTCTACATTCGACCGTCGCGCGCGTCGTGCCGCGAAGTCGTGTGGTCGAAGTCGAGTCTCTCTCGAGTCACCCGACGTCATCGAAAACGAGAACGCGAGGGACGATTGGGTTGCGGGGGACCGGTGGTGTGTATACGTAATTATAATAATAATAATACCCCGGCCGGCCGGCGCGAATCGCGGTCTTATCGGACTTGACGGGGACGAGAGAAGCGGGGTGGATGCGAGAAGTTAGCCGCGGATCGGAGGGACGGGGAGAACCCGGCGCTTTTTCCTCATCGGATCGGAGGTGTGTACGGGGAGACGATCCTTCGGGGGACGAGATTAGAATGAAAATTCGTAACCTGAATCGGAGGTAGGGATAAGGGGATAATCGGAGCCGGTCGACACGGCGAATTCGTGTCGCGAGGGAAAAGGTAGAGGGAAGAAAAGCGCGCGGCCCGCGCGCAGGTGTGCACTCCCGAGAGCGACGCGAAGTGATCAACGGGAAGAGGGAAATCGTGCTCGATATATATCGAGTCGTCGCGCGTACGAAGTGAACGTAGTAAGAATACCGGCGACGCGCGAAGGGGTGGTGGAAACGGAGTAGATACATATATTGTACGCGCGAGGCGAACAGTTCGGCAGGTCGGGCTCTCCGAGAAGACCGGGTTCTCGCCGGATTCTTCCGCACGCGCCGGTTCCGCGCGGAATGCGCGCGCGGCGGGACAGAACGATTTATCGAGTCCGCATGACGAGCGGCGGCAGACGATTCCGGCCGCGAGAGGAGTCTGTAATATGCCATTAACCGGCGCGCGGCGCGCGGTGATGTTTATGAGAGAGGTGGCAGTGCGCGGAGTGCAGGAAGCTGGTAGCGAACTGGACGCGGGCAACTCGCGGCGGCAACTTCACGCTCTTGCGACAGGTGCGGGTTATTACGGCGCCGTCGGCACCTCCGCCCCGCGCGGCGATAATAACGCGCGCGATTGTCATTATCCCGGCCGTCGAGCGCGCGCCGCCGTCGTCCACGTCCAGAAACGTCCCCTCCGGGTCGTCGTCGTTGTCGTCGTCTAGAGGGACGTTTCGCAAGACGCGCGCTCCGAGGTGCTGCACCGAAACTTCACCGTTCGTGGACACTCGCGCGCCCCGTGGACCGAAGGCAGAGAACCGCGACGGAGGAGGAGGAGGAGGAGGAGGAGGTGGCGGCGGAGGAGGAGGAAGAGGAGAAAACGGAGGAAGAGCGTAAGAATTTTCTCTCTCTCTTTCTTTTTCTTTAATCGACGGCGGTGCGCCGAGAGTGCGCCGGCCGTCTCGTTCGGTGCATTCGCTCGTCTCGTTCCCGTGCGTTCGAGAACAAGAGGAAGACGTTCGCCGCCGCGAAGCGAAACGAACACGGTGAGAGAGCGCGCGGTCTCGGGGACGAAGAGGCGGACAGAAGCGCGCCTCCCGAGACGGGCCTGCTCTCGTTTCTCCCGACGGGAAAAATTGCATCGGAAAATCGAATCGGCACGCGGGCGCGCATGCCTGTGTCTGCGTGTGTGTATGTATGTGTGTGCGTGTGTGTGTGTGCGCGCGCGCGCGACGACAGAGCCCGTGTCGGTGAGAGCGGGTCAGTGAACGATTGCGCGCCGCCGCCGTCGTCGCGAGAGCGACGAGGAGAGAGGGTACCTCTCTTTCTTTCTCCCTCTGTCTCTCTCGCGCTCTTTTCCTCTCGCTCCGCTCCGACGTACGTATATGCACGTGCGAAAGCGAGGAGAAACGTGAAACGCGCGCGTGCGCCGGTCCGTGTGTACTCGGCGCCCTAACACACGGACGCACACGCACGCGTGCACCGCATCGACGCATACGCGCGCGGAACTGCGCTCGCGCGCGCATATAGAGCCCTGCAGGTGCGCGAGTATGCGCGGACACACGCGCGCGCGATAGAGACGACAGCGCGCAGCCGAAGAGGAGCAGGAGGAGGAGGAGGAGGAGGAGAAGGAGGAGTTGAAGGAGGAAAAGGAGGAGTAGGAGGTGGAGGAAGAGGTGGAGGCAGAAGAAGAAGAAGAAGAAGAAGCCAGTGACACCGGGAGGGTCGGTTGTTCCTGGTGTATAAAGCGGCCACCGGGATACACCTATATATACGTGTGCGTACGTGCGCGCGCGAGAGGGACCGCCGCGTGTGTCGGGAGATCCGCGGATATAAGCGATACGGTGCGCGCGAGGTTCTCTCCCTTTCGTTCTCTTTCCCTCCCTCTCTCTTACTCTTCGTCTCTCGTTCTCTCTCCTCTCTCTCTCTCTCTCTCTCTCTCTTTCTCTCTCACGCACACACTCTCGCGCCGAGCAGGAGAAAGAAAAAAGGGGAAAACAAAAGTTCGGGCGAAAAGAAATGCGGGTTCGTTGACTGCGCGCCGCCGCCGCCGCGCGATGGCCGCATGCTCGTGCCCGGTGCTGCTGGTGCATAGTGTGCGCGTGACAGGAGCGACGACGACGACAACGACGACGACGACGACGGCGACGGTCAGGACGTTACCGGCGGTGATCGTGACGACTACGACGACGACGACGACGACGACGACAAGGACGACCTCGACGACAGAGGTGGTGCCGGCTGCTGCGCGCCGGCCGCTCGACGAGGAGCAGTGAATCTACGCACGCTCCGTTCGGGATTCGACGTCCCGCATTCACCACCGGCATCGGCGGGCGGCGACTGCGGGGCCAACGGCCGCCGGTAAATCCGTCGACGAGGTTCACGAGGTACGTGTGCCGCGCCCGTTGAATTTGGTAATTAATCGCACGACACCGGACGTCGGACCAGTGAAGAAGGGACGTCGCGGAAAGAGAGAAAGAAAAACCGGGTCAGTCGTCTTTTCCGCGTCGAACGAACGACACCGTCGAGCGATGTCGGAGTGACTGGATCCGCCGGTCGGCGATCGGTCCGAGAAGAGGACCTTTCGAAAGTAAAATTTACAGTGTACACAACATTTATCGTAAGAAATAAATAGTAAAAATTAAATTTATATATTTGTTTTATATCTGCAGACATAGACATTTATTGTGCAAGTGTTTATTAAGAAAAATTGCAAATAAATTGCTAAGTACCGAGGACCCAAAAGAGCGCCAGTCCACCACTGTTGTCAAAGGATTCGTGACTTTACATTAAATGGGATTCTTGGAATTATTTTATAATTGATGAAGAAATAACATTTAATAATTAGCTAATCATCCATATAATTCTAATGGGTTATTATTTCTGTGTCACGTCTCTTGAGCGAAATGTAGAACTTTACAAGTTTTCGTGTAAAAAAAAGATAACAGATTTTTAATTAAAAAGAAATAGATACGTTACACCAAAAACACATGTGACATTTTAGAATAAAATATTTATATAGAACACGTAGTAGAATAGAGACGAACACAGAATTTTTATTTTAACTCATTATGCTGTAATAGTAAATTTATATTTATTATATACAGCCAAAATATTTTCGTTCTTCAAAAAATAAAAATACTACGAAATTCGTTATAATTATGATGTATAAATGCGTAAAATGCATTTATGCATCAAATTCACGAACGCTACATATTTTTGTAGTATTACATATTCGTAGTTTTTTTTGTTACCAAGCTGTTCACCGTTTCAATTTATTAAAAAATATATATCTTACTGACCGACAAAATATACAAGTTTATTAAAAAACGTGCACACGTTTATGTAGGAATATATGTTATTAGGTAAAGTAAAAATAGTATAAAGCCGTATCTATGTTAAATATTTAATATCTCATCTCAGAAATTTCACAAACTTTATGTGATATTTTCATCATTCCGGCTGCTCGAAAGAGCTTCTCTCTCTTGTAACGAGAATTTATTGTATATGCCTGACAGACGCGTTGCAGGTCGGAGAAATAAATGTCCTCGTTGCCTGTGTCAAGCGAGTTAACTTACCAACGCTGCAACTTGCAACTCGTACCGTTAATACCCCTAGAATTATCATTTCCTCGCGGTGTAACGTGAAATTACGCGACATTCAATGAGACGATCAAGGTTGCGCTCACTGTTCTCACGGTACGCCGACCTTCGTCATCGCGAAATCATCGGAATTAGCATCGTCGTGATAATAATTGCAAATCGATTAATGCGAGTCGCGCGTGTCTAGCGTTTTTCTACTGCAGGGTAGTCTCTTGACTCGACAGCTTCGAATTTGCATCGGTATCGCTCGATTACTTCGTGAATACCGCGAGTAACGTAACGTGATCTTTTGTCATTCAGTTATATATATACCGACCGTTGACTGGCACGTACAATTTCGTTATTTGTTTGTCCGCGCACGCGAACAACTACCCTAAACACGACCGACAAGACTCTCGCATAAATCATTGCGTCCACGACGTAAATGTGACTTCGCAAAACAACCGTGACAGCCTCGAACCTTGATCTTATCATCGTGCGTGTTTCATCGCGTCCGTTAATGATCGTTGTCGGCATAAGTTTCGAGTTACGGGAGAACAATTAGACGCGCCGACTTTAGCGTCGAAAGGAACAAATTGACTTTGGAACGATTCCAATAGCGCGAGTCGTACATTCTAATCGGGCGGATTGGGACACGAGTTTATACGCGATTTTTCTCACGTCCTCGCGCTCAAGTCCAAGGAAATTATATAACAGCGTCTAAAATTTACGATCGCGCGGCGACTTCTCAAATCATTCTCGATAAAATATTAGGGATATCGCTGAAATAAAACACAGCTGCTCGCCAGGATCAACGCGAATGACACTCAACGAATCGCATTATATTATTCTAAAAGGAAATCATTAATTGGGTCAACAGACGACGAGAGAATTTTTATTTTATGCAATTTATTAATAAGGAAAACAATAATACCGTAGTGACTAATGTTTACGTTAAAATTGCACAATTTTACTGATTACATTATAATTATACACTATGTAATCGCAATTGCACTGGTATAATATTTAGTCAAACATTCAGTAGAAAAGATAATTGTGCGATAATGCCTGTATTAGCTTCATCCTGTGAATCCGCATATGTATTATACAACGCTACATGTTACAGTTACACTAAAACTGAAAAGCTTAAAGGGATTGTAAGTGATCTATTATTACGAACGTTATAATTTCATGCTATACAAATATAGCAGAATATCATTATATGAAATTGATGTTGCACTCAAATTTTCAATTCAGTAGCTACATCTTTTTTCTATTCCTGTCTTCTTCATTATTACCGGAGAAATATCATCTATTTAAAGAAGCATCATAATTGTGTTATAGAAAAAATATTGCGTTATTTTATTGATATACATTATAAAATGGATTTTTATATACGATATTATTTTTACAATTTTCATTGTAAGTATATTATATCATTTTCTCTCTCACACATTAGAACATAACATAAGAGTACGGAAATAATCTTTGTAATATTATAAATTAATATTATAAGAGAGAATGATCTTAAGAATTTTTCCGAAGGAACTGTAGTTTTTGTAGTCATTTCGTAGAATAATAATAATAATATAAAATCATCGAACTCTTAATAATCTGATAAACTACTGTTTATCGAACGATTAAATTAGGTAGAAATATTGCGTCTGTATTCATACAAGTACTTGTAGCTCATAATTTTGATTTACCTCGAGGAAGAAAATGTCGTGACTGTAGTGCCTTACGCTTGTAGCGTCATAATTAGGTCATATTACACGTAATGGACTAAAAAGTAATTAAGTCGCGTAGAAAAGCGGCGATGATTGGCGAAACGACCGCGTCTCAACTGAATCACGGCTCCCAGTCGTGACGATTCCTGATTACCGAACAAGGAACTAGTAGATTAGATACTTGTCAAAACCTTAGTTAACACGCGAGTTCGCGCGACTCATTCGCCCGTGACTAATACTTACCAGTTGGCGTGCGAAAATTGACGCTATGTAAATACAAGATGAGTTCTTGCAAGCAATACGTCGAGTGTAAAACGCTGTAGGTCGGTGACATCGTGTTCTATTTCTCACATGATCTTTGGCTGGCCTTTAATTAATACAAGCGTCGTCACAAGCAGTAAATTAACCGAAGTATACAGTATTCCGTCGTGCGTAGAGCTATAAATGTATTCAACACATAATGCAACGCGATCTTTTTGTATTAATTTTTTTTTTAACGTAAAAATTTCGATCCAGAATGAGCGAATGGCGTCTTGTATCAGTAAATCGAGTAATGGAGATGTATTTTTGATCATTCCAGTACTTAAAGTTTTTCTGTGTGGTTGTGTGTTACGCGATGTTTAAAAAGAAATAAAATAATAAAAGTCTATTTTTGTATATTTCCGTATCGGATTTTATATTATCTTGCTTTTACATAATCGTTTTAAATTGTTTTAGAGCAGATTTAAACACAGAGACGTACTCATGAATATAAGCATTTAAAATGCATCACATGCATTTTTGTCTAATTTATTTTAATACTATTTTGTTTCTAAAAAATGTTCAAAGCAACATTGAATTATTCACGAGACACGAAATTTGTAATATAATTTATTTAGTTTCTAAGTTCAGATTACTATTCTTAATAATCTTTTATTATTAACTAATTCAATTTAATTAGGAATAAATTATAGTAAATACAAAATTAAATACAAGATCTACCTATAAAGAATAAATCCGTTTCTAACGTATGATTTCTTTAAATTTCATATTTGCAAGAATGAATGCTTTTATTATTTTTTAATGTTAAGTTAAATAACTCACACGCAAGTTATATTTTCAACAATAAATATTATATGGCGAGACCTGAATAAAGGAATTTAATAAAAGCGAATAAGTTGTAACAGTTACACAAATATGTAATATTGCATTCTTTAAAGTTTAATGTATCTATTTTTCATTTTATGTTCCAGAAGAGAACGGTGTCCATGATCGCATCAAACGGAGAGAGATAGCGAGTCGAGAAGAATATTTCTCGATCTGTACGCGAAACTTTGCGACCCATATTCGCTCGAACATTCGTTCTTTCGAGAAACTCGACATCGAAAAACCGTCGCACCCTTTAATCCACGGAATCCAGCGCGCGATGTAACACGTTGTACGACGAAGAGGAGTTGGGCTTAAAGTTCTGATCTCCGAAGACCGATCGGCTCTGTCAGAGCCGACTCAAGAGCTTTCTCGATCCGGCCGGGAAAAGACCCCTTCTCGAGGAGACTATCGCGATCCAACGAAACGATCGCGCGGACGTTCTCAGTGCCCAGAATCCCGCGATCCGCGCTCCTCGATCGAACTCGGTTGCCGTGCCTCAGACCGATCAGCTTCGCGGGAAGAAAAACGCACAGTCACAAGAAAATCGCACACTTAGACGTTAAAATTGACCAGCGATAGGGCAGCACAGTCAAGATCCAATCGCGGCCACTGGATTATCCACCTTCACCGTTTGGATTACGTTCGCCCATCTCTCCTCTCCCGACAGAGAAGACCCCGCGGCCGATCGTGTAACGTGTGAGATTTTATCGGCGCGACGGTTTCCGCAAATCGCTCTATTACCCGCGAGGATGCTAACGTCGGCGTCGAGTGCGCGTCCGTGCCGAGTAGCAGGCCCGTTCTGATCGTCGATGAACGTGACTCGCGGTGCCGGGAAAGTGAGGCTCTAATTAACTCGTGTGTGACGGCCACAACGTCTACGTGCCACGTTGTCTAGGAGGCGGATCGCCCATTTAGGAGTCCGAACCGGAGAGGCGGCCAGCTGTTAATCAGCAGCCACCGCGGTGGACATGATTATTTCAAAGGATCTGTTCCTCCTTGGCGACCAGGATTATCTGCGCCTTCCCGTCAACGAGAAGCGCCAGCAACGGGCAATGGGCCGGCCGATCATCAATGCTCCCAGGTAAGAAGAGTTAGCCAGCTGATTCTTCATCTTTATTTCCACCTCGAACATTTGAAAGGACAAAAATAAGACTAAAAGATTTCTGGCAGTTTTTCAATTCTCGAGTAGAAATTTTTCATACTCTCACGATTTAAATTCTTTTTCAAAAGTTTAATATTTTCTTGGATTATTTCAATTTTAGATTTTTAAAGAATTCTATCGAAAAGTTTCATTTCGTTCAAACCGATTCTGATTAAAATAAGAAAAATTATAATTGACAATTTTTGTCTAATAAAAACGTGAAGTTGACATCACGTATCCTTTTAATTTTATATTTAATCGCCAAATTTTTTTTAATACATTAAGACTGTTTAGGATAAAACTATCAATTATACTTATCTAAATTAAAAAAAAAAGTATTAATTTCTTAGATATTCTTGTACAACGTGTCCTGTTTGCATCACGCAAACTTTCGGGGTACTTTAATCACAAAAAGATGGTTTTAAAATTTAGAATTAATTATTTAGCTGATAATAGCTGATAAAATAAGATAATCAAATAACATAGACTTCAATTAATTAATTAAATTAATTTTTCAATTTTGCATTTATTAAATAATCTCGTGAAATAAATATACAGTAGATCTGGGACGCTTCGTATTGCGCGTAAGAAAGATACGGTAAGCTCCGAATTTACGTGACATAGTTTTACGCGAATTTAAATATAGGCGAGCGATAGATATTGTCTCTGGGCAACGATTCCGGTTAAACTGATAATAACTTTAGCTGAACGTAACTATAAAAACGCACTTTGTATTCTCTTATGTATTTTTATATTTTATATTTTTTGAAAAGGGATTGAAAATGTACATTTTAACTGTGAAATATTCTGCTCTTTTGTTTTTTATTTATATAAAATTTTATTAAATATCTAATAATCCCTTCACATATAAATGTATGTGTATATCGCATGTAATTGATTAGTAGAGCATAAAATCGCAACATATTCATTTTCAAGATCAAAAAGAACAATTCGAAGAAGCTTGAAGATTCACGTTACTGAAACGTGAATCATAGCTCGATGTTAATTAATCTAAAATCAAATCTGACCAGGCACATTTGAATTTGACAATTAAACAGCTACTTTTTTAAAATAAAGATTCCGATTAGAAAGCTTTTAGAAAAATATGCAAGCAAAAATCACCTAAAGAATAAGAGCTCGTCGCCGATGCGAGTGCAAAAAATAGCGCTCGCAAAAATATATATTTTTTTCTACGATTAAAAGTCTCGGTGCGTTGGAAAAGCAGGTTTATCGCTCGGTATACAGGATAACCCGTGCACTTTGAGCGCACAGTTATCGGTTCGCGGAACGACCATCGGTTCGGTTTTCTATCAAGTGGTTTCTTTTTCGTCGCGCGAATGCCACTCGCGCAAGGGAGTATCGCGCTCGCGCAGGTAGAGGCGTTCGACCGCGCGTTGCGCGCGCGACAACGTTAAAAGCGGCGTGTTTGCGCGGTGTGTCGAGATCGGGAGATTTATGCCGGAACTAATCGATTCGCCGCGCTATTATGAGCTTTACGATTTTTACGAGAAAAGTGTGCTGACCGCGCTACACGTCGCGCACGCTCGTCTTTTCCTCTCCTTTTCTCGCTCGCGCCGCTTCCTCCTTCCGTCGATACGATTTCGTTGTTGTTACACGCGTATTAACTGATAACAGTAACGGGCGAGACTTATCGCGGCTACGCTCCTCCGGGGATCAATGACACGCCGGTGTATAAATAATACGTCTCGCACGATTCGTATCATCGATCACAAAATCTGACTGACATGACGATCGGTGAATCTTCCGTAAAGTGATAACACGCGCGCTATCTGAAAAATACTTTGATCGCCATTCAGCGATATTTTTACATCGGCGCAAAACACGTGCAACTGTTGCCGCGAGCGCGTTATATCTGCATTTCGGACACGTCCGCAGACACGCGTGTGCGACAATAGAACGCTTAATCCTCTCTAGCGTTGGACTTTCGCGAATTGTTCGCAAATGTAAGATAAAACGTATGAAAGCTGCAAGACGATTGTCATAATGATACTCAATTATTCATCTATACATTTGAATGATTATTATAATTGTATACTTAATTATTCGGGATACGCGTTCACGCGTCTGCGTCGGAGAGGAAACGGTTGACATCGGATCGAAAAAGCGAATTTCGGGGCACATTTGCCTCCCCTTTTTCTTCCTGGTCTTTTTTTTTCTTTCACACGCGGAGAACGAGAGGAACGCACCCGAGGATTCGCGCGACGCTGCTCGCCTCGTCGTCGGCGAAAATTATGTCGCGGAGCGAAAATAGGGAGACCGTTCCTTCGCGCGACGCACGCGAGCGGCGGCGGTGCGCGCCGCGCTCTTATTTACTTGTAACCTAGAAACGCTCGATCGAAAGAAAAATCGGTAGTTTCTCCTGCGGAGAAAAATCGAGTCTTCCGCCTGGAGATGAAACCGTTCCAGTTTCCCATGCGTGACCCACTGGCTAGGGTGCACTCTCGTGCGCCTCTCTCGCGATACCGCTCTCTATGCAATCGCAATCGCATTCGCCGCCTCTCGAACCGGCAGAGATCCCTGCCTCTCCCTTCCTCCCGCCCGGGACGGGCGTTTTCTTATTCCGCTCGTGCCGATTTTCTAATCTCGGCCTATTAGCGCCGTACTCTCGAGTGTTTCTTATACGCCGGCGTGATTCCTTCTGGGTCGAGACGCTTCGCAAAGGATGCGAGATCGGCATGGGAACCCCTCAATCGCGACATGAATCACACGTGTCGTTATCGTAAACAGTACGACTGCGGTATATGCAAATGAAAATGTTCGACGCGATAATACTTAACGTTTAATATGTACTTGATTTCTAAAAGCATTTGACATTTTCCATTATCGATCCTTTTTCACAAATATAAAATCTGTACTAGGAAAGTCAAAGATACGATATCGAAATATCCGCAGATATAAATACGTACACTTGCGACGTAAATCACATTAAAAGCAAGGGTAAAATAAAAAAAAACGAAGACGAAGAATATGTAACGATTTAGCCGGTATTTCAAATATTACGTTTATATGGAGTAAGCTCAAGTAAAAGACTGTACGAAAGACTTTTAGGAGAGACTGCGTAAAAGAGTTTTTTCTATATATTTACACTTATTTCTTTCTGTGAAGTAATCAAGCTCTCATGTTGCGGTTTGCGCGAGAAATTCGCATAGCTACTTCGAAATCTGCAGCAGACGTAGCATCGCCATAAAAGTCTCCCGATAAGTGGATTTCTCCCGATGTTGTTTTTACAATGTTGCATTCACAAAACACGATCTCCCTTCTTTCTATTCATAGAGATGATCGTTAATCTGCTCCGTTCGAAAGGAGGAAAGACTTTTCCGTATACCTTTTACTGCCACATGCCATCTCTCTAATCGTCAGGTGATCAATGACTTAATCAATAATTTATATATTAAAGAGTACGATGATAAATATTCCACACGTATCCGAGATAACTTGACGCTAGAATAACTAAACGCGATAAAATTTTTATGAACACGAATTTCGAAAGTAAAAATACTAACATTATTTTTATATATATACATTTCTCGCATAAACGTTCAATAGGCGAGATAAATATAATGCTGTCAAAATCGATAAAATTTTAAGACAATGATATTTAACGATGAAAATGCAAGGAAACAAAAATTCGTGGCGCGCGAAATAAATCTTGTTGTATTGTTAACATGCATCATGTCTTCGGTAATGTCAGTTTGTATTTATTCCATAGATGATGCGGCATTCTCGACTTGCAACGTGCGTAAATCGATTTCCGCGACCTTAATCATTGAATTGTATTGAAAAGAAAAAGAAGTAGATATAAATATCCTTGATATCGTACATGAGCTTTTTTACGATGTTATACTATTCGAGTTCTTTAAGTTCTTTATATTTCTATTTAAATGCTGAATTTAAATTGATATGAATTAATAAGCATAAGTCAAATTTTTCTTATTACATTCAAAGAAATATATCTGTTGTAGTATTTCTTTTTTTTTTTGCTAATTTCGAATCTTACAACTTGCGACTATCACTAATAATTTGATAGTTCTCCTTAGTATCTATAAAAATATTATGTAATTGTTACTTTTAGCATGTATGACATTTTTTATGAATGAATAAAAATATTGTTCTTTATTCAATAATAAAAATTTATTATTATTATTATTATACAAATACAGATCGATAGTCTCTTTTATAACATTAATATGACTAAACAAGTTTATACCGATTTTTTCCGATTAAAGAGTTTTCGTTTTCTTAGAATAAGATGGCTACAAACGCGCAAGTAACATCGGCGGCGTAAGCCGGTTATCGGGAAACGTAGTTTCTTGGGGCGCTGAGGAGACGAGTTCGCTCCTGCGTAAAGAACAATGAGAGTATTTTGCTTAAGTGCAGAAGTGGAACGAAAAAAAAAGAACAGCCTAAGGGAAACATCACCGCGTACGGCGGTAAGATGAAATCGAGGACGGTGCAGGCCGTGCCATTAAGCAGATTGAATATTACCCTATATTCGGTAGATGCAATCAATAGCCTAGAAAAATGCGCTATTCGCCTTCACAGCTACGTGTGTCCTTGAACGACCTATCAGCTTCGCGCGCAATTTGCCGCGGAATAATGACTCGTGTACGTGCTCTACCGTGTCGCATCGCGTCGTCAAGAAGCCCGTGACCATTGCTCTCTTGTAATAACCGCGTCGAAAACGAATCGCGGATTTTGTCGATTGAGAAATAATTTGAGAAAATAAGTGTTCGTAACTTTTATTTGCGTTTTATCATGAATTATTTTCCATGGATATTGTCTGTAATCTTCTCTTCTATTCTCTTTTTTTTTTACTTCTTTTATATGTGCGTATATTTTCGTTAAAAGAAGAAAAATCGTTTCGATTTGCATATAATATCAACCATTTTTCATATCTTGTACTTGAGCACATTACAAATTAAAGGACCCCACACAAACCTTATGGAAAATGGCTTTCAGTGAAATTGGCTGAAACTTTGCCATTTTGTACATCAAGTGATGCTGATCGAAAGTTACCATTGCCACAAGTCAATCCTATGAGCCGTTTTTGTTCTAAAAGGGCTCAAAGTTTAATAACAGGACCACACAAAAATATTTTTGAAAAGTTCCTGGGACCAGAGTAGGCGTTCCTTATAGATTTTGGGTCACTGAATCCAAATTCGTAAACCGTTTTGTTCTATTACGTCTAGGTTTTTAGATAATTAAAAATAGCTGCAATTCTGGATTTTCCACTATTCTTATCGATTATCTAAAAAACTAGACGTGATAGAACAAAACGGTTTACGAATTTGAATTCAGTGACCCAAAATCTATAAGAAACGCCTACTCTGGTCCCAGGAACTTTTCAAAAAAATTTTTTTTGTGGTCTTGTGTTATATTAAACTTTGAGCCCTTTTAGAACAAAAACGGCTCATAGGATTGACTTGTGGCAATGGTAACTTTCGATCAGCATCACTTGATGTACAAAATGGCAAAGTTTCAGCCAATTTCACTGAAAGCCATTTTCCATAAAGTTTGTTTTGCAGACATCTCTAATCTTCGAGTTCATTGTAAGATTGATATAAATTATGCAGGATTTTCTAATTGTCATTTGTAAAAGATATTTAGTTATCATGTCAAAAAGCACTAAATACATGATTTTTCGTGTCCATTTTATTTAAGACTGATTTTCAGACATTGATATCGAGAATAATAAAAATAAAATATCGATAACGAAAATTGTCAGTCCCAAGAATTCTCGGTATTACTATCGAAACATTGCGAATTTGTTATATGGAAAAGTAGAAGCTATGCATTTTTATCTTCAAATATAAATGTTAATGATGTTCTATTTAACTTTTAGATATTGATACCATGTTATCATCAAGACCAAAGTATCGACAGTAAAAAATGCTTATGCGCACCGGTATATCGGGATCGAAATATTAGAAGCATTTCGTATCGAGAACAGAATGTCTCAATACGACCTGTGTGAAATTAGCCCCCCAATGTCGAAAAATTTTCTTTTTGCAAACGTTTGCCCATTGTTTGCTCACGAATGCCCCGTTGGAATTTTTGTTTGCCCCCCTCTAGTTCAAAAGTTATAAGCAATTCAATTTGGGGGGCCAACTTTACACTGGTCCCCCAATCTTGAAAAATCAAAAATTTTCTTTTTGCAAACGTTTGTCCACGAATGCCCCGTTGGAATTTTTGAAGATAGCCCACGCATCCATACTGTTCGACCAATCTGTCCAGGCCGATATCTCGCAGCGGCCGTTATTTTCACGATAAGCATATCAAAATATAGGTCGTTGGATTCGTCTTTTCAAGCCCTATCGATTGGTATTATTTTTGTAGGGGGTTTTCATTTGAAAAAATCCCCCCCCCTTTCCTCCTCGAAATCCAATACGGAAGGGTACGGTCCTATTGCGCGGAAAATCATCTAGAAGTAAAGCCATTGAAGACCTTTTTGGATCTTTCGTCTAGCTTTAATAGTTTCCGAGATATCGACCTGGACAGATCGAATCGAACACCCTGTATAGCAAAAGACTTTATTTTTTATTAGACCTTATTATTATAATGATTTGAACAAATAAATCTGTTAAGTGTAAAATTAGTTATGTATTTCTATTTCTTCCATACAGTCATCATAAGAGCTTCCTAATATTCTGCCCCCCCAAAATTGAATTGTTTATAACTTTTGAACTAGAGAGGGGCAAACAAAAATTCCAACGGGGCATTCGTGGGCAAACGATGGGCAAACGTTTGCAAAAAGAAAATTTTAGATTTTTCAAGATTGGGGGGCCAGTGTGAAGTTGCCCCCCTCCCAAAATTGAATTGCTTATAACTTTTGAATTAGAAGGGGGCAAACAAAAATTCCAACGGGTCATTTGTGGGCAAACGATGGGCAAACGTTTGCAAAAAGAAAATTTTTGATTTTTCAACATTGGGGGGCCAGTGTGAAGTTGTCCCCAACCCAAAATTGAATTGCTTATAACTTTTGAACTAGAGGGGGGCAAACAAAAATTCCAACGGAGCATTCGTGGATAAACGATGAGCAAACGTTTGCAAAAAGAAAAATTTTGATTTTTCAACATTGGGGGGCCAGTGTGAAGTTGTCCCCTCCCCAAAATTGAATTGCTTATAACTTTTGAACTAGAGGAGGGCAAACAAAAATTCCAACGGAGCATTCGTGGATAAACGATGAGCAAACATTTGCAAAAAGAAAAATTTTAATTTTTCGACATTGGAGGGCTAACTTAACACAGGTCTCAATACGAAATCACAGTGTCGAGTCAACATCTCTACCTCGTCGAGCATCCCTATTCCGTCGCCCACGGCGTAGGCCTTAACGTGCGAATATCAGGCTCGTTCGGCACGAGATGCACCGCACCGCGCCGCGTCGCGTCGCGTCGCGCCGCGCCGCGTCGCACGGACACGAAGGACGAATCTGCGAGGCAGGCAGCGGGCGAGGCGAACGCATGAACTACGAGGAATGCGAATGGCTTGATCAAGCCCGTTTAAAACGAAGCGCTCCCCTCGTCGCGAGCCGACGTCGCTGACCTGCCTCACGCGACTCGCTCTACTGTATGTCTCGTTCTGGGTATACTCGTTCTTCCGTAGAAAGGCAGCGGGCGAGTGCGAGGCGTTCCCTTCTTAAATCGGCCGCTCTTAGAGGGAGACAGAGAAAGAGAGAAAGAGAGGGGGGGAGATGGTATCAGGACTGATTTTCGGATGATGAATAAGGCGGCGATTTTAGTGCATTAGGCGATTAGAGGATGCGACAGGTTGTAATCGCGTTACACACACACCTAATCCTTTCTAAATGAACGATTTTAATCGAAAAATTCGATGCAATAACGGTCTAAACCAGTTTTCTAAGAATTTGATTATCACGCTGGGACAAGATTAAATTTTTAAAAAGATTAATAGTGACCATTATTGTATCCAGCGTGTTTATGATTGTGGGTTATATGCATTATATTATATTATATATATTTTATATAAATTAAAAACAGATGAAAAGCGATTAAACTTTCATCTTTTTTGACAATTATTTATCATCATTCTAAAAAAAATATTAATAATTCCTCAATATTACATTAATTGCCAGAGAATTTGTTAAGAAATGCGTGCAATTCCTCGTAATAAATAACAATATTATTTCTTTTTATAACAATTATGACTCGGTAACATTAAATAAAGCAAGTTCTAACGGCATGATATTACATGTTTCTGTGAGCTGACATTTTCATAAAAATTGTGGAACGTACTAAAAAGTGGAATATAAAAAAACGCGTCGAAAAAACAAATGTAATCTCTATATCGCGTATCCTTGACATATCCATATATCTCTCGACAATGTATATAAGAATGAATGCAGACCATACAGACTGTGCCCGTTATCGAGAGCTATCTGCGATGAGCATGATAGGGAGAATAGCCGTTTTGACCTTGCCTGCGGAGCGCACGAATGTCTGAGGTCGACTCCGAGAGGAATGCAAATGTGCCACGGTTTAAGACAAGCCACATGACCCCTTTGGAGCACGAAGCGGAGCGAGGCGAGCCGGGGGAAGTTGCCTCCTGCCCGACGTGCTTCTTATTCGGAGGGACGCCCGAGTGTGGTCGTGGCACGAATTTATGGTTAATAATTCGTCCCCGGTGGGGTCACGCGGGTGGTAGGGTGTACCCACGTATACTCACGGCATCGCGAATTCGCATCGCTCGCGGGGTTGTACGGTATAACGTGAGAAATTCCGACGAAACTCATCGTGCCGCTACGCCGCCCGGTATTTGGACGCAATACGTCACCTTGACGTGCGTAGCGGGAAACGTGGATGGTGAAACACTTATCTTCTTTTTTTCTTTTAAAGTAGCAAGAACCGCGCCATAGGTATAGCTTCAACGGCGTACCTTCCGATGGCTTATCTTTTGTTGCTTTTCTTATGTAAGGTACAGAAATCTACGTAGGTAACTATGGAGAAAACAGAAATATTTATAAATTTGAAATTTTTAGAGAAGAT
>NJRL01000209.1:108119-124089 GCA_003063815.1 Aphaenogaster rudis
TATAATTGCTTTTTTAAATTCCGAACTTTTTCAAAATCCTATTTGTTTCCTGACAAAAATATCTCAATGACTTCGTGATTTAACATTTAATTGACTCACCATACAGATGTACGCAAATTATGCATTTTGAAAAAAGTAATACTAAAGAGTCAGGGAAAAATTAATTTCAGGTCTTGGAAAACCTGAAAAAGTCAGGGAATTTTCTTCACTGAGTCTGCTGGACACCCTGAGTCACGATGATACCTCGCGATACATCTTCGTCTATTTTAATTGAAAATACAGTCCCGCTCTTGAGGCAAGTTTACTCCAGTAAAATCCAAGAGTGTCTCCCGCGAGAGAAGGAATTTAAATCGATTCTTTTGCTTTGACGAGAAACACGAGATGCCAGGGATAACCTAGCGAGCGTAACGCTGACCTACCTCACGCGAGGAACGACTCTTAGGTGCGCTTATTATCTATCACGTTGTTGTACAAGCAACGTGTCGTCTCTTCCATTTCGAGTTCGCAAGAAACGAGAGAGAGAAGGGAAGAGAGAGAGAGAGAGAGAGAGAGAGAGAATCAAGGACGTTCCGTGTGGGCCGGACGACGGGGCCGGAAGTCACGTTCCCGACTGTTAAACGCGAGAGTGCGGCCCGTAAGCCGAATTGAAAGGAGCACCGCTGTTATGTACTTTAGATTTAGTGGCCAATTTCACCGGGCATACTCATTACCGATCATGCATCGCGATTACAGTTATGGCAAGGGACATATTTGGGAGCCGGCGAATAACTGGGTGAATAACAAAGATATAGCTTCGTGCTTGATGCAATGAATTTACAGATGCAGTACAGTTCCCTTGTTCTTCTAGCGAGAATTGCAGAATTTAACGTGAAATGAAATACGTCGTTTGAAAATTTTTATTTCTAAATTTTAGCGTTATTATCTCTTGAAATCTTAATCAGAGAAATTTTCAATAAATTAATATGTTGTATATAAGAATAATTTTTGAATGTAGGATGTTATAAAATATTTTTATAACAAAATATAATACATATATAAAAGAAGAGAGAGAGAGAGAGAGAGAGAGAGAGAGAGAGAGAGGGGGGAGAGTTTTATGTGTATGTGCGTGTATATATCTTTAAACAAGTATGAAAAATATGGGAAAAAGATGAGATAATGGCTAGTCACCCATTCACTTGTATATCGGTACGTGCACCTACACCGTAAACAAGTATACATTTTACATACAAGGTGTAACAGAAGTATCATTATTTTTTGCATGAAATGTTTGACCAATTTATAACGTATCTTTGTTTTACATAAAATTAATTGCACACTATCTTGTTTCACAAGCTAATTTCCAGTTAGACTGCAGTTGAAAATTACATATGTCGTTTAAAATAAACAAGAGACTAAGATTTTGTTTGCCGTACTTGAAGCTTAATTTTTGATTGCTTATAACAGCTCGTAACAGAAGATTGTCGCATTTTTATTGAGAGGAAATCGCTTCCGAATTGAACGAAGATTATTTTTTAGGCTGAAAGAAATAACGGGATAACTCTCCGCGACACTCTATATTATACGATTGCGAACGCGTTGCAGTGGCTCCTTTGTTATCACTCTTGTTGCCGTCCCAGTTTCTTCGCTCCGATACACGCAACGCGCTTCAATACGAAGCGCAGCACAATGCTATTTGCTTTGAGTCGCTCCTTGCTGAAACAATGGTACGATTTGTGTCTTCGCATCGTCGTTGTTAAACAGATTAAGCCGACTTTGAGGCTTGCAGAGTGTGGTGGTTCGTCATCTACGGTGACACGCGTTCGATCTTTTTAGAGCTGACACTTCAATGGCCTAAAACCTCAGATATCGATGCCATCAATTCGAAGTTTTATTTTTTCCTCGATTATCTAGTATGCACAGTTTTCTCTCTTCCCTCCCTTCCCCCTCTCTTTCTCTTTCCCTCTCTGCGTTTGCAGTGTCGAGATCGCAGTTCTTTCGGAGAGACAGTCGACTAGTTCACCCTTGTCGGTATCTGCTCTTGCGCGCCGGAGATCGCTCCGCGCTCGTACAGAAATAGCCTTAGAGCCCGACGACGACGCACGCCGAGACGCATATTATGCAGCGGTACCGCCGAGGTGCCGCTCTCGAGAATGCGATTATTTTCTCGCGATCGTTGATAGCCGTGCGCAACCTCCTCCTCTGCGTCTGCGACGGAAGATCAAACACTCTGCCCGTTGCGTTCGTCGTTGAGCCGAAGGCAAAGAGGGCTGTGCAATTGCTATCCCTCTGATCTCTCGACAGAAGAGAGAAGAGTTCGGCCGAAGCCAAATTATTATGGTTAAATTCAGAACGTAGCTTATGATCGTTTCAATGAGTGTAATTTGAAAATCAGTGTGATTTGAAGAAATATAAATGGCGTAATAATCTATACCAATCGGAAACAATACAATGTAAAATGACGAACGCCGAGGGACTGCTAACTTAATTTTCCTCTGGTGTTGCGCGTTTCCCTGTGCTTAATATAAGATTTTCAATATTTCGAACTATGGAAACAATATGAGTTTAGAAAAGCTGATATCTTACTAGAGATGATATTACACTAGCATTTACAACATGGTGCTTACAACAATCAGAAATTTCACGATATGGGGGGATCGCTATAAATGTAACATTTCAAGTATTTTCTCGGAGAAGTAAACTTTTATAAAAATTAAAACGACGCGAGAATTATCGGATATCGTTAAGTTTCGATCATCATTTTTAAATGCGTCTGTGTTAAAGATACGGGGACTTTCGATTTGGAATTCCGAGGTTGGGATACGTCTCTGTGTGTTACGGTGCTCACCGACCAGTTCTTAAAAAGCTGTCCAGCTGGAGGCAATAAACATTCTTGCTGACACGATTATTGCAGCCGCGCCGACAGAATCTATTAAAAGTCGTGTCGATGATGCACGTTGTAGGCGCCCCGATCGTAAAACTTTTGTTTACGAGGGCAAAGATACGATCGGTCGCAAACTCATTAGACTCCGAGTCTGCTCTTAAGGCGACGTAGGTGCATTCCGCAAAAGGCAAATCTATTTTTCTCCGATAAATCTGCACCAACAAGCTAAAAAAGTGATTAATGAATATTTTGTCGACCGAAAGAACAAAATCTTCCATTCTGTTGACACTTCCTAAAGTATCATTCAGTAGAAATTAGTTGCTTACAACGAAAAATTTTCTACCAACAAAAATTATTAATAAAAAACAAAACATAATAATAATAAAAACTCCCGATAAAATTAAAACTTAAAAATAGTAAGAAGAACAGGGCGTTGGGAGTTGGCGCAGTCAACGGTGCGCAATTGAATAATAAGAAGACTTTAGTATTACAATTTAATTACATAAATATAATTTTTAATTATATAAATATAACCTTCCGTACGTTTCGGCTCCAGTTTAAGCCATCCTCAGCAAAACTACCATCAATTTACCTCTTAACACCGCATTAATGTATGCACTATGCTGCATTTTCTCGTATTAGGGGTCGCAGCATAGTGTGCACAACTGCACACATTAATGCGATGTTAAGAGGTAAATTGGTGGTAGTTCTACTGAGGATGGCTCAAACTGGAGCCGAAACGTACGGAAAGTTATATTTATGTAATTAAATTGTAATATTAAAGAGTCTTCTTTTTATTCAAACTAAATATGAATGATAGTAACTTCTTTTTATTCAATTGCGCACCGTTAACTGCGCCAACTCCCAACGCCCTGTTCTTCTTACTATTTTTAAGTTTAAAAATTATTAGTTCTGTTATATTTATTAGAACATCCGTGCATAATATTATCGCATTTTGGATTATATTATGTTATGGGCATTCTAAGTAAGGGATCTGGTTCTTCATAACATTAAATTATTAAGAAACTGTTTTTTGATTGACATAGTGAAACAATTAAAATTGATACGGTCTAATTGAGAAGAGATCGAAACCAAAAGTTCTATAAATACTATTTCGAGAAAAATATCGAGTTGCAGTTGTATATATTTGATGCGCTTATTTCAGACGTTTATTGAAACGTGAATAATTTTTTAGATCCAAACCATTAAAAATGTGAACGTTTAACAGATTCTTGATTTACAGCTTAATCGTCAAGATATTTTAAGAGGAAAATTAATAAATGCAACGAATTTCAGTTTTCCAATTTTTTTATTATAAAGAGAAATTCTTCGAAGAGTCTGTGAAAAATAAGTACGTAGAGATATTGATATAGATCATCCTTTTTTGCAATTCGAAAAAAATGAGGAAAATTTAATAAATCGCTTAAAGGAATTAGAAGAGCATTTGAAGGAATGCGCAAATTTTGATGTTAATAACATCTTAATTGGACCAACATCTTAACGTCTCTTCCGAAAGACGGAGCCCAGTTTTACCTACCGGGAATCCTCTTCCCGGCAGGGAGCGCAGTGTCGGAAAATAATAATATTTACCTGAACTAGTGCACTCGAACCTGGTATTATAGATTACTCTACCACTAGACCACACTGCCGCCTAGATTCTTGACAATGAAAGCAAAAGATTAACTTCTGAAATGCTTCATATAAAATTGCAAAGCCATAGCCTTAATTTACAATCTGACACTGAATTTCTTCACCATGCTTACATCACTGCTCTCAATAAGTTATAATCTATGCTTGATATTTTAACATTATTTAACACTCTATTTATTGATCATTTCATGACTGTAATTTCTAAATTATTTTATTTATTTATTCTTATATTTTACATCCTAACGATCAATTCGACTTTTCCTTTACATTTATTTATTTTTATTTCGTAATTTTGACCTATACAACATCGTTCTTTATAATTGCCGACTTTATTTTCTCATTGTATTTCACTCATTTGACTGTCACACATATAACTGTTCTTTTAACTGACGAATGTGAAATTTCTGTTACTTTGCGATGCATTGTCTTATGTACATCTTTATTCGCTCTCTTGCATTCTTGCGCCTTGGGTTTATGGTGAGTGTATCTGAATTAATTAATAATTTATGGCATTATAACACGTTTTTATTTATCTAGCCAACTTTCGATAAACGGAATTATTGAAATGTACAATGACAGATTAACCACTCTGATTTTCCCAAGAGCGTGGGACTGCTTATCCTGGATGATCTGAAATCTTTTTGTTTTACGCTGAAGATGGCTCAAAGCGGAACCGAAACGTCCGGTATTTATAATGTTTGAAATCGTCGAATTATAGCGTTAATGTGAATTGATTTAATTCCATAAAGAATTATTCACGCACCAATAACTGCGTTTTACTCTTATAAGCCCGTTTTAATATTGTGATATTAATATATGTATAGATTCCATATGTTTTGTATACATACATTTATTTTACATTTTGATGTAGACGATTATTTTATTAGTACGTTAGATTCGAACAAAGTGTCTTCTGTCGTGTAGATTATTTAACGATCATCACTTTGGCGGTCTTGAGAGATCCTCGTTATCGGCGAGCCCGACGTTGAAGAGCGAGGGCGAGGTCGAAAGTAGGGGAGGCAAAGGGATGAAGAAATGATAGAATTTAATGTCGACGGCGCGCCGTTTGATAAGATGGGCAATATATGTACAATCATGGTGGGTCATCGAGTCGTTACTATCGCGTCGCACTGACCTTTAAACGCGGGGGTCAATTCTGACTGTGTTCCTTCGCCCGTGTCACGTACTTACGGTGGTGATTTTCTCATGATGCGCCGTAATTGACGCGCCTACCTCAATCCCGTCACACTTTCGCCGGATGCGATTTTCGTGGCGTGTCTCGCGATACGCGTCCGTTGAATGCGGGGATTAGGATCGGTGTAATTTCGATGTAATTTCAGGACTTCGTGCTGGCTATAGTACGGTGAAACTTACTAACGCGATGATTTCTATATTTTAAGTTCCATTTTCGGAGCTCTCGTGCGGCAATCGAAACTGGCGTAATTTCGGTTCGAGTTCAGATTCGACGGTACAGAAAGTGATATTTAAATGAACTCGTGACCTCGAAAAAAATACATTAGGAAATAAAAGCTTTTAAAATAAAAGTTTTGTGTGTGTGTGAAAATAGAAGCTTCTATCTCTTCAGATATGTAAATATTCTTTTATACGCTTTATCATTCGGAATTTATTTCGTTAATTTTATCAAGTTTAATTAGACCAGGGCTTAATCGATAAAAGTTCAAATGGACATTCAACGGGCGGACGAGGCGTTTCTGAAATCATTTCGAGTCTCTCTGAATGAGTCTCTACGAAAACGAGACCGGTCCAGGCATACGATATCACTTGCGAGCAGGTGTAATCGAACCGTACCGATGTACCGGATGTAGAGAACGATGCTGAATTGCGTTCGGTACATTGTACCCGCATCGTTCGCAAATGCGACCAAGTCTTCGACGTTTACACATGTTCGCATTTGCTTGTCGCGCACACACTTGTAGTATATGCGCGCACCATCACGCGGGCGCACGATGTAGGAGTCGGTGCGTGTATACACAAACGCGCTGTGTCAACGCGTAGAGTGCGTATCTCGTAGGACTCTCACTCTCGACGGTATTCGTGCGCGCGTGCGCGTGTGCGTGCGTGCGTGCGTGCGTGCTCGCTTGCATGCGTGCGCGTGTAAATGCAAGCAAACACGCATCGCATAGCGAGTCGCGTTGAGATCGCATCGCCGTCCTCCTGAGAATTCTTTGTTATTTATAGTTATCCGATAGAACCTATCGCAATACGGTGTAATTTACTTACTAAACATTGAAGTATTTTACGTATATATTAAACACGTAGGGGAAATATATTGCGAAATATATTGTGAAAATGCAAATACGTGAAAGGCGCGCTGAAATATGCTAAATTGTGTTCAAAGAACATTAAATTTTTAAATAATTTTTAATCTTTAAGTAGAAATTCTAGACTTATGAAACTATGTTAAAATTGTTTTTCATTTATTTAAATGATGTATCTAATAAAGATGTATCTAGTGTAAATATGGATTAGATCGTAAAATGATACATCTAATCCACGTTTCTGATATTATTAGCGACAGTAGAGAGGCGACATAAGAATTGAATATATGATTATGAACTGAATAAAACAATGTAAAACATATCGAAATGATTTCCACTCTTGCAAGATGTTTATTAAGAAAATGATACAACATATTTAGTTTATAAATTTCACATTTCGATGCCTGATATGCACCTTTATTCGCAATTTTTCCTTCAGTCACTTTCGATATAATTTTCGATTAACTTCGAGTCGACTTTCCTTCCAGTAAGCAGGATTCTTTTATCGATCTTAAGCTTCTGTCTTTTTCTTTCTTCATTATCGAATAACTCTATACCAGCTGTGCCAAAGTATCGCACAGTCGTGTTTGTATGCAATTTACGTATTATCGCCTAACGTAACGAGTCATCTGTAACGCTAGCAATCCGCTCACATACCGATCGGCGCACTCTCTTTTCCTCTCGCGCTAGTCCATTAACGTCCAACGTTGTACAGTCCGATGCGTGCATCTGCGTCGTCCGCATTGCCGCTCGGGACCGTTGCGCTCGGCATCGCCGTCGGTGCGGGAAACGAAGAGAGAAAGAGAAAGAAAGAGCGAACGAGAGAGAGAGAGGGGGGAGGAGGCCAGCGAGGTACGACCGAGAGTAGCGACAGAGGAGGGAACATGCGGCGAAGAAAGGGTGGTAGGGAAGGAAAGCACAGAAGCAGGAGGAATCTATAGGTGGGAGAAAAGGAGGGAAGGAGGACAGAAGGAAAGGACGAGAGGCAGGAAGAGACAGAACGAGATACGAAGTGTCGGTGACGACGAGGGACGCGAGAGACGTGGCGATACTCGGTGCGAGAGAGAGTAAGAGAGTGAGAGAGTGAGAGAGAGGGGGGAGAGGGTCAGAGGGAGGGGGAGAGAAAGAGAGAGAGAGGGAGACCACGCGGATCGACCGGCGTGAGATAAAGTGAGACGGTGCGATCCGAGAGATCGTTGAACTCGACCAGTGAGCGCAGGCAGTCTGTGCTCAATGCGCGGCTGCGTGAATGTGCGCGAACGCACTACGCGCGCGTGAGAGTGCGCATCGGTGCATCGATGTACGCGCGATGCGGTATCGCGACCGAGAAGGTGCTGGGTGCATGTGGTAGGGAAGAGCAGTGGAAGAGAGAGAGGAGAAGCAGGAGGAGGAGGAGGAGGAGGAAGAGGAGGAGAAGGTGATGTGATAGCGGGACGACGGGGGAGAGCATCGAGAGAGGGAGAGTTGGAATGATGGAGAGGGTAGCATAAGGCCAGGCCAGTCAGTAACGATGTCATTAGTTTAGTCAGTCAGCGAGTCAACAACTACGGTCCTTCGCAGGCGTTTCAAGTGGGTCCTGCGGGCCTCTCTCGCTCTTCCCTCCCTCTCGCCTCACTCCTCCCTTACCACCTACTTTTTACGGGCCCTTCGCGCGGTCTGCGCCGCTGGTCAGCGGGGCCTTCGGGTGTCGCGGTTGGCTGACCCCATGCGTCGCGATTGCAGGAGCACGCGTTACCAAGCGATGACGATTCAAGTTCGACGACGAGTGCATCTCGCGATCGCTTTTCGACGATGCGCTCGTTTTTTTACAGTTTTTTTTATAGGGTTGGCTTTTCAAAAATGTTACTGAGAATATTGCTCGTTAAAATATAAAATTTGATACTATAAAGTTTATAGCCACGGTAGAAGAGTTACGTGCGTTGGGCACGAAATTACTTGCTTAAAATATTTATTCGAAATATTTATCATATAATGTACATTATAACTTTTTGAATCGTTCCTTCATTTTTTACTTAGGAGGCCCCATTTTTAAATAGATCCCTAAAACATGAAGATTCGAAATTGATGTAATTTCGATAAATTACAGCATCGAATCTTGTATTCATCGAGCTTGCTCTCCGTTTAAGAGTTGAAATTTAAGACTTAATTAGATATCATTAAAGCTATTTTATTTAAACGCTCGAAACATACGATTTTACATCAAACTGCGCAGTTCAAGCTTTAGCCGTTTCGTGTACACAAGATCCCAAGGCATCAGACGTTTCATATGCGCGCGTCAAGGTGATTACGTTATGAGCGAGCGGGCCTGTAAGAGGTGTACCTTTGTCACCGCAGCATTACGTTAACCGCCAATTAAAGCCGTCGCGGTTAACCCTGCTGCGCAATTTCTTAATCGCACGTGTTTTCGCGGAGAGTATACACGCTCTCTGTCGTAATGAGGATTATAGATAGCGTTTCTCTTGTTCCGCCGAGAAATTCACGTCGTGAAAAATCGCAAGCCCGACTACGTCCGTTTGGAACTATTTCATCTGGAAATGCACGCTCGGCGAACGCGATTGACACGGTGGTATCGTCGAGTTTCGAGTCACTCCGGCTTCTAACGAGTCGTATAATAACGATAATTGATACCCATTCTCTTTTCTGCCGACCGATTGCGCGATGTCGTCGCAATAAGAAAATCCTCGCGGCTTCTCGCATGATTATGACGCATCTGCTACGTGAGATTCGTATCTTATTCGTATCTGTACAATTGTACAGATTTCCGTCCCTCTTGAGTATTACAATTTAAACTATTGTATATTATCGTGAGATTATCTTAATCGAACCGTTGAGCTTCGGTTTTTTCCACTTTCATTGTTTGTCGTTTGGCAACGTAGCCCGGGTTGACACGTGGCGCTAGTTAATACGCAATTTTGTAACATACACGAGACATTTGGTTGACCCGTTTTCTATTTTCGTCCTGAACTGCATTCAAATTTCATTATAACGGACAGACAGAGCCAAATCCTCATTATAACGAAATTTGGATTTTCAGCCAATGTCTGTATCGATATACAGAGCGTGTAAACTATTGCCAGATCTTTATTTATGGCCCGTTCGATCAAGTGGAAGTAGATTTATAGAGTGAATAAATTTGACGTAAAGACACATCTGCGTTCTCTCTGAATAAAATTTCAATGGAATAAATTTTAGTTATATGTCTATCTTTAATTTAAAAAGTGATATACGATACCAAGATAATATAAAATAATATAGATTTCAATTGAAAAAGGTGTTTGAAGCTACGCGCATTCTAAACCTTTATTCTTTGCCTACACGGAAAGAACGGTTTTGCTGAAGTATCTAAAAATTTAGTCGGATACAGATCTGAAAATAATTTATGTTGGACCATCCAAAATAATTATGTAGGACACTCAAGCTGTTTGCTAGGATGTCAAAACTTTTTACAACATTGCCATTATACTTGAGCGTCCTTCATAATTATTTTTGATGGTCCAACATAATTATTTTCAAATCTGTATCTGGCTAAATTTTTAGATACTTCAGCAAAACCCTCCAAATTTATTTTACTACTTCCTGCCCATTCATATTTTTCTCTGTTACCATTTTATTTTTCAAATAAAAGAAAATCTTATCTACACAATATTGCATAATTCCAGTATAAAATAATAATTTCATACAAATTAGTCGCTACTTTTTGTAATATTTCGTAATATCCGTAAAATTAGAGATCTTCCTCGCATATAATTGAACACGTCGAGAAACACGCGACGCCTTTTGATCCCTCTGAATTCGCAAAGGTCCTCATACAAATCCTGCGATGCTCGTGCCCGCGAGAAAGCGGCTCGCTGTCGTCGTCGCCGACGCGTAAGAGTTGTGCATCTCGGCGAGTTCCGCAGCCGGCAGCACGCTGGAAGTTTCCTAATGCGTTTTCGCGGCTCCCGCGTCTCCCCCGTCAACGATAATAACCGCGAGGAGCGCACACAATCCCCGCGAGCGGCGACGCCGCACGTTGTGCAACGCTACCAACCATTGCACCCGCTGTTGCACCCGTCGCTGCATCATCTTCGGCACCACCGCCGCCACCTCTGTCGCTGCCACCGCCGACACCTCTGTTGCTACCACCGCCGACACCGTTGTCGTCGTCGTTGTCAACGTCAACGTCAACGTCGTCATCGTTGCTAGACGAGAAAACGCGCGCGCGCGCGCGCGTTCGTCGCTCGCACGGGTGGCGGCGATGCGACGCCTACGTGTGTGTGTTTTATACGCGGGTCAATGACTCGGTCGAGTGCATAGTGCCGCGCACGCGCCGGTATATGCGTGCGTATATACATATACACAAGCGTGCGAGACGAGCGCGAGGTTGCGCGCGCTGCGCAACGCGCGCGCGTATGCACTCGCGACGCATTAAATATGTTAATGCACGGCCGAGCTCTGACTCTGGTAGCGCGGCCAATATTCCATTGCTGCGCGTCGACCCGACGGCGGTATCGCATTTTTGCCCTGGACCGGACTACGGTGCACCTGCGAAAAACCAGAGTCTCCAGCCGGAGCGGGAGGCGACTGTGTCTCGCGCGCGTGTCTATTTTGCGTGCGTTGCATTAGAGTTAGAGCATGATTATTAGAGACATGCATATATGTACACGGAAAGAATGGTTTTGCTGAAATATTAAAAAATTTGGCCAGATACAGATCTGAAAATAATTTTCTTGGACATATCAAAATAATTATGTAGGACACCCAAAATAGTTGCTAGAATATCAAAACTTTTTGCAGCATTATCATCATGTTTGAGTGTCCTACATAGTTACTTTTGATGGTCTAACAAAATTATTTTCAGATCTGTATCTGACGAAATTGTTAGACAAATAGTATTAATAATATTGTTAGATATTTCAGCAAAGCAATTTTTTCTGTCTATCTATGTATAATTTTGGGGTTCCTATTTTAGAATTGCGTATTCGGCACTGTTTGTGTCTGATTGTGAGGAAAAAATATTACTCTCTAAATATTCTTAATTTCTCATCTTTTTTAATTTCAAATTTAGAATATATTATTTTTCATCATTTAATTCTTTTAACTTGATTTTATTCGCAGAATATATATATACACACACATGCACATATATATCGTGGTTATTAACATTTATAAGTAATTAAATTCATGTGATTTGCAGTCTCCCAAATTGCAGTTTCTCAAATTGCAATTTCGCAGATTGCAGTTTTTCGAATCTTTACTCAAATATGCTTTCTCTTTAAATAAGTTACATTTGGAATAACAATTCAGGAACATACGAGTTCTTATGTATAATTATTTACGGTTAAAGTATCACGATGAAAATTATAATATCAATAAAATATTATTTTTTTACATATCAGTCATTACGACTTCTGAGAGAAAGAAAGAAAAAGTGCAGATTTCCAGACAGACGTGATATTTTCTTTTCTCCGAGAGAGATTCCGCTCTCCTTAAATTTACTCACCAATTTATTACTTTCGACGGAACTTTCTGCAGTTTTCGTACCGTCGCGTATAGTCTTAGATCGGTAACAACTAAATTCCCCTGGAAAATAAGAATCTACCGCATCATTTGTCCTGCTTTCTTCTTCGATCCTATTAGAGAGGCGATACACGTTGCCATTAGGATTTACGATATCCATCGTTCGTGTCCGCGCGAGTACCGCGCGTATGCACCTCTTATATCACGGCTCATTAACGTAGTTAATTAGTTTAGTCGCGCACGCGTAATACAAGTGTGCGGGCTTGGCTTACCCCACCGAGCCGTATCGCCAATCTTCTCCGCGTATTTATTAGTGAAGCTGGGGAATTCTTATCGCAGGATTTAAGTGAAATCAAATCGCCTTGCACTCCGAGCAATCTTATTGGAATTCGATTCCTATTAACGACCTTCGTGTCACACGAAAGCAAGATGTACAGCAGAAACGTCAGATTACGTTGATTACGTGGATGTTTTCCGCATTGTATATTTTCTCGTCTCATGGCAGGAACAACGATACGTTTGGTAAACTGAAACTTGTACTGTTGAACGTAACGCAATATGATAAACTATCGTACAAGGTGGCTGGCATTATATAGCCTACTCCGTACTGATAACACGAGGAGTTTTTAAAAATATACACTGAAACTTGCTGTCTTTATTTTTCAAATTGTTTAATTCTGTTATTTTTATATAATAACAATGAGACATAAAACCGAGCAATTATCGATGGAGAACTTTTGACGAATCTCTAATTAAATCGTCCGATGTAGAATTAAATTGGTTATAATGCCTTTTTAGGAATATAGGTCTCATAACGGTACATACCTTTTTCGGAACACCTTGAACAGATTAAATTCCAAACTGTGTGTGACGCAACCGTGAGGATGAAGGTCGTTGTATGTACGGAATTAATAAACCGTCCGTTAGCCACATGCGATTGCCGTAAGGGCATTTATCTCGCGATGCGACTCGTGGCATCGAGCAAACTTATCCAATTCGACGGCGCGCAAGTGTTTTGTAACATGTTCGGCGCCTAATGAATCTAACCGCTCGAATATGCCGTGGAAGGTGAGTGACCTGCTCGAACGCGCGAGACAGACTTGTCGGTCTAACAGTCACCGCGAAATTACTGTTAGACGTCCAAATAAGCTATACTGTCGTCAGAATTATACAGAATTCCGGATAAAAACTCTGTTAGAAGTAGATATCAATCTTAAAGTACGAAAATTTTTTTAACTTTTTGTTTTTTATTGTCTTATCAATATTTAAAAAATAATTTATTCTTATTTTTCCATATAAAAAATATGTTGAAATAAGGCGAATAAAATAGTGAGATCAAATAGTGACATTTCATATAATAAAGAATATATATTATTACCTCGTACATTAACTCGAATTTTACGACTCAATTATTTAGATAAAATACGAATTTGTCGTAAATATATTTGGGTAGTATATTATGATAATTGTTTTGTCTATCGGAGAGACAAATAAATGAAGGCGAAAAGAATTTAAGTGCTATATAAAAAACTTTTAGTTACGATGGAGGGAAATGCCATTATACGATGCCAATAAAATATCAAACGGGACTGCTACGCAGTTTATTATTAATTCTCTGCATATCAGATTTATATGGTAAATAAATACATAGAGAACGAATCGTGGGCGCTTGCTGCTGCTAGAGAGTATTTCTTCGACGTTTAATACATTTGGAGCTATTCAAACGAGTGGTAGCGTTGCAAAAGAAGGCGGAGGAATAGAAATCGATTCGTCGCGTAATGGAGAAACATACGTAAGCTCCACGTTCCACGGTCGCATTTGTCATTTTGGCATCAGCAGGCGCGAGGGAATATAAATCTTATCGGGAGATGTCTGGCTTCTAACGATCGTGAGCATTAGGAACGAAACCAGGCGGTTCGATGACCCTTTCGGAATATTTCGGAACATGATCTCTTCGGTACATATGGGTCATGCGATAAAATTCCTTCTAACAACCCGTTGTTACACGGCGAACAATAATCTATCGGAGACAATACTGATTTCTTCGGCTTATCGCGTAATACATACCGACTTCACGATCGATCGAATCGGTGCTTACCGTGGTCGCCTATCAATATTTGTTTTATCGATACTACTGTAATATTAATAATAAGAATAAATGATAACGGTATTGTGTGATAATAGAAACGGTCTCCGACCAATGGACTTCACTCGATAAATTCCTAATCCTAATTCCTAATCGATAGTTGGGGCAAACGATGTTCCGACATAATCCTCAACGGTGTCTGGCTCTCGTTCGAGTGTTGATACTAATTTCACTAAGTATCCGGCAACTAATGAAATGAACGTTAACCGCATCGGCTCGCGACGCGGCGGTCAGTGACCCGTTATAGTTTAGACTCTAGCGGTGAGATATATTCTCTCCGGTTCAATAGTCACTAATGTTAGATAACGCAGATGTATGCCGCGGAAAGGAGATAGCGTTCGCGAGCTACGAATACATATATTCGGGAATTTTTGTGCAAACAGCTAATAGATATCGCTTAGGAACTAAAGCGTACAGAACGTAGGCGTGAATAAATAATAACATTTAAGAATAACAACAAAAAGTATTGAGAATATTACATAGTTGACTATGTATATAATCAGGAGAGGAAGGCACGCGCAAGTCGGAATGCAGACGACTTCTAAATGCAGTGAGGATCTAAATTTCAATCCAAAGAACTAGATTTCGTAACGGAAAGTTATTATAGTCGCTGTAACGCTGTGTAACTGTCGATCAACGATGTCGCGCGAGGTCCCATTAGGACGATGTGAGGTTCATGCGGTTCGCGTCACCTCGCTTCTGCATAAAAATCAATCCGTCACGCGCATGCCTGCCGAAGAATCGATCTGAAACGATAACGACACGCTGTCATTGCCGGCTTCCAAAGATCGATGCACATTACGACTCATTAATCGTCGGGGGAAAGGGAAGGATTGACAAAGTCGGCCGGCGTGGGCACCGTTCGCGCGAGCCGAACGCTAACGCGTGAACCTACTGCGGCAGGTCAGTGGCCTCGTTGTTGGAAGCGCGAAGGCCCGTTCTTCTGTTTAATAGTCGCGCTGGGACGACTGTTAGTTACACAAATCCCGAGACAGCTCAAATCTAAGCGATCTAGACAGTCACTCTAAGCCCTCGCCTGTACGAGGGCCTGACACGTTGAGCCAGGCCTTGTTACACAAAAGCTTCGTACGTGCCGAGATCTATGAACGAGATTTTCGCGCGCGCAATTTGATACCAAATGTACCAAAATATCTATCCTCCTAAGGATGCTGGCCCATGCGTCGTATCTTTAGATAAACGATCCTTTCGTTGTCCAAGACTCAAAGCCACAGATTTGATTCTAGTATCTCATTTAGAGTTGAAAATTAATTCGACGAATTGAATTTCAAGGGAAAAATGGATAATAAATTCATATCTTTCGCGCAATTTTAAGTGGATTTCGATTTAACAGAGTTCTGTAAGTTCTGTAAGTTCTTTTAAGGGGGGATTCCAGTTTGATCGGTCAAAAAATTCGAAAAAATTTTTTTTGCATAAATCAATAGTATAAAGCTTGAGAGAGAAGAATATGTTTCATATCCAATATCATTCCATTCCAATATCAAAAACTATTTTTTCGCGAAGAGGTAATCTTTAAAT
>NJRL01000209.1:133802-155716 GCA_003063815.1 Aphaenogaster rudis
TTGAGCCAACTAAATTATGTAATACTTATTATACGTTTAGTTGAAACTATTTCACCAAGGTGCTTGGTAACATTAACCAAGCCTGGATTTTTATAACCAAGTCTTTCTTTCAGTGTACGCCTATATATTGGGAAATACTATTTTTTTTAAGTATAAGCATAAAGTGCTTTAGAATTGCATGTCATCCTTCTAGGAAACGCTTTTATTAAAAGAAAAAAGTATATCGTCGTTGAAATTGCGTTTTATATCACGCTATATTATTATGAGCCTCTTGGTTAAAAGAATTTATTTAAATAATAAAAGCTAATTAACTCTTGAGAAGAAAAGAGAGAACACTTTTATCAACATTGTTTACCATTCGTCTGTTATGTCCCGAATTAATGATAGCGGAGTTCAGACCGAGCTAAAATGCATGAAATAAAAAACAAGGTCGATTTCCAGAGTGAATTAAATTAGACTATGGAATACGAGTAGAAGGACTAATGGCATCGCTGTGTAATTAAAGTATCTTCGCCGTTTTTAGCTTACACGTAAAAGCAGCACAAACGGACACTCCAATAAATCAATAAACAACAACGAAGAGTTAGCTACAAAATATTTATCAAATGGAGCGACATATGCTATTTGCGTTTTCGAGTGTAAACGGTGATAAAATGTAATATTTCATAACATTGGACGTATTCCGATAAGAATAACGATCTTCATTACGTAACAGTCCAATTTCTGATAGAGAGATTTGCCAATATAACTGCACATACAACTGACTTTCGTACGGACAATGACAATCTCCCTTATGGAGAGGACGAGCATACATATGGACAATTAGTATGTCACTGGTAACTGCTTTAACAAACGTGTCAAGATAGCGGTCGACTTTATACTGGGACAAAGACGAATGGACAGCCGTAGCCGATGTCATTCGTCACTTCACGAAGTTGAAGACCGCGAGGCTTATTGCAAATCCTGGATTACTCCGTTAGAGGTTGGACAGCACAACCGGAAATCCGACTGGAATTAATCAATCCTTAGAGTGCAATTTAGGATATGAGTTTCTCAAAATTTATGCAGATATCTCCAGATGCAACATATAAAATATTTTGTAACGTTTATAAGTTCAGTAATTGGCAATTGGGCATTGTACAGTAATAAAAATAAAAATGTAAATATACGCGTAAAAATGTGTATTGTACTTTGCTGAGCGACAATAGCCCGATACCACTAGTTTGTAATTGAAAAAAATTTGGAATTAAATTTGTGAGAATTGTATAGCAGTGACTAATTGACCATTGACACAAATGTAAGTCATATAAAGTCTCGAAGTTGTTCCTTTCGTTAATAGAAAAATTAATACCGCGAATTAATTTAGTCAAACTGCGATTATAATTCGATGTGCTCATCATCCAGCTTGCGAGCTCGTTAATTCGCGCTTTGATATAAGGCCAATGAATGAAAACTCGTCGGCCTATTTTCCCCAACGACGGCGAGACGAGCGACACCCTCTGCTCTCCGTTTGTAGATCGAGAGTCCTCGAGTGAAAGTAGAACCTTCCTTCTCTAAGGTAAACTGGTGTGCGCTTGCTTGCAAACAGACGGAGAAACGGCGTTACCGGGAAGGGAAAAAGAGCGAGGGAGACGGAAAGGAGAGAGAAGCGCTTGACTTCTTTGCGAGGAGGTAAACTAGTGTATGCGAAGACGGAGAAACGTCATGAGGAGGAAGGCGAGAGAACTCGAGAGAAGGAGAGAGTAGTTGCATACACAGGGTGTCCGATAACTACCGTCGCTCTTTTCCTTTACGAATCTCTTGACGTGAAGACAGCGACGAATAGAGTCGTCGCTGTCAAAGAATTGACAAGGCGTTTTTACAATTCGTTAGCTATCATTATAGATGAAAGAATTTGGGTAAATTAAGTTTCAGGGATGTGAATATACGACTACTCCGTTCTACAGTCATTTTTAAGCGAACCATTATTTGAAATTTATTTAGATGTTTATAACATAAAAGCTATAAGAAAAAAGGATAGCATTTAAGCAAATTTTCGCTAATTGGCTGAGAAAAAGGAACAAATGAGAAGGAACGGCGGGAAAACAATGAGACGCCCTGTATACACGCGCGTTCGCGCGTATCCGCGCGAGAGAAGTCCGGCTGATCGAACTCGAAACCGCACGTCCACATGTCGCGAATTGTGGCGACTCGGGGCGGCCGGCCGCAAGTATGCGTGTGCGATATATGTATATTCACGCGTTTACTTGCAAGCCGATCATGGCGCACCTGCGGATCGCGCGACGACGGTGGCCGTGACGACGCCGGTCTTAGTTACGGTCAGCCCGTCCGGTACGCTCTCGGATGCTTGACGAGTTCCCAGGTGACCGGTTGGTCACTTTTCTCTCCAGCGTTAGTGTAGGTAAAGGATACACGGCGGCGATACCGATCCCGACACGCCGCCGTCCGACCCCGCGGCTAACTGTAGCCCCGGACTTAACTAGGTCCCGAAGGAATGTCATGCGAGGCCCTTGTTAAGGGCCTTCCACAGATTAAGGCGCTAGCCTCATAGTTACGAGGTGCTTCACCTCGAGTTTCGAGGTCACGATATACTTAAAATGTATAGAGACGGAGAGAAAGATGGTGCCGTTTTTCTTCCATAATACCTTTCACTCTTTGAAGTTTTTAGAGATACGCGGAGCTACTTCCACATTCTATACTAACAATAGAGCTTTCTGTGACACTTCGCATACATAATTTATCTATACTCGCAAGTAGTCGTGACAATAACAAGATCCTTCGCAATACCTTATGTAGCTTATTTGTATTCATAAAGACATGAATTTTTTTATCATATATCTGTTGATCATTGCTCGCAAGGACTTAAGAGAGAAACCTTATTTTTATTTTTTCTCTATTAGACATATCACACATCGGGCGTAATCAGTTGCATGTCGAAATCGGAGAATTGCGTCTCGTATTAAACGCGATGATAATAAAGAACGCAGCATGCGCACGGAAGAATGCGGTAAACTAGGAATACGTCGTACCAGGCATTCCTTTAATAACGATCCCGCTCTGCTCCTCGCGCGCATACCGGCGCATTGTAAATATCCTTGGCGCACGGGTATATTACCTTTCGCCAATGAAGCGGACGTATATTTTCCATAAACGCATGGAAAAAGGAGCTTGAACGCTAATTACACGCCCCTGTGATGAAAGCGTAAAGTGCGTTCCGCTGTTACATCGCGGGAATATTCCGGGAGTACGGGACACGGGGTCGAGGATAACTGTACACAATGATTGTAATGACGGCGCGGTATTAAATGCAAACCCGAGATATATCGCATTTCTGCGACTCAGCCTTATTGACGCATTGTGGCATCGGTCTGTGTTATTAGCGTACCTACGCGTGATTATTATCGGTGGCTATTAATATCGGAAATACAGTCTGGAGGACTGCATTCTCCTTCAAAATGTATCTGTCTACAGTTATTGTTAAGTCGATATCACAGAATTAATGTTCTGTCCGATACTGTTGACTGTATTGTCGAACACATCTGTATCTCGTACAAGCATGCCGTCTCGAAATTCGTTTAAATTCAAAAAACGGTTCTCAACGTAGATATTTCGTTGCAATTTATGATCAAGCTTTATGTCGGAATAAATAACTTTAAACATTACTGCGTTGCAACTGAGGTATAACATTAAAACATTTCTACTGTGGTAACTGGAGCGAATTTGCAGACTGATTATCATTACGTTCTTTTCCTCTCTGCTTTAATTTTGAAATCTGTCCTACTTTTTACCACGATTTACAGGAGAGACGATTTAGATAAATTTAATTTTAATGTAAAGCGCACAAAGTCTGTCGGGCAAAATTACCGGCGATCGATTCGGCATCGGGGTTGTACGAGTTAAGAGATTGGAAGATCTCACTCGTGGGTCGTTGGAAGAACGAAGTGGACGAGATACTAACTCCGGCAATAAGCGCAATAAGCAGCGCGATACACGCAAACTGTGTCACAGAGCCACTCTTGAATGCAGGTCTCGAGCGAAGCGGAAGGAACATTTGCTTCGCGGGCGGATGTAAGACGTGGGAAGGTGGGAAATAATAGGAATTGACGAAGTACAACATCAGCGGAATGACTTGGCAATAATACAATGTTGCAGTGCCTCCCGCGGCCTACTTCCGGCTAGGAATTCTAATCCGTAATGCCGTACTCTCTGCGACGCGCGTTCCCGATACCAGCGTGCCGCGGAATAAAACAATATCAGCGCCAGCTTGCTTTCTAAAATACGAAAACTGCTTCTCTCCAACAATGGTTACGATGCTCTATCGATGCTAATTCAGCTACCTTTCAGCGAAATATGTTGTACATCGATTTTATAAACTGGGTCTCATAAATCGAAAGAAAATCGCGATTCGTGGGATAACAAAAGCAAGATAAACGATTTACAATTTCTTCCCGAGAAAGCGATAGATATATGTATAAATGTAAAATATCTCTGTGTCAATTACATTCTATATAAGAAATTTCTCAATCTTCTCGTATTCGAACCGTTCATTGATTTAAAGACGGTTTCTTCTTTCATAGTTGTTTAACATCCGACTTCAAATATTTATTTATCCGTGACGCAACATTCCGTTAAAGATCTTTTATCGTTTATTTCCTATCGTCTTAAGTCTATTGATGCTCAACACCTTTTTCCGTTATGGATTGATTCTAAATAATTTTTATAATATAAAAATTCACTTTAAAACGACACTGAAGAGAGTTAATCGCGTTTCTGTGCCGTGTGGCTGCATTCTCGCGAATCAACCGCGACGGGACCACCCGCGCGCGAAGGCTCTTGCGAAAAGTGATTTACGACGGGCGGCCGCCTCTGCCGAAACAAGCGGTGCCGATTCGCACGTCGCCGCCGCGCGTCCATCAGTTGAACCCGCAAAAATTCTACTCGAACCGAGATATCTCGTGCTACCATCAGCAACAACCACGCGGACCCAACCGATTCGCGGCTCTGCTCGCGATTCGATACGAGCATTCGCGCGTCGCTTACGAAAATAGAAATATCTCCATCGGGACGAAGGACACGTCGCTTTCTTTTCGTCCCTTTTAGCCTTCCCCTCCCCCGTCTCCTCTTTTCCCCGTCTCCTCTATTCTCGACCAACCGACACCGGAGACCGGAGACCGGGTCTACGGGGCCGGTACCACCGGCCGATAGGAGGAAAATCTCCGTCGGCGTCGCGCGGCGCGGTGCGGTGCGGCGAGGGATCGCGAAATTAACCGCATGTGAGTGCTCTAAACGAGCTATTACCATTGCCGGGGCGTTTACATGGTAGGTGGTGATTACACAGCGCATTCAACGCCGGGCGAGACCAGACACTCCCCCCAGTCCGATCGTGCACACATACACGCGCGCGTAATACGCGTAACGCTTATTTCGGCTTGTATGTACATACAGACGCACGCCAATCCGCGCCTTCGCGCGCGCGTACTCAATTATGCGCACGCTGTCCGACAGTGGCTTGACGTATACTACATATATACATGTTCAGCCGTCTCCAGGGGTCCGGATGTTCCGCTTTTCTCTCTTCTTATCTCTCGCCTTTTCTCTCTTTTTCCTTCTCAGCCTCTCTCTCTCTCTCTCTCTCTCCTTTTGTTCCTCTTTCTCGCTCTTTCTACCTGCGATGCTTTCTCCTTCGTTCTTCCCCGTCGAACGTCCACCTATCGCGAGCCAGTGACGAAGAATTAATTGCGCCGGAGTCCTTGGCGCTCCTCCTCGCGAACGGACGGACGGACGGACGCGACGTGGGGCGATCCTCTTTGTTCGTTCGAACGTGGCTTCCCGTATCGGCGCGCCGAGAATGCGTGTGCGTATATGTGTGCGCATACGTATTACGTGCGCTCGCGCGGGTGTACCGGGTGCGAGACATGCACACATGCACCGTTGCTCCGGACCCTGAGACCTGGGCCCCAGGTCGCGGCCTGAAGGAAAGTCTTTGGGTCGACAGAATCCGCAAGATTTGTTCGCGGGTCAAGGATGTCGAGTCGTCGCGGACAATCCGATCGAAAGATGTAATCGTGCAGACAGAGAGTCTCTCTCTCTCTCTCTCTCTCTCTCTTTCTCTCTCTCGGTTTATTTCCCGTGGGCCCTGTTGAGCGTCACATAAAGATCGCGATAACAGGAGCTTAATGCCGTTGTTTCATTTACCGCGCCGCGATTGACATACTTTATTAATTCGTGTTTTAACTTGCAATTGCAAGCGGAATCGTAGCGATGCTTTTGGAGATACATCTTAAAACGCGGCGCTCACGTTATGATACGTGTTCCGCTTTCGATTTCGTGTTTATTCAGAGTGTTAATTCACTGAAATCGTTGCATCTTTGAAACTTAACCCTAGAACGACATACTATTCGTTTTTGTCACGGATTAACCGTAAATTATCTGAAAATATTCACTAGTAGCGAGAATTAAAGAGATACTATCTTCTTCATGGATATTTTTAAAAAATCTCATCATCGACTTTATAACGTGGACACGTATTCTACAAGACACGTTAATGTGTTTTTATTGCCTGGATTCAGCAATCTGTCGCGAAAGTCTGTTTTTAATTCTTACTCTTATCGCTGTTGCAAATATTTATTATTATATTGCTTACATTTCTTTCTTTTTACATATTATAATTCCGAGTTTCTTTCTCCAATTTCGCTAAATCTCTAGAGCCAAATTGATGTCCTATTTTTGAACATTATAAGAGACAATTACTTATGAATTTATCCTCTCTAAAATTTTCGGTTGACCCTGAAACCAGCGGCGGGCTAACGCATCGTCAAAGGTCCGTCCAGAGAGATCCTTCCAGCGCCAGAAAGGGGGATCAGGGCGATTCGTTGCAAGGCCCACTCCATTATATCCGAACAATGTAACAAATAACCTCATCAGACTATCTCAGACGCCATTGTGAAGCATCGTCCGACGTTCGTTGGGGAATGCGCCTTTGCCCGTTTTGTTTCGAAAAAGGAACTCGCTTAGAAGTTCTGCTTCGTAAAGATTCGGTCGTCTCGGTTCGGCTCAGCTTTACGCCGGTGGTTTCATAATTCTCCCTTAGACTGCGGCTTTATCTAATATCTCAGCAATGCGTTATCCGGTTGCCTACATATCTTCCTCCAAATTCTCAATCATGCACGGAAAAAACAATAAGGTTGCCACAACCACAATAATAGTAACATTTGGTACAGCCACGTCCTGTGGTTGTCACATTCACATTGATGTGAAGGCAACTATATGCATTTGGTACAGCAAACATAGTGAATGTTGAGACAAACATATATAGATGCACTACACAAAACAATGTGAATGTGACAACCACAGGACGTGGCTGTACCAAATGTTACTATTATTGTGGTTGTGGCAACCTTATCGTTTTTTCCGTGTGGGAATACATGCGACTTAGAAACTAATGACTTATGACTTACGTGAAAACAATGATCCGTTTCAATTATTTCCAGAACTTGTATCCCCCGATTTTCGCTAGACCTGCTAAATTGATCGAACTCAGTATAATTTCGATCAGTTTCGAGTATCAGTCTCCATCTTCTCTCAAAGATTATTCGAAAGGAAAACGCATAGCTCGAACCAAACGTAAAATCCCTCAACGCGTCGCCTTGCGGTAGGTCAAGCAACAGACTCGAAACGAAATTTTCGTGATAAGAGGTGTAGGAGTATGGGGGAAAGGGCAGGTCTTCGGAGAGAGGGTCTCGTGTTGTTCCGTCACCTTGTTGACTCGGACATTGTTTAGGTCGCCGGCCACGAAGGCGACGCTCGCCCGGGAACAAGAACGACCCCGGCTGGCTCTTGGCGCGGATCCACAACGTGGCCGGACTAGCCAAGCGGGCTAGTCGCGCGATCAATTCCACCGACACCCACGCGTGACACCACCGCGGCGACCCCGCGCCGTCGTATTCGTCGCGCTCGTTATCGGACTTTCCAAACCTTTTACGTTGCCGTGTCTCTCCTCTTTATGCGTTGCTCTCTGCCCGGCCTATGTCCTTCAAACCTCAAGTTTATCGGGAATCAGGAGGTGAGAGTCTCCTCGCTCGTGCGAAAAGGAGAGAAGGAGGATAGAGCCTGGGAGCAGGGGGGGGGGGTCGCGGCGTAACCTCCCGCGGTGGAATTTCGGATAAGTCGGTCCCTTTTTTTTCTCTCTCTCTCTCTCTCTCTCTCTGCTGACGGTTGCTTCATTCCTCTTTCATTCCATGCCGTCGATGCGACGCCCGTTACCTTCTCTTAGCCGTCTCGTATCAGATCGACTAACGAAATTTTATGGCTCCCTCCGCATCTTTTATGTTTCCTCGATCTTAGATTTTACGATCGCGCGCGCAGGGTGGCGAGGACACGGCAGAATAAAACAGCGAGCGGGTTTTCTGTATTATTTGACAGAGTATCACGCGCCGGAAGACGACTTCGCCGAACGTTCCGATAGAGCGGTAACGATCGGCGGCATTAAACTCCAATCCCGAGGTGGCGGTAATGTTATTTGGAACGTGCGATGCAGATTAGTTCACAGGATACGGTTAGATGTTGGCGAGGAGCCGGTTAAACCAGTGGCGAACATATCTCTCTCTCTCTCTCTTGGCGTTATCGCGAGAAATTCGTCGGTTAGGTGTAATCAGCTAATAAACTGTGCGCAAGAAGGTATAAATTTCATCGATCTACGGTTGAAACGTTCACAGGGCTATAACGTGATCAACGCTTGTCTTCTTACTGTCGTCACATTGCCAAAACAATCTGGAATCTTTATAAATTGCAGGCCATTTGTTACGAAAGCGCCGTTGCACTGTGCGACGTTTATTATCATAGTGCGTCAGAAGCCTCAACGTCTAAGATGAATGAACAGCGACTGTGTGAGACGCTATATAGTAACCTCTAGATCACTGATATATTCTCTAATTAAACGTAACTTAAAGCACCTTTTATCTGATCGTTTTTATCATACATTTAATAATTTTGACGTTCAAATATTTAATTGTTCGTGTATCATATTTTTATACAAGTAAATTTTCATTACACGTGACAACAGAGATTTATATTTAATAGTTAACAAACAAATAACTGGAATATAATTTTTTAAAATCCTTTTTCTCTTTTTATGAGTTATTCGTTTAAATTAATAGTAGTCTTAAAATACTAGACGAGTAAATTAAAAATTAAAAATTAGAAACGATTTTTGACCTAGATTAAGAAGACACAAGTTAACGTTATTATCTATTTAGATCGATAGTCTAAATTTTAGTGAGTATTGAATTTTACAGACGTTTTTTAAAATCCACTACGTCTGCGATTATACAAAATCGTCCGTGAATGAAATTCTGTGTTCTATTATTACATCTATTATTAGATTAGATACCTCTATGATTATATATACTTTCGATCAATTTTGCCCGATTTATATTACTCTTTATTCTTGCTAATATGTTCTAAATGCAAAGTTTACAATATATAACCATATTCTAATTATAACCATATCCTGCGTCTTCAATATATAACCATATTCTAATTATAACCATATAATTGCGTCATCTTGGTTATTCGCGATTAAGAAGTCTCCATTGCACAAACATGGCTGCGTCACAAAATGTAGAACGCGAGTTCGGGTCTAGGCTAAGTTATTCAGATTAATTGTCTTTTAACTTTGCTCGCGTAGAAACGAACAGGACTAACGCGAACAGGGCTCGCCCCGCAACGCTAACTCGTGACATTGCTAGTCACGATGTTAATATTCACGATGACGTTCACAGCGAAGCTTTTTCCTCCTTCGTAATTAAGCCCTTGACAGCCGGATTAAATTAGGCATCTGAACGTTGTCAGATTAGATCAGGCGGAAAGACTTGTCGATACATTCGCGCATAGACGAATTTAGTTTCGCTTTTATTAAGTTGCGTAGAATTTTAGATTCCATTGACAACGCAATATATCGCGTTGTGCGTCGTGACAGCTGGAGAGTCACTCATAGTGACACAACTCGCCGAGGCACAAATATTTGCATCGCGATGAGTAAGAGATTAATCTTCATCCCGAATATGTTGAGCTTGTCACGTAATGGGTGTCCCGGATATTTCTGAGATCACGGTGTACGATTTTCGTCACACTCGATATATTTGTTGAATTTCCTTGTAGGAAATTATTCGAAAAGGTTTGTCTTATAATTATGTAGAGATTTACAAAAAAATATTTTTTAGCTAAAATCTTTTAATCTCCAATTTAATTAAACTTCCGCTACCACCGTTCTAAATCCGACTAATATCTCCGTCAGAGAAAGTTTAAATTAAAAACGAGGTGATGTTTATTTTCTTTTTCTGAAGTATTTAATATGACAGATATTAGTATTTATGCTGCTATACATATTATATACATTATATGTATATGTAAGAGAGTAGATTTATCTTTCCTACGATAACTTTTAATGATGCATCTCAATTTCGCAAAACTAATAACGATGGCAATATCTTCCGCACTTTTCCGAGATTCTCACTTAATTCGGTCGCTGTTTCTACGATCACGTTGAGATCGCGGATGCTTGAACGCTCGCAGAATTACTTCGTCCCGGGGGTGCTGGGTCATAATATCATAATACATGTAAAGGAAATGCCGCGAAGGGATCCTGATGTATATCGTATGCCAACACTGGCGCATGGCACTAGCACGAGAAAGAGAACGGAAAACGAGAGGCAGAGAGAGAGGAGGAGAGAGAGAAAAGGGACAGGATAAAACGGATAAAGAGGTGAACGGCGAGAGAGGATGATAGTGGTAGCGGTTATAAAGATTTGTAGGGACAGGTTCCCCAACTACCTACGAGCCGCGCACAGCTGTTGCGTCCTCGCCTCCTAGGTGAGGTGGTCCGTAGTAGATCTTCCTCGTCCTCTCCGCGTCATCTTCGTCCTCGCATTTCCCGTTCGCACTACCTTCACCGTACACCCACACCAGCACCGACCTGCACGCGCGCGCGATGCCTGCCTACCTACCAACCTACCTACCTACGGTGATCCTGCCCGGCTAACACACTGCCACACTAACAACCAACCGCCATTCTACCACGTAACGGTACATCACTCCGCTCCTATGTGGTCCTTTCGGTTATGTCGCGGCCGGGCAGCTGTGGAGAACGGCGACGTAAAGACGGCGACGGAAGTGCGTGACGGCGAGAGGGGGAGTGTTGCCATCGCGAAGGGGCTGCGGGCGGGGCGGAAGGGAGGACGACGAAACGGGACCGGGAGGACCGGCAACGAGAGCGAGAGACAGACACCCAGTTTGGGACCAGCTCCGGCACTTACGTCAAAGCGCCGACGAAATTTCGTAACCGGCGATCGGAAACGCGAGCAGTCAATATAATCATCCCGTGACAAATCGTTTCGCTCGAACTACTCAACGACTACTTTTTACATCATTAATTAATGAGCCCAATTCTTCCAGGTGTCGCGTACATATTGCTCGAACATCTTCCGTGAGAAAAATTTAGAAAGGACTTTTTTCGGATATTTTTATTCTTAATCTTGATCTATTTAGTTTTGACGATGACAAAGAAAAATGTTAACACTAATTGTAATTTCGAGTATCAATTCAACATGAATGCGCAAAGTGCAAGGAGATATTTTTGGGTCAAAGACTGTGAATTAATAAGATTTCAATATTAATAAGAGCAGGTTTGGAATTCTCATACATTTTTTCATCCGCTTCTCATACATTTCAAAACATTGAGAAACCGAAAATATAATTCTCGTGTTTCGTTTTCTTCATTAAAAATCACCCATAGATTTCGTCCCGTTGGCAATCCTAAAAGCGAACAATACGAAAACATCAATTAACTAAGTAGTGTATCTTTCATTATTCGTAATTCATATTAACCGCGCTGAAGAGGAGGTCGAGAATACTTTCTTGAAGGATACCGAAACTGCAAAACAACTGTGTCCTCTATTGTAAGCGTATGACATCGACGTATGACGCGCTCTGCCCACACTTCTCGGCCGTTGCTCCGTACGTGCGTGCATGCGTGCGTGCGTGCGTGATCGTGGTGTCCACATCTCTGGTGCGGCGATTTGCAGCGCGACGTGCAAACGGTCGTCGTATATGCGTACACGCGTGAACGAGCTTCTCCACTCGGACTCACGAGACGCGCGCGCGCGCGACATGCGTGCGTGCGTACGTGCGTGCGTGCATGCGTGCCGCGCGCGAGTACTTTCACACGGAGGTGAACAACATGCCACGGTATCCAGGCCAGGGGTGGCCAACCACCACTACTCCATCGCTTCGCCGAAGATACCGACTCTCTCGTCGCCGCTGCTCGCGCAACGCCTCTCCGCGGTGCGCGAGAGGCGAGAGAGTGTTGTTTCTTCCACACGCGGCATATACGCGCTCGCACGTACGCACGCACGCACGCAGGCGAAGCAAGCCGCCGGCAAATTGTCGCTGCAGTCCCCTCGGTTAACACGCCTCGGCGAGATCCTTGGTATCGAGCGCGATAACCTTCCTTCCTTGGCAGCGAGCATTGCTGCCTATTAGACGTTCCTCATTTGGAACGCTGTGTCGAGGCCGAAGTCCTATCGTACAGATGGATAGAGAACAGCACCGGCCAGTTCAAATGATAATGAATATAGAATATGTAGATCGCAATCTGTCCTGGAAGTCTTGTTAAAGAATATATTTAATTGGAATAATGCTGCTTGTCATATTTAGTGAAAAGAACAGTAGTTCTATTGAAAACTGGAGTACTCCTTGCTGCGCTAAGATCACGCACTATTCTTTTCTCAAATTTCGATATTAAATACTTGTTTAAATCTCTAAATCCTACATACTTAATTGTATAAATTATTGGTGATAAAAATGTATATTATGAAAATGCATGTTAAAGTGACGATTTGTTTAGTCATGTAACAAAACTATTTATTTAAAAATTATAATTATAGTACTTTTATAGGAAACTATAAAGAGCACAGGTATAAAATTAAAGCATTCAAAAACATCGAAATATAACCCATATTCACTTTATGCATTTCCCCTTCTCTTTTAACATTCTCCTATTTTAAATTATTATACAAATGTCACTTTGTAATGAAGATATGTTATAATAGTGATGCTCCAAATCTAACTCATTAATATTGTCACAGTTAATAAATCTTAGTTGTCGTTTCACGGTGTTACTCATCAAGATAACGGAATTCGGTGCAAAATCTTGCATTTCGAACGTGATTTGAAGGATCGATAAGGGATCACTCGGAAACCATTGCAGCGCCTCAAGGACTGCTAATACACTGGAGAATCTGATCATCAAGGTGACACGATATATGAGCGTAAAAATTTCGGTAAAAACGTCCGCGTAGTCGGCAATAATACGTCGCGCGCATCACGTACGGCTCGTTATGTATATTTGAAGGCGAAGCTATTATAATCCTCCGTGCGTCCGTGCGCGGTGGACGGCTTGACATTAATTACGGCGATTTTAACGGTTCGGATGCGGCCCAAGTGAAATTATTGCGCACGCTTGTCAGTGATATCGGTGATGCCGGTACTAGAAATCGCAAATAATGCCGGATGCTAACGAGAGGAACAGCTGCTTCATATAATTTTCCTCGACGTGAAATGCCTTGTTTTACAGTCGCGATAGCAATGTGTGTTTTCTCTGTGTAAAATCTGCGAAATTTCAGAAGGACGGGAGATTGTCAAGTAATGGAGTTATATACTTATTATTACTTTGACAATTGGCTTTCTCTAAATTGGATTAGAATGCGAGAGATAGAATGTTTTCTTATATTAATATTATATTATAATCTTTAATTATCATTTTGTCTTTCCATTTTTACTTAATATCGGTATATATATTGATCTTTTTCGAGAATCACGACGAGAACGTTGAAATTTTATCGTTTCTAATTTTATTCAAACAATTTAATGCAGATAAATGAACATGAATATATTTGAATACTAAAAACTGCCGAGTAATGTAGGAAGAATAAATGAAGTCTAATCGAATTCAAAGAAAGATTATTCAAGCGAGTCGTTGAAATTAATTCCAGACAAGTAAAATAACGCAAAATAGAACATTAACAAACAAAGCAATAAGATGCGTAACGCAACTGTGTCGACACACACGCGATTAGCGATTTACCTTGTCTATTGCAATCGCTTATCGAGCGGCTGATTATACAGATTAAGAGACCGTATCGAGCCAGCGAGCTTTTAATGCTTGTTTATTTTCCAGACGCTCGCGTATGATAATAATTAACTCACAGTGTACGATTTACGCTTAGACGCGTGGCTGATATCTTCCTGTTTACTCTTGTATCGCGGCAATGGCGATGTACGAGTTCCGCGCGTACTACGCGCTACGTTTAATGCACTGCTCGGTCACCGGCGGGAGATCGCGATAATTAGCGTAAAAATCGCTACGCGGCATCGCTTGCCGCGACTCGTTTGCCCGTTCCGTTATGTCGCGTCCGTCTACGACGAGAATCTTATCGTCTGGGACATCGATATTTGCCGCCGATGACGAGGTCGAGATTTATCCACTGTAGAATACAGCCGGTGTACCGATGACTTGATACTTCAATGAGGGACGAACCGATCTCTCTCTCTCTCTCTCTCTCTCTCTCTCTCTCTCTCTCTCTCTCTCTCTCTCTCTCTCTCTCGGGTCAATACGACAAACGCTTTGAAGATAAGTTTTACTAACAATAAGTCGTAGAAACTAGAAATCTAATGATATAGCGATAATGGCAAAACGCGTGATCACTTATACTCTGATACTGAAGCAGTACTCCAATTTAGGATAAGCCTTTGATAACATCTGTCTAAATATTTTTTTACTATGTGAGCGTCGAAACTTTTAAATTTCAAAGTTTAATCAATATCAGTTTCCTATAATTTGAGACGTAAATAATATGGGATATTAAATATATCCGCATAATGTGAAATTTTCAAAATTAAAAATTCTGATAAATAAAGAATCTCCAGTTATAATATTGAATATAGAACAAGATCTGATATTTGTTTGCGCGACTGAAAAGTCCTTTATTTTTAATCGTTCACTCAAATTTAAATTTATCTCTTATTAAACGTCACGACATTTTTGCAAATAAGACGTCAACTTCTAATTCGTTAAAAAGATCTGTCTGAAATAAGATATTTGATACTTTATATTTATTTTATACAGGAACACTCTATATTTATTTTTATTCATGTCATTCTACATCGTGTCGCGAGATTCAGCGTTCTCTCGCGGTATTCAGTGTCACGAGAGGAGAGATGTGGCACGGTGCCACCTGAAAATGAGTCTCGAGACTCGCGGAGGATCGTCGCAGGTGCGAGCCTGTCAATTTTACAACGACGTCGACGACGACGGTGACGGCGACGACAACGATGGCATACCGAGGAAGACTAAGGAGCCTTAAGGAGCGAACTAACAATAAGTGATGCAAGTCCTCCTCCGTCGCGCGTATGCACGCACGGTGCAATGCCCTCGCGACGGACTTAGAGATAGTATCGTCTACACCCACACGATGACGTCGGTCGCGTCGCGTCTCTTTATGTCACGCGCTCTTTTACACGCGCGACAACTAAGGACGGGATCGAGTCAATAGGCGAATCTCAGTCCAATCCAGTCCAACCCGAATGCACCCTTGGAATCAAATGACAATTCGACGAACGGCAGATCGACCTCCCGTTTGGATGATCTTTAATCAGAGGAGAAATCTACTCTTATCAAAATGTAGAATGCGTATTTTTCGCGTGTCTGATATGCGAGGAAAAAAAGCGATCGTTGTGAAAAACGTCTGCATTAAATGAGTCGTATCGATACCGTTGGGATAGTCGTCGGATATTACGCGACTCATAAGCGCGCGATGGTGATCATCTTAGTGATATGACTATAAGGTATGGTTATTCAAAGATGCAAATGCGTAGTCTCTACATCTTGTCGGGCGAGATCCACGTCCTACTTTTCTACGTAGCCGAAGACTACGGTGGAATTTTATTGGCGTCTTCGTGCGCGCGGAGGTGAAACTAAGTCAGATACTGCGACGTTTCCCTCCGATGCGACATGTTGGCTCTTGCCTCTTGCATCAGATCGCGAACATAATTTTCATGTAAAGCAGAAACTTTCGTTCCGCAATACATCGTAGAGTCAACGAGCTCGGTATCGTCTTTCGACGTGCTATATATTTGCATTAGAGAGACGGAGGAGGATAACAAGATTTTCATATGGGATTATAACGGTGATACTAACAATAAGAACCCGAATAATGTTTTCATGTTACATAATCTCAAATCTCGGAAAATCGCAATTCTCACGTTAGAAAAAAATCATACTGTGACCTTTTACAGCTCTTTAATATCAAAATTGGATGTTTAATAATTCCTTAACGAGATGTTACACAAAGTGTACGGGTTACACTTTAACTATCATATATATTTTTATATAAAATATATATGCGAGATATATATGTAATATATGTATTTTTATATTTATTTGACATTTTGTGAAATTGTCATTATTGTCAATTTTGTCGTAAACAAATAACAAAGAAATATTCATATTATTTCGTTTATCATATTATTCCAGCGTGTATATGATGTACGAATCGATTTTGCAGTTTTTAGAAGCGGCTGCTAGCGTGATCCAGATACGTGCTAAGTGCTTGAGATTAATGATGAAAACTATAGTTAAGCAGCTGAAATAACACGCTATCAGCATTGCGCTGTTTTGTTTCATTAAAATGCATTTGTATCATAAACCGTCCTGGCCATTCGCGTAAGAATAGCTATCTAATTAGAGACAGAGATATTATACTCCAAATTGTTCCGATAGTTTGTACTCGATTTTCGACATATACATTTACCAAAGTATATTATCCATTTACATGTCTAAGAAACTCGCTCGCATTTCTGGGAGATTTACCGCAGATGAAGGAAAACGCGCGGGTTGTTGAAAATGTTGCTGCATGAATGCTCACCCGAAACTCGCCTCCACCGCGTATCTTCGATATCTTCGATCCGCGGGTTATTAACCCGAACGGCGCTAACGAAAGAACCCGTTATCCGACTAGAAAGTGGATTGAAACGCGACACACGACCGCGCGACATTTGTTTTATCCGACCGATGCACGTGCGGCCTATTACAATTGACTTTGTGCCGCGCCGCGCAGCTTCCGCCGTCACCTCGCGACGATTCAGCTATCGAAAAACGTACGATTTACTAGAAAAAATTGAACGAGAAATTTTAAACATGTAGTAATAATTCTATTAATTTACGATTCGACTTTCTTGAAATATCTTTTCCTGAAATTTCTCATGAAGGCCTTATAAACTTGTCACGTAATATCCTTGATAATTTTCCGTAATTAAAAGTGCACTACCGTTTCAAGGATATGAAAAAAATGACCGAAATTGTTGGAAGTGAGTAAGGTGTATTATAGAAGAAAGTATAAATAGACAGTACGAACGGTACGAAGAGTATTTTCGTTTTACATCGTTTTGCATTTCCAGTCCACGATCGTCCGAGCCTCGCTACGGTAAACATTCCTCTTACGAATGCGCGCTTGTTATGACTACGTCAACGATTTCTACATATCTAGATGCGTATAATCTTATAAATATGTAAATGTAGAGATAATTCAAACCTACAGGGCAGAGATCTGCATCTCGAAGTAGGATAGGATATTATTGTATGCCGTAAATTCGAATACGTTAGCGCGTGATAAATAAGCATAATTTTCTGTTAATTCATGTTTTTAGAGCAACGTTTGATTACGGGCTTGCATTGCGTATTAAAGTCGCGACTTTCGTGTTTGTACATGATTCTCTCGAAACGCTGAAGTAGGTTTAATATCTTGCATTCAGCTTTAACGAGAGCTGCCGCCGTTTGATAAGCTGATGCTGTGCGCGAATCGCGAACTCCATTATTTCACTCCTACAATTATTTGCCATCTTCTGATAATTATACTGTAGTAACATATAAATGGGCTGAATTATTAGTTGAGAGCATGGCGTATCAATTTACTCATTAACTCTAATTTCCAATAAAATGCGTATGCAGAAATAATAACAGCTGAGACCGTTATAACGTAAAGAACTCTGATGTTTCAAGCATCGAAGCGAATGTTTTCATAGGGTACGTCTAATAGGTGCTCTCTTTGAAGACATATTATCGATGTTATACATACTTAAGTAAAAAAGAATTTAATGTACATAAATAAATATACTTTTAGCATTTCCAATTACCTTATGCCCATATTTATAAAGAGCTACATTTTGAGATAAAATAGAGTGGAATGAATATTAAGTGGATGTGAATATTAAGATATTAATCTTTATTATTTTTGTTATGTTGTTTACGTTACATATCAATCTTCGTTATACAAAATTGTTCAAATAGCATTAAAAGATCAAAAAGAATTTCTTTAGGGGGTAAATTAAAAATTCGAAAGGCACCTGTCTCGGAAGGATTAATGGAAGGCGATTCAGGGAATCGGATAAACGCGAGTTGGGTGGTGCTAGGTTTCGACTACCTTGGCACAGATCTTCTCTTTGGAATCACGGAGCGCAACGTCGCGTCGCATTAAAATTTACGTCGCGCGCAAAATCGGTTATGCATAAATCAAATGCACAATGCATTCTTTAAGGTCGGTAACTCATTGCCGCCGTCTGGTAGTCTCGATCGAAGTTCGATCTTGATGACCTGTGATATACCGGGTGCGCCGGTAGTATCAGGAGAGTGATATTTATATTCCTTTAGGAAGCATGAGGACGCGAATGAAAATCCAAAGACTGACATATCGAAGTTGTAATGTCTTTTAGATGACTGAAATAAACTTGCGATGAAGACAGCGATACGGTTAAATAGCATGTGATTAGGTTATCTTAACAGTAAAAGATTGTAAAAAAACTGTATCAAATATTAAAGCAAGCAAGCGTTGTTGCCATCCGACATCTCCGTTAACACCGTAAATGTTAAATCGCCATTTTACAAATATATTCACATTACACGAATCATACACGGAAAGAACGGTTTTGCTGAAATATTAAAAAATTTGGCCAGATACAGATCTGAAAAATAATTTTCTTGGATCATCAAAATAATTATGTAGGGCACTCCAACATAATGATAATGCTGCAAAAAGTTTTGATATTCTAGCAACTATTTTAGGCGTCCTACATAATTATTTTGATGATCCAACAAAGTTATTTTTCAGATCTGTATCTGGCCAAATTTTTTAATATTTCAGCAAAACCGTTCTTTCCGTGTATGTCTTCTTCTTTAGAGTCCAGATTTAGCTGGATAAATTTCTTTACTTTACATAAATCAAATATATCTTGTACACTTTAGGATCCAGATTTATCCACGAATATTTTCACTTTACAAGTAAAATATTTAGAGTATTACTTTAGGATCTACACGGAATGTGTGTGAATGGTTTGGCTGAAATATCTAGAAATTTGGCCAGATATAGATCTAAAAATAATTTTGTTGGGCTATCAAAATAATTATGTAGGACGCCCAAAATAGTTGCTGGAACATTAAAACTTTTTACAGCATTATCATCATGTTTGAGTGTTCTACACAGTTACTTTTAATGGTCTAACAAAATTATTTTCAGATCTGTATCTGGCCAAATTTTTAGATACTTCAGCAAAACCGTTCCTTTCGTATAGGTTTGTTCATCACCGGTGGGAAGAATTTTCTTTTTCTACGATCAAAAACGTCAATTCTATGCATTCAATCTATTGACGCAGTTTCAATCTATTAACACCCTGCTAATTGTCCGATAGTCGGCAGAATCGAACCTCCCCCGAAGTTTCGCGACGAACCAGCCGCGCGCAAAAAATCGCGTCGCCGTCGATAGCTAACGTGAGCAGTTTCCGCGAGAAGTCGTATTCCGGATCCAAATTTCTCTCGACGGCGACGGCGACGACGACGTCGACGTCGACGAGGTCGTTGCACCCGTTCGCCGATGAGCGAATTCGAGAGAGATCGAGGGGGGTTCCTCTCTCCGTCCGCCACCGCCGCCGCCGCCGCCGTCGAGGTTGTGGCGGAGTAGGGTGATGGGTGGTAGGCAGAGAGGTTGATGCCCGGGTTTACTTCCTAGTCTGGTTGCCTGTATCGACCGGATAGCGTCCCGCCGTCTATAGCACACACGCTTCCGAGGCGAGGCGCGCGCTCTGTCCGAGAGTCTCGGGGGCCCCCCTCGTCCCCCCGTGTCTCTCTATTCGCGCGTACGCCGCAGTCGTTTTCCCTTATCTGCTCTCGCCAGCACGCGTCGAGGGTGGCGCGTTGCGCGCTCAAATCAAATTTTCAGGCCGGCGGCCTAACTGCTTACGCTTATTGCCCAGTTCGCTCGAGTACGGCGTTTCGCGGAGAGGGTACCCTCTACGATCGTTGAAATAATCTTGAACGTTAAAGAGATTTGCGCAATACTCATACGCAAGTGGGAAGGAAATATTAAAATCTCGTATAGTTGTCATGACTGTCTGGATTGTACATACTCTGATAAATAAATGACATTACATATTTTATATAGGCATGTTTATATAATGTTAAATAACATTATATACACTTTTTAATCTCTGTCTTCAAAATAGAGAAAAAATAGTCACGCGTGACATTACGATAAAAAGGTAATAAGATAGAATACGATTTCACTTGCCGATAATCTATAAAGCGTGACAATGGAATTAGGTTTGTCCTGATGATTCACAATGATGTGACTTCAAACGCAATCGAAATTTGGTTTTATTAAAACTATAAAACGCATAGAAAGATCTAATCTCCAGCGGACGTTTCGCGAAGCATTCAAAAACTCGAGGATGGATTTAGAAGCGCGAACGTGTCCATATGTCAATTACCGAGTATGCGGGATCTCCGTAATTATTTGGCAGCGCGACATAATGAATTTTAAAGCGACCCGTCGCGGATGACCCGTCTCGATGGCTGCTGGCCGCAGTTAACCGTGGCTGGCGTAACGACTGCGCCGCCAATTCTCGATGTAAACCCTCTCGAGAATAATAACACGGGGAATACCGAGGCGTACGTGCGTCGCCGTACTTTTTAAATAATATAGCGGCCGAGCGTAGCGAAGAAGGGAATAAATTTCGGGGCGCGGTCGTTAAGTATTGCCCACCAAAAGCACGCTGCAACGACGACTGACTGCTGGCTGCGGAGGGCCAGCCCGCTGTTCAATCGTCGAGGTAGAGATCGTTTCGGCGGCGTCGAGCGAGCGGCCGACTTTTTGCTCGGCTAACCGCATTGTTGTGGCCATCCGGTAAGGCTACTTTCGGTAAATTACCGTATTTGCCGGTAATGCCGCGCGGTCGCGGACGTGTTATTAGGGGACCGTGAATCGTTTTTTGGGCGTCGGTTCTCACGCGCGCCCTAAAAACGCGCTCGTGGATGTCCGTTACTTCTGTCGATAGGTCCGTCCACCTCCCGACAAAAGCGCGCTCGCGTTCGCCAAGGTGTTCTTACGAAGTCCCTCCGAAGTTAGCGCACGTTGCAAAACGAATAAAGGCTCGTCCAACTTTGCACCTTTGTTAAACACGATTGAGTTTTGTTCATCTAATATGAGCGTCCGACATCGATCTAGTCAGAATCGGATAAACACCTCGAATATTAAACACACTAGGATAATACTCGAATTGGAACAGTCTCTATTCGATCGAAAATATTTTAAAAAACAGCAGTGTTTGTCGTAGATAATTTCAAAATTATCTAGATAGAGATAAAAATAAAAATCCATAAATTTATCTTAGATGAGATAAAGATGATTTTGCTTCTATTTAATCTAGATGAAAGATGAGATAATTATCGCGATTATCTAGATAATTTTCCAGATAATTTTGTTTATAAGACTTACTGAAAAATATATATTTTTATCGTGTAAGAAATTGTAAGA
>NJRL01000209.1:164970-176536 GCA_003063815.1 Aphaenogaster rudis
CATTACGAATAATGTCATTTTAGATAATTTTTAGATAAGATGATATACATTTATTATCTAAGATAAAGATACTTTGTATTTTTTCATCTAGCTAAAGGTAAAGATGATCCATTTCTTCATTTAGATGATCATCTAGATAATTTTATCTAGATACCGGCAAACACTGAGTCTGCACAACCATTCAATATGTAGTAATAAACTGAAAGAATAGTTTTTATTCGCGAAAGAATAGTAACATCGAACAAGTTTTATTCTTATTGAATTACTCAAGTTTCACGTGTATGATTGACTGATTGTTTCTCTCTTTTGGTAAATCTCGAACTTGTCTTTTAGCAAATATCGAACGCGCCCATGTTGTGCGTCTCACTTATGTGCCACTTACGTGTTAGGTATTTAAGATCGTTGTATCTCAACGTAGCTCACGTTTCACTCAATTGTGGTGTAATGAAGAAAATTACGTAACGGTGAGAAAACGCATACAAATATGCGCGCACGGCAACCCAGTTCTTCTTTAAAATGTATGTGTGTGTGTGTGTATGCGCGCGCGTTTTATATTTACATATATTTACATGCTAAACGGTGCAGCGGCAAGCATGTACGTCGATGGGCAAGAGTGGAAAATAAGCGGTTCAGGTTAATAATTTCCACGATGTCAGGAAAATTAATGGCGCAACGTTGCTTGCGCTTTCAACTTAATTTTCCTCTGGGAATTCTTACCTCGTCGTAAAAAAAACGTATTAACGCCGGTATCATTAAGGCGAGCAAGAATGAGCGCCTTCTAGACATTACGATAAGACGATTAATTTACACGAGTGCGAATTATCTAATCAGCCCATTTCTTAACAAGATGTTAGTAATTCATTCGCTCTTAAGGCTTAAGTTCAATATCTCAGAACGTTTGCAAGAAATTAATATAGTAAACTTATTAATCTCTTTGTTCGACCTAGCTGGCCCATTTATTGTAGAAATAAATTCTTAGCACAACGTTTCGACCCTCGCTTTGGGTCCTTTTCAAGTGTAAATCTGTAAATCACAGGCTGATAATAAAGTGAGACTTACAACAATAAAGTAAGAGAAAATCAAACATTAATACATACGTCTTACTGAGTAAAATTATATGACCAACGTGCAAACATCTTTCGTGTCATGAGATGTACCAATAAATCATTATTCCTAAAAGCTGAAGTAACTCACTGTGAGAAGATAAATGAATAAAAAGCGGAAAAAAATAAAAGAGAAAGGAAAAACTACTTACATGTTTGTGTGTCAAAAAATAAAAAATTATTTTACAGAAATTAATATAAAATTTAAATGCTGTGTAGCCAATAACAGAATGTCAATTAATTAGACAAACAAAATTTTAAGTAATGTGAATTATTAAAAACCGAAAAGTGTTAATATAGTAACATCTAGGAAAAAGTCTCCTGATTATTTTGTTAAATGACTTTTAATCTTGACATAGATCTTATTGGACAAAACAAATGTGAATTTATCAATATTAAAATATGCAAATACAGTTTACCGCTTCAATTGAATATATTTTATTGTGAATGATGAGCATGATAATAAGAACGTAATGTTAATTGGCATTATTAAGTTAGAATTCGTCTGGAACGAAAATACGCAGTTTCCACGTTCAATTGTGATTTTCCTTTTCTCGGCACATATGCAAAGCATTTTCGCCTTTTCGCTCGTTCCTACGAGTGTCGTGCGTGTGAATCGTAAAACTTCATTGCGCGCGCTAGCTTAAAAGATGCAAACTGAGTAAATGAAAAGGACATGCTATCCTATCCCTCCCTCCCGCAACAAATCCACTTTTGCGTATCGCGCAAGCACTCCAGACCAAGCCATTAACGCTCAAACGTGACGCGACAGTCGTCTCGTGAACAATGCAAGAGCGAGCAGCTTTAAAAGAGAGAGGGGAAAGCAATCCATATCGGCTATCGTCGTGCGAGCGAAACGACGTTTGCAAAATGCACGCTGGATAACCACTTGGAAAAGATTGACTCCCGTAAAAGTACCGCGGTAACACGGATCATCCACGGATATTAAAATGATAGATCATGAAAGAGATAATCAATATCGTCGCGCATCGCGACGTCAAGTTCCGTTTAGAAAACCCGCGATGGAGAAACCTCGACGTGACACGAACAAGCGATTGTGAATAGGATTGCTAAATGGGAAGCAAGATTCCGGCTTTTCGGCTATCGAGACGATCGAGGGCTACAGTTTGATCTTCAATCGCAACGTCGGTAAATACGTACGATCGTAATTTACAGACCGAGCGTACCGAACGTGCGCAAGTCGATTGACATGAGCCGGAGTCGGAGCGGCTCATTCGGTGCGCCTGCACCGGGCGAATCAATGCGCTCGATTGCATCTCGATATAGCACCTGGCTCGGGGGATAATGGACGCCGCATTCGAGAGATCGTGCTTCCCTCAGTGATTGCACTTCCCGTCGTAGTAATCTGCGCTTACCCGCGGCGCGGCGCCGCAAAGAGCGTCCGCTGCGCCAATACTTCAGAGATGGTAAACGTTAAAGTTCCGCATCCGGCGCGAATTCATTAGGTCACTGAGTTAGCTAGGCTCTTGAACGTGATGTTCAATGGGAAGATCATTTAACATGATTTAGCGTCTCTCACATTACGTCTAGAGATCGTCTGTCGATAGATGTAGACGATCGAAAGCTCAAATTATAATTATATCCATCCAATTAGTTATAATTCATCTGTTCCCAACTAACGTAAATCTGCTACATCTTTAGTTTCAAGTCATGAGATAGGAAAGAATATGATAATAACAAATTATGTGATGATAACATGACTAGACAAATCTATTTTTTCTCCAAATGTAACTTTCTTTGTATGTAAATAAGACACAAGTTTATAGATTGACTAAATATGTATTTTTTGTTAATTATTACTTTTAATGACCAAGATGGAGAATCAATTATCTTCCCTTTAATACTTTGCTAAGTGTAATTTATTACCAACATTACAATACTAAACTATACATGACGCATCTTTTACTGTGAAAAATAAAAAGCGCGATTCTTGCCTCATGTACTTTTTAATGCATTAGTTAATTGTATTTCTTTTTCTTAAATTATTTTGAAAATTCGACGAACGAACGAAGCTTCTTCGGTCCAAAGATCACTCAGCTCGACGACGGCCGAAACAATCGGATTCCGTCGCCGCGAATCGATCTGCAACCTGCAAAGTGACCCGTGATGCACCGCGATTTGACACGCGCGAGCAATTTGGGGTTGCGGGCGGGGTTGAGGACAGCTGGTGGCGTTGAGAGCTGCTGCTGCTACTGCTGCTGCTAACGCGGGGTAGTAGAGAGAAAGGAGAGAGAAAGGGAACGAGGCGGAGAGTGCGAGGGGCAAAGGGAGAAACGGAGACAGAGACAGAGTGGAAGAGGGAGCGAAGGCACACCGTAGGGAGGGTTCGCGTCGGATAGAGGCGGCCGACGGAGGGAGGAGGACCGACCTCCCGGTCGAAGGGATGGTGGAAGGATCGGAAGAGGGCGGCGGGTCGCCGGCGATGGTGGCTGAGAAAGGTCGGTGAACCCGGGGTCGATACCCGCAGCAACGCGACCGACCAACCTAACATCCACCCCAGACTCCCTGCCTCCGCCAGCTGATCTACCTGATCTCCCCGATTAAATTGCGCGCACGCACACACAGCCCCTCCCGAGTTCATTTGCGGGTGTGTGTATGTGTGTGCCGCTAGTGTGGGCACAATACACGTGCGCGGTATCGCAGAAACACCGAGCGGCCGATCGCGCACGGTCCACAATGCGAAACTTATTCGAAAGGAGATTGCCGGGCAGTGAATTTGTTGACGGGTATTGGATCTTGGCGTCTTTCGAAGTACCATCCGAGAATCGATCAGTTTGTTAGAAAACATTTTAATCTTTTATTACGCATACGTGTTGCATTTTGTTCGACGAAAAACGAGATGTTTTTCTATCGAATACGCTGTACTATTAGCATGTTATTTCGCCAATTTTATTTATCTGTTAGATTTGTTTATGTCTCAACAAATTTTGATATGTCGTTGTCTCACGGTTGTCCATCGACTTTTTGCTAGATAATATGTAACATGTCATTTTGATCTGTCAAATGACAAGCATTTTTTTATCGGAAATAACATCGCATATAGATTTCAACACGATTATCGTTTTACCACTTTTTATTTTACATTTTCATTTTTTATTTCTTTTTTACATTGCAATCTGTTCGATACAGACGTAGTTAATTTTTCTAATTTTAAAATTTATCTTTTAAATCCAATAAATTGTTAATAATTGTAATAATACAGTTTACAATAAAGAAGATGGAAATGGCAATCACTAAAATTATCAATTTTATTTGCTTTCATTTCATGCAGCTCCATAATTAGATTGAAAACTAATTATTAAGAAAATTTAGATAGAGAATTGAATAAAAGAGAAGTTTATATCATGTTTTGTAATTTCATTTGTCTTTTTAATACCAAATACATCGATAACGATAAAACGAATCTAAATGCTGTAAAACAAGATCTCTAACGTGAGTGGCTTGAAGATTTCGTTGATTTCTATTTACGTTTCGATCATAATTATCGCTTATCGTAAATATACTAAAAAGCCGTTGACGGAAAAAGCCTGGATACTTATCAGCGTCGCGAGTGCATGCGGAAGAAAGGATGTACGGTTTGGAGAAGCGAACGGATAGCAGGAGTCACACGAGTGACCTGGAAACGTCTTCATAATCGAAGTCTACCCCGGCAGTGTTCGTTGCCTCTAATAATCGACGTTCATTCTTCGCGCTACCATAAGCACATACGTCTCAATAGAATACGCGACCATTGATCCTATCATTCGAATACGATGCGCGCGACACGATGCACAATACAAAGCCTACTCTGGAAATCTCTCTCTCTCTCTCTCTCTCTCTCTGTTTTTTCTTTCGAACCTTGCAGATTTATCAATTAATAGCTTGTCTACTTAATAGCTCGCACGAGAATTGAATATGACGTCACTGCCTTAGTCTAATTTTTCTAGAAAAATATAATAGCTCTTATTTTGTAAAAGCGGAGGGGGAGGGAAATTGGTCATGTTTTAAAAAATGTAATAATTTTATATAAAGGAATGGATGTATTATTTCGCATTACACACACATGTAGCGCGTATCGTAATCAATACGATATTTACAATCGGAGTATAAGTTTTCCTACACGCAGTAGCGAAGTGCAGCTACAGCAAGGAAATTAATAGAACATGCAAATGAACGTTTTGCAATCCTTTCTCCGTCCCGCTGGGATTAACCGCTCGTCAAGCTCTCGAGCTGGTTTACCATCGAGCTGGGTTATCTCGCCTCGAGATGCCTTCCATCTCCCGATGGGAACGGGGAGAAAATAAAGTCGAGGTTTACACCGCGGATAATATCTCGCGGACGATAGAAGCCCGTGTGCTCGAAATCTAAGCAGTCGCGCTATCTTCATTCATTCGGCCGACCGGGGATAGAGAACGTGCCGTCGCCTCGTATTATACTTAAGCGATCATTGGCGGGTGATATAACGCGAGACGTGTCGTCCGCATGCCAGCTTATCACTTGTAAATGTATTATATGGACCAGTGGCGCAAGAAGTCCAACCAACGGGGTCTCTGAACTCCCAAGATACGATCTCTCCTACAGCGCTATCTATTTATCTGGCTTCCAATGGACGGACACGCATACCTACCTACCGTCTTCTTCGTGATCGCGTGCATAAATACACGCGCGAGATAGGACGCGCATCGGCGATCAACGTTCACGCATAAACCGCGGTAATCCACATTCGCCTGTAGGCCACGTAGATTTTAATAATTTCGTCGAACCTCGCCTCTCGACCAACCCGAAACTGTTACTTTTTTTCCTCGTTTGAATTTTCCTTGTTAAGGATTATTATGCAATATCGTTAGAGCGACTAAAGTTTCGATCAACTTTATGCAATGTATAACGAATCTCCTGAACGATACCCCGAAATTGTCTTTCTGAAAGAAACATCGAGACGGGTTATTATCCTTTGCAGCGCGCTTTTCAACGTCTCTTTTTGATAAATTATTATCATCACGATTTAAAGTAACTTGCTTTATACATTTTTTGAGCGATGTATCCTGTCACAATTCGTTATTTTTCACAGTGTTTATTTCCACCGCGAATTCCACATTGTTAGCTGATGGCGATCAAACACAAAGCACAATGCGGGTCAAACATTCTTTTATGGAACGTTTCCGGGGATTTGCTCAAATAGGAGCAAGTCCCATCGCGTGACGTTTTGCCCCGACCGACAGTTTACCCGGCACGAGATTCATGTGTACCGTACGTCGCATCAATTTTTCCGTTCGTTTGCGTTTGCGAGCATTGTGTTGCGTAACACGTTGTTTCGCCGTGTCGAACCTACCTTTGATTGACTGGAACACAGATATATCTTAACGCGACGCGATGATAATTACGAGCTGTAATGATGATTCGAAATCATTAAACCGGCTCCTTGTACGGCAGCTGTGATCCGTGCAACGAACCGCAGAAGCGCAATGGCAGAATATTTTTTTCACAACTCATTAAACATTTCTTTTATTGTTTCTCTCATTATGAGGAGTATAGTCACGTAGATAAAACACGGATTATTAAACCACACGAATTTCGCACGAATAATTTATGTTCATAATTATGACAAAACCAGCAGAGTAATTTCGTTAGGCGATTAATAATTCCTATCCTGTTTCGTAATAATCATAAAATTTGCGTGGGATATTACCGATAGATAATTTCATATTTAAAAGATATTTAATAAAGTAGTGTGTTTTTCTCATAATCGAGACTGTAATATTTCACGAATACAATCTGATCTCTGTTCAGGAATTACTCGAAGCACTTTGTGTCGATCGGGTTGCTATATTACGTAATGAATTTCAAACGTAATTAACAGTTTTGCAGGTAATTTTAGTTAAATTTATATCGCATTCGCGAGCTACGATATTTAACGATCGTGAAACGTTTTCGTCGTTCGCTCGCACCGCGCGTTTCTAGAAAGTTGCTCAACGCACTCGCCGTAGAGTTTCTCCCGCGTCTTTATCGGCTTGTATCAACCTTCGCGAAAAGGCGACGCACTCGCGGTAGAGCAGATAAGAGCGCGCCTTAACCCGGCGCATTATCCATTCCTGTCGAATGCAATTTCTAGGCGTACCAACACGAGTTTGGTCGGCCGCGTCGCCCGTTTAGATAACAGACGAACGCTTTAAACGGGAGAACTATTCTCTCGCGATAACGACGAAAGTGCTTTTCTGCCTTTTTCGCGGCACGAAGAGCATTTACCTTGTTGATTCCCGGGACGTGCGTTTCCACCTCTCGAGGAACCCGCGAACGATCAATATTTACTGTTAGTACAACACGTCCCGATATTGACGATTATTCGAATGCCCGAAGAGCGACTGAATCTAATCTGATCTGAGGAAAACTATTAAAGAAACGCCGATGTAGCATCGACACGAGATGGAAGGGTTGAATCGTGAAGGTAGAGCACCGCCGATATTCCGGATTGACGATAAATATCGACCGCCTCCGAGCCTCCCTCTACATTCGCGGTGGAGCGAATCGGGCGCATGCCGGTATGCCGACGTGAGAGAACCGAATTATCCATAAATCATAGCGAATTTAGACGATGGGAATTATTTACGGCGCCCTTAAACGGATGCAGGATTCACCGAGCTGTATTTCTGTTACCGTACAGCACGTCGGCCATAAAAGATAGCGAGCATCATAAAGTGTTTCGAAGCGCGCTGTCATCGTCATGACTTCCCTTTATTTTTGTCCGACATCTTGATGAGAACTAATTTACGACATTATTATATTAGAATTATTCTTCTAATGACTGTTTATTTAATCTTATCAAAGTACAACTTCTAATTTGTACGACAACGAACAAATGGAGCAAAAAAAGCTATGAAAATCTTGATAATTTGTTAAAAATTGAAGGTTTTTTAAATTTCGTTTGTTTTTCAGTATTTAATATATCTTTGCCGTTCTTAGTTTCTCAAATTTTCGTGGTACATTAAACGATCGGGTTCCTATGTTCTCTCGTTCTTGGGGATCTTTCCTCTTATGTTTATTTCTACCAATGTAGATTAACTTTCTCGGTTTAACTTACTCTTTATTTTTTTCTAATTCTTAGAACTAGAAAAAGATAAGGAGTAAGTTAAACCGAGATTAAAGTTAAATCAATTGTAAAAATGGACATTAGACTTGTAAAATCTTTTAAGCTTTCGCTTAAACTTTCATCAGAAAGATAAATCGTCCCGCTGTGTTCGTTTCGTAAATATATCAGAGAAACGATCTCCGAGGCAGGACGCGGGATATGGAAAACGGATTTTCATAGGCGCACCTTTAAAGTCTATGCGTGTTCGCGAATTCGAGTTCGGCTTTAATCTCGAAAAAGTGCGGCGCGCAACCGACCCTCGGGGCGATGCGTGAGCGATGAGCAACGGGTCGCGATTGAAGCTGCGCGCCTCTGTGCGCTCCTTCGGACGGGCCGGCTCGTTAAGCGTTGCGAGAGAGGGTCGGATGTGCATCGGCCGGTTAAAATGTGGGGCAGTGCTGCGGCTAACGCACGTCCTTGGTATTCGTGCGGTGCGGTTGAGTCGTAACTGGCCGCGCGCGCATCGCTCCGAATCGCAACGGCACTGCGCTTACCATTGCGTTCCGGCGGATCGGCGCGAAGATCGCCTTACGGGAAATAATCGCCTCTCTTGCCGAAACCCACCCAGCCTCCCAGCAGAAAGTTACCTTTCCCTCAGGAAAGTCGCGATCCAACACGCGATATTTTTTAACGCTAAACCAATAGCCATTCATTTTCAAGATTCATTTATTCTTACTAAAAGATTATGGACTAACGGATTATACATAAGTCCTTGTTTTTTTTTACTTGCACGATGATGTACGTTTACCTACTACACTGAGAAAAAAAAGCTGTTGCTTCAATTAAAGTGGTATCACGGGGTGCCAAAAACATAAGTAGTTCATTCAATTGTATTATTATTAGACCCAATGTCTGCATTTTTAAACCGATAATTCAATCATTGTTTTATGGCCATTTCTACCAATGCAGATTAACTTTAATCTCAGTTTAACTTACTCTTTATCTTTTTCTAATTCTTAGAACTAGAAAAAGATGAAGAGTGAATTAAACTGAGATTAAAGTTAATCTGCATTGGTAGAAATGGACATTAATAATCCAAATATTGGGTCTATTAATAATACAATTGAATGAACTACTTATGTTTTTGGCACTCCGTGATACCACTTTAATTGAAACAACAGCTTTTTTTTCTCAGTGTACCCATCACAATTATCCTCGTCAAGTCTAATTTTAGTCGGCACTTCACCTGACAATGCGCGTAGCGCAACGAAAGGGGCGAAAGACGCCGGATGCGCCGAAGGAGAGCACACTTTTTATCATCGTAAATAAATCACCGGCCGAGAGTCTTACGATAAAACAGTCGATTCGCAGCCGATCGGTCATGCGCGTTCGTCGCCGCTTTTGCGCCGGGGCAATTATCGCGGGTATGTTTGCTCGCGCGTAAATCGAGACAGCGTGCACAGCCTCCGGCGCGACCTCGGCGACGACGAGAGGAGGATTTGCGCGCATTTCGCGATAAAGGCTCGCGCGCAAATTTTACGTGGCGGCACGTCGTGATTTAGCCACGCGGCCGTACACTTGTTCAGTCGCGATCGTTAACGAGCGGCTGCGCGTGTTATACAGGCGTAACACGATTCTCGTATCACATATCGCAACACGCGGACCGTATCTCCGTGCTGGCCGAACGTGAGAAACGCAAGACCGCGAGGAGGGAAAGGGAGAATCCGCAATGGAGATCGAGTCTCGTCTCGTTCACTCGTAATCTTTAACTTCCGATAAACGTGCGAAAAATGAGCGGCTAATTTGCCGCGTTCTTGAATTAATCTTTAACTGCGCAATCTGTGACACGAAGTATAAGTATATATAGAAACAAGTTCGTGTGAAAACTTTTCTCTCTTTTCGATATAATCTTTAATTAGTATTTATGTGATGTCTGTAATGTCTGATATCTGACTGATACTAAAATTTCATTAATATTCGGTTTTTATCTCGTTTGGAAGCATTTATGCTTAGAGAGGTAAGCGTATACTATAAGCATAAGATATACTTAAGAGAGATAAGCGTATACAAGATTTACTTGTTTCGCGCTGTTTTTAGCTCTTTCTACGATACATTTGTGTTCCATGTTTTAAAATTATTATTTCTCATTTAATTAAAAATAGATTTTAATATGTAGGAATTTTGATTTGTACGAAAAGTACCAATTATATAATATATAAATATGCGTTAAACACAGGATTTTGAGATATAACGAGAAAAATGAGAGTAATGGGTTGTTCACAATATTCTTTATTAACGATATACTTTTAATAGGAGCATATTTTTTATCATTATAACTTCCCGAATTATAACTAAGTACGTCGCTTAAGAGATTTGTATAAATTAAATTTCACAAAATTTATAAATTTCTAACGACTAAATTTATAAATTTAACGAAATTTATGAATTTTACTATCATATGTAAAACTAAACGTTTTCGTGATATGCACATGCACATTATAATTTTAATATCTAAGAATATAAAATGTGCTGCATAAATTATTCATCAGTTTCTGATAAATTTTCATTTTTGCCAGATCAAATTGTTCCGATCAAAAATGAATATTGCAGACAATACGCAGTATATTACAATTAACTTTATCGAGATCAATAAAATATTTAATAAAAAATCAATATCTTATATTGCAATCATTTTTATTAGCAATTAATTTGCTAATCAACAAATCTGCCGATATATATATTTTATGTGTGTATGTATGTATGTGTGTGTGCGCGTTGTATGCAATTATGATTTACGAAATCTCGGTCGCAACTAATCATTAACTGTAGATCATATCAGTCACATAATATACATGATTAATGTACTGCGACAATTAATTGATCGTTGGACAAACCGGAGCTATAATTCCCGTTCGTTCAAAGTCTAACAACCGAGCGAGAGCGGTAACGATAAATTTGATTTCATCCTTTATCGTTGCTTGTAATCAGGTTGGCGATAGAGACATCGATAATAGCGTTTGTCGGACGCGTTCCTTACCCGATCGAGGGTTAAGTCTACACTTGCTTCGATCATCGAACTTCGAATTATTACGGACGACCGGTTTCCCGATCACGCTCGGTTGAGTTCCTCCGCGGGCTATTGATGTTATCATCGCCGTCAGATCTGCGCATCGTGCAAACGTGAATTCACACGCCTCGTTTCTGACAATTATGTCAGATTAAGATTACCGGATCCCTTCCCGCCTGATACTTTTGAGCCAGAAGACCGTGGGCTTGGTGATATCTAATTTTATTCTCAATTAAAATACATCCCCCTTTTCTCAATAAATATAGCACCCGACAAAAGTGATAAATCTAAATGTGCGAAATTTGCGACAATTCAATCTTTTAATATGCAAAA
>NJRL01000209.1:203594-240866 GCA_003063815.1 Aphaenogaster rudis
GGAGGAGTAATGGAGCGACATAATATACGCGCTGTCCATGGACGTGCGAACGGACGCTTTATTTCGAAAGCAAAATTTAATTGGAGACAAAATGTGCTAGCGGAAAAAATCCGGCACCCCGGCGGTCCCTGACGTGCCCGAGGAGTCATTTCAAGTCTATGGACGCCGTATCGTAGAATTGAAAACTCTTGCTCACGATCTTTGGTGCACAGTTTGTGATATTCCTTGAATATCGGACTAATATAGAACTTCGGCACAGCTGATTGCATACAGCGTTGCCAAGTTTATTTCGCCGCCATGACGGTAAGAGAAAAGCTATATACGATTGGATCCATTACTTATTTAACTTCAGATATCAGAGCAAAATATTCGCGAAATCCGCAAACTTCAGGGAATATTTGGGGATATTGGATGTATATACATGTAATCGCTAAGTGCATGTATTATTCATTAAAAGCGCGGATGTGGCGATTTTCCCATAAGAGACTATGTTAAAACTCTTAACTATTAACATCGCTTATTTTTTGTAAAGTGTCGGTAATTTCACCTGTCTTTTCGAACACATGCCCCTTATTAGTGCATATTCAACATATATCAAATTTAGATACCCATCTGATATTCAGTCTCATGAAAGGACTGTCTTAAATTAAATAAGATAACAATATTTGTTCAGGACATTTTCTTTAGACTTTAAAGCATTTTATTTCTCTCTCGGCTTTCAACCCTTTATTTTCATATTTTCATATTTGGTTCCAAAATTTCGGAGGGGGGGAATTTATCCCCCTAATCCCCCCCTTGGCTACGCCACTGTTTCTTTCGGTCATTCGATCAGTATCGATGAGAAATGCGTAGAGTGTACGCGAAAGTCTCGAGTAGTGTGCTCGGTTCTCCGACTGAAAAAAGTATCGATACCCAATTAAACTTGAGCATCCCTACCGCATTATCGCGCGAACCGTCATTATCGCGTTATTGTTATCGTCACTAGCCCGGCCAGGATTGGATGCTAGGGCGATGCAACCGTGTTCAAAGCTGAACATCCCGCACTTGCATTCCGTCGCGGCTTTTACCACTTTCTCGTTTTTACCACTTTCCTGCACCGGCACTCGGAGAATGAACGAATGAACGAACGGTCGCTCGTGCCGATGTGCACAAAAGTGCATTTCCGAGCCGAGAACCTGTTTTGTTTCGCGCTCGCGACACTTTTTTCCGCTTAACAATTAAACCGGTGCGCGACCACGTCGCGAGGACTGCTATTCTGTCGTCGGTCGACGTTTTTCTCCCGTCTCGTCTAAACCCATAGGTTGGATGACCGATCGGACGTCGACGCTCCTTCGTGTTGCAATAACACGGATATATCGCTATAGACTCGATAATCGAGTTGATTCGCGACTATAAAATCTGTTTATAAATTAATGGGCATATTTAGACGTTTAACGTCTGTGGAGCATGTCGCACCTATTCCGTCAAATATGGCAGCGTAATGGAGCTTCACAAGCTAATATAATCTTCGCGAACTCCTCAACATGGAGTTAAGTAATTCTGTCGTTTATCGGATTTTCTTGGACTAGGATCAATATGACTCGCTTCAGCGCGCAGATATGGAGCTTGTGTAATGTCTTGAGCAACGTTTGTCTTTCAGTAGAGTTTTTTTTCGTTTACGCCGACGATAGACGTATGGATGGATTATTCCAATTATCGTATCTTCGATTTATGCAACAATCTTCTTCCGTGATGCAAATCGACGGTAAAATTACGATAGGAATGAATGATTCATAATAATCATTGAATAATTAATCTATGATTATGATTAATTAGACAGATCAAATATGGCGTATTGGCAATATAGTAATTTGCAATTTCAGTTGCTTTCTGAGATAGAAGATTTAAAAAATAACTGCAACTATGGTGAAATGGGATTTTGACGTCGCTGGTTCTCACGGAACAATTCATCTTCTTCCAGTTTCCTTTTGGGAGATAAGTCGATAGAGGTACGGGTAATTCAATTCGCGAAGCAGTTGATTTAGTTAGTTTCAATCTTCGCTATTTTCTGGCAGGCATACGACGGCTAAACCGAACAAGGTAATATTTCTTGTCAAAAAGCTTGGAAAGATTTTTTTCATATCTGAGTTAAATTGAACGGCATAATTTCGCAATTTCCGAAGTTTCAATCTCAAACACGTTCTTGACAAAGTTTCGAGAGTTTCGAAAACCTCGGGAAATAAAATTCATCTAATAAAATTACCGGACGACCAGACTTCTCCACTATTTATTCATCCCCCTCGAAGTTTTATTCGATCCAGATACCTTCCGTTTTAATCAACCATAATTCAAACGTCAAGTATCCGATATTCGAAAGTACGACTCAAGGATCACCGATCTTCGTCGAGAAGAAATCATTACGGTTTCCGACGCCTGATCGTCCTGCCCGCCAAACACTACCGCTCGGCCATTCTGCGTTTACTATAAACGATATTCTTGAATGCAAACGCGCCGCAGAATCGCTCAGTAAAGAGAGGCAGGGAGAGCAACTCGATAATCCGGCGTGTCTCTCTCGCTCGGGCGCCTTGTACTCAGCGACTACAACCACGGCGACTACACGCGACTTCGCCTGTTCACGTGCGGCGGAGTGACCGTGCCTCGCACCGGCGCGGCGCGGCGCGGCGACGGCGTGTGCCTCGAACGAGGTATCCAGGCTGACACCCACGCCGAACGTTTTCTGGGCCGAAAAATCGCTCGCGCGCACCGCAGCCGTTCACTTCCGCGTGCCCTGCCGCGCCGCTCGCTCGCTCGCTCGTTCCCGTGTATGTCCGCGGCTCTCCAATGCAAACGCCGACGACGATTGCAGTCGGACCGGCCCCGGGGTTCCGGGTCGGTTTTTCGCCCTGGAAACGTCGCGATTGTCGAGGCCCGGCCTGGCCGAGCGAGGCGTGACCGGTTGTCCGCTTCTTTTTTTCCCCCTCGTCCTTCCGCCTCTCTTTCTCCTCTCTTCCTCTCCCGCGCGACTCTCTCCCCCACCCCCTCTTCCCTCGCACGGCTCTCTATTCTCCCGACACTGTGCACTCCTCCTCGTGCACGCACGAGACCCGTACAATCCACGCGTGCTCGTTTCGACTCAGGCATTATCATCTGCGCTATAATTTTACGCCGTCTCTTTCCCCTTCCCTCTCTACGTCAAATTGGATGAACGATAATTTCAGGTCTTTGATGTCCAAACGAGCGATTCTATTACTTCTATCACTACACTGAAAGAAAGGCTTGGTTATAAAAATCCAGGCTTGGTTAATGTTACAAAGCACCTTGATGAAATAGTTTCAACTAAACGTATAATAAGTATTACATAATTTAGTTGGCTCAACTAAACAAAATTTGCTCTTTTATAATTATTACAAATGTTTATAATCATTATACAAAATGTTTTGTTATTATTATTATAATCGGTAATAATAATCAAAAGAAAGTATACTAAATGCATCTCACAAGTTTACCAAGATTTTTTTTTTCAGTGTACTATTTCTTCGAACGGTTTATTATCACCGGGCTTTAAATTTAAATATATTTATTTTTTAAGGAATATATGCTCCTTTCTCATTTTGTCCTCTATCTCGGATTGTTTCTAACAATCTCGAAAAAGATACCCCGACCAACTAGAAAAAGTTAACATTTCGATGATTTCCATTGTCCAAAACGGGAAGCACGGTAATTGAACGATCGATTTTTTTCATATTACGGCATGATATTATTTGTTACTCAATATTCCATTAACGAAATAAAATATAGATAAAGATAATTTTCTTACGCCGAAGACACATCGCGCATATCAAAATACAGTGACTGATGGAAGAGAGAAAGCACGATTACGTAAACTGATGTACACGTCAAATATATTTCCTTCCCTTCATTACATGTCTCTCGATCAATCGCACATTTGATTAAATCGGCGTTTAGACGATTCCTCGAGTGTACGTAATATCTGCCGTAATATCTAAATAAAGTAAACATACTAAGCGAATAAAATACATAATTTAAAACGCGAAACTTCCTCTGTGACAGAAGATTATTTTTGGATTTGTACGTCGATCGAAGAGCAACGTTCGCAGCTGTAAAGCTAGTGGCACATAGAAAAACATAAGCAGTAAGGAAATGGACATTTTTGACTTGCTACTGCTTACGTTATTGCCTTTGACCGTTTGATTGTGATTCGTCGATTTACTTATTGCTTACGTCTTACTGCTTATGTTTTTGTATGTGCCATTAGCCCTAGGGAGACGGTAGGTTTCTCTCTCTCGAAAATCTCCCTTCCGCCCTCCCCCGCTCGTATGGTAGAAAAGTAGGTGTGATTTATTATTTTTATTTATTTATTTGTAATCCTTGCCTTGCGGCTTAGGATGGCTTCCGGTTTACAATTTGTTATACATTTATGTTCTTAACTTTACATTGCACCATTTTCATTCTCATTCTTAAAACTAAAACTTAAAAAACTAAAACTGAATCTAAATCTTCACTCTTTAAATAAAATAAAATAAAATAAAATAAATAAACAGACTCTAAATCTGCAACATAAATTCCACTAAAACTCAATATTTCATGACATAACTTTAACTTTATATATATATATATATATATATTCTCTCTAATTTGTATTATATTTAAGAATCTAATAGCTTTGTCTTTTTCCTTTAAACCTAAACAATTGTACCGAACAAAATGATCTTAGCCCCATAAAGTTCAAGTCGCCCTCTTTTAATATTCTTTTTCTTTACTAGAAAAGTAGATGTGATAATTCGAGATTAAACGGTACACCGGCGTGGCCAAACTTCCGTGGTGCCTCCGGTGAAGCCCTAGAGGCCGCGTGGAACGACGACAACGTGAAAATAAACACGGATACGTGCAGATTCAATAGAGTCCCGCGTGTGCGTAACGCCACTGTATGTCGGGACGGCTTAACGTGTTTATGTGTTATAGGGCGATCGGACAATGGTCGCCCTGTGCGGTAGCCGGACGGTAAGCGATCGGCGGACGCCTACGAGTACGAGCGTATACTCTTCCAACGATCGTTTCGCGTCCGACAGATCGTCCTCCATTACTCTCCGCTTACCGGTGGTTGACGCCGGCAAAATCGTCCTCGTATTCTGTGATCATATTTCCGCGGCGTTGCTGCACCGAAGTAACGATCGGCGTGATGCGTCGCGTTTCGTAGAAATCGGCGGCAACGGCCGGTAACGGTACCCTGATGCGAATCCCAACGCGGGTCTTTCCGGTCTTGTTTTCGCGGCTTCGAGGGCTCGCGGTACCGAAATTATCCGAAGCCCCGAATAAACGTCCCTGAACAAAATTCCTCTGTATCCACGTGAAGATTACGAGCTCCTATGCTCGTGCATCGATCTACGTTTTTTTTTTCGGATCAGTGAATACCGCGGAGTTTAACATTAATAAAATTAATGAAAGCAACTGCAGGTAAATAAAAGTAACTGCACCGACCAATTAATCAATATTGTATACGTCGATGTATCGGTAAGGCATCCGGCGTCTAATTGCATCACCGGGGAGATCGTTTCGCGACGAGACGCTTCCGCTGCGCGGCTTCTCGCGACGCAACGTTAACTCTCCTCGCGACTCCTTAATTACACCCGTACGTTCTCCATCTCTCGCCGCGCCGCGCCGCGCCGGTTCGCGCGCCATCCGTTCATCCGTCCGTCCGTCTGCCCGTCCAAGGGAGCCTTTATTGAACGCGCCACATTATCTGGAAATGTTCGCCCTCGCGTTAAATCACGGCCCATTAATCATTAACCCCTTCCCCTCACTCTCCCTCTCCCCGCTCCGGTCGTGGCCGGTCGTGGATTCCCGGGAATATTCCGCAACGAAGTATGCGATGTACGTCGACGAGAGGGCAAAGAGAAAAAGAGAGAGAGAGAGAGAGAGGAGGAGAGAAAGAAAAGAGAGACGAGCATAGTTGGACATACGCGATTAAGAAGGCGCGGTTTCCTGCTGCCGGTCTTTGTAGGAGATTAATCACGGCCTTAGAAGAGCCGTGTTTACAGCAGGAGGAGGTTGGCGGGGATGAGGGAGGACTCGTATAAAGGACCGCTTACATAAATACTCGCGATCGTCGTTAGCGTCGTAATAATTAACCGTCACTTTCGTAATACGAAAGCGCTCCGCGAGTCTGACAGCCGGCCGTGGTTCCGCCGCGCGTTTCTGACCTAGTGAACGATCAAATCAAAGGGGGTAGAGGAGGGGTTGGGGAAGAGGAGATATATCTCGCGGATAAGAGGTGCGCGTTCACGAACCGGCGAAAATTCATGGCAGGTACGTCGCGCGAGAGAGCGAGCGTACGATCGCACGTGTGCGCGCGTATATATGATCACGCGCGCGCGTGTACGCGCGCATTACGACGCGTCGTAAATACGCCGAGATACGAGGTAGATCGAAATGCCGATCCGAATGTATCCGCTTTGCGAAATACCTTCGTGCGGCTTTGCCCGCGTGCCGATTTTACGCGGAAATCGTAAAATTCGATGAGGTAACGGGGCACTGCGCGTCAACGAAAATTTATCTCCTTCGCGCTCTCGTAGAATTCGCGTCCAGACGATTTTCTCGCGGCCTGCGGGGCCGCGAGTCGCGCGTAAGCGGAGAGAAAAAAAAAGGTAGAGAAAAAGATCCGTGCGAACTGTTACGCGCGTCTCTTGTGCCGCTCCTCGCGATCTACAACTTATTGTTACAGTGAAACTTCAAGTACAAGTTTCTTTTTTTTTTTACGGTACGCCGCGGTCGCAATTAACCACCGCGACGAAGCGGATAAACGCGTGACATCCGCGATTCCGCGATTAACCAGGTGCGGTTTCCGGCTAGCTGAGCTCATTAACGATTGATTGCATCCTTTGGGAAAGGTAACTCGAGAAACTCTATTCTTATGCGCATCGCTCGCGAGACGATATCTCGCAACGCGCGCAAGTGTGCCGATCGTATCGCTCTCGGTGTTCTTCTTTGACGGAGATTCTTTCTGACGATATAATATACACACATGCATTTTCTTTTATTTAATAATCTCAGATAAATCCCGGTCCCGAAGAACGATGTCGTAAAATAATCTCTCGTGTTTTATTAAAAATATATTCATATTATTATTAGCCGCGTCAGACGGTTCGATAGTTTTTAACAGCAAGGAATAATTTGTACTTTGTTTGCTTTGTAATCTAAAGTTAATCGAGTTTGAAATCGCCTTGCAAATCAGGATTTAAATATTTCATTTTAGTTTAGAAAAAAGAACAGAGGCATTTTGTGACACATCTAGTATTTATTGAGCAATATTTGCGCTTTTAAAATTAATGATATTGCATAAATAAATATTACAAGGATATGTTACACATATATATAATATTATCAATTTATATTAATCTATGCTAGAAGCCCATAGTGTACATTTCATTACCATCTTCTTTGTTTTATCCTTTTCTTTCGTACGAGTAAAGGCTAATCTACAATGTGCTCTTTGCTTCCTGTTTCTTGCTCTTTGCCTCTTGCTTCTTTGCCTTTCCACGCATTGTTTTATCGACAATCGTGTTTCTTGTCTCTTCCGAAGTTCGTCAACTTTTATCTTGGATGACAGAACGAACAAACATCGCATTACGCGACATAACCAAAAATTGACAAAATGCAAAAAGCAAGAAACAGGAAGCAAAGAGCACATTGTATATTAGCCTTTACTGTCACTTCATAAAACACAAGTTATGTTCCCCCTTATATTCGTGGTGATTATTCACCTGGACGTCATCTCATCTGAAAGTCACTGTTACGAGCCGTTTTAACACTGATCGTTGAGTGATCACGAGGCGATCTACGTTTCGTAATTCGCATCGCGTAGAATTAACAAGACGATTAACGAGAAGAATTGGGTCAGTTTCTCCAAGTCGATCGCGCGGCGATCTTCCGCTCTCCTCCTCCGTCATCCCGACACAAGCTATTGAGTTTCGAAACAAGGATAGTCATTGAACTCCTCGTCGAAGATAGAACTCTCGCGTCCCCGTACGCCGCATGCGTGCGTGCGTGCGTGCGTGTCGCGAGTATGGTATATTCTTGGATGACGCGCGATTTAGTTTCAGGCGACCGGCGTGAACGCACGCGGATGAACGCGTCCGCGCTGCAACGCGAGCGTAACGCGGAGGTATGAACCTGTGGAAACATTAATTATGCGGAACGCCCGATATACGCGTTGCGTGCCGCGCTCGCTACGAAATCGCTCTTAATCCGCAGGCTATCGCAGAACGGGATGGCATCCTGATTTAAAGCGCGAAATTCCTGCTTATTATCGAAATTTTTCGCGCGGATGTTCTCGCTCGATCCCGTACGACGTTCGGAAATATACCAGACGTAAATATAATCGTTTACGTTTGGTAGAGACGAGCTCGTATTTATAAAGTGTATCTCAGCTGTTGCAGCGTAAATAGATATTAATAACTAAGCTTGTCAAACCGGAGAATATGCTAATTATACTAACACACTGCGCTCACGTTCAAGACGTGCAAGAAAGTAGCAGTTTACATAAACGAAGTTTGGAAGATAATCTATGTGTCTCGTGTTTTTATTCTTAAAAAATGCTAACATACGAGGTCTGTCAATAAAGTAATGAGACTGATTTTTTCCCGCCATTTGTGGCAATCCTGCAGCCTTCTATCACAGACTATATTTCACGTTGGTCCTTCCTCCACCACAACTCCAACTTGCACGGTCCTGCAATCTCTCAATCTAAAGTAGCTGATTGATTAATGAAGATGTGCGTGTGTTCCTCGTCACGAAAATGGAATCGCGAAATACCATTATAAAGAAATATCAATACCATTATCAATACCATTATAAAGAAATTCTAGAAAGACTTCGAAAACGGATAAGGAGGCTGCGGCAGCACTGAAATGCCTTTGGACGTCAAAAACTGCCCTGCAGACAGTGCAGTATAGGATGGCGCATTATCGTGATGGAGAATCCAGTTGTCAGCAATGTTTGGACGAACGCCTCCTTACTCGTTTTCAAAGTCTTTCGAGAATTTCTTTATAATGGTATTGATATTTCTTTATAATGGTATTTCGCGATTCCATTTTCGTGACGAGGAGCACACGCACGTCTTCATTAATCAATCAGCTACTTCAGATTGAGAGATTGCAAGACCGTGCAAGTTGGAGTTGTGGTGGGGGAAGGATCAACGTGAAATATAGTCTGTGATAGAAGGCTGCAGGATTGTCACAACAGGCGGGAAAAAATCAGTCTCATTACTTTATTGACAGACCTCGTATATTTTTATATGTATCGGCATTCGATAATCTTGATGTCGATTATACAACGTTCTTGATGTCAAAAGGATCTCTTTTGTGTTCATCTTTTCCTTTCGCTTTTAAAATACGCAAAACTATCTTGACACTCGAAACGACATTCCGTTTGTACATATATTTCCAATTCAGTACCGACGTTTGGCTAAGCATGGCTTACGTGAGCGTGCACCCAGAAGCATGAACGAAGTTTTAAAAAAAGAGGAAGAAGGAAATTGTGCAGTCCCGTGCCGCTTTGACTGGTTGTCCACCCATAAAATATTTCACGTCGCGCGCATCCGCGCGCATATATGCATTTTCTTTTCATTTCCTCTCCGCGGCCTTAAAGGAAACCGGTAGAAAGCCGCGACGCGCGCGTCTCTTTAAAAAGTGCATCCCGTGAACGCATCGCGGGGATTAGGAACGGACTTTCACGCGCGCGGATATTTTCTCCGCGATTCCCTAATGCATAATCTACCGGCTAATCGATACTCTCCTCGTTGGAAGTCTTTAACTCGGCCGCTATCTCGGCGGTCCGCTACATTCTTCTCTTCTCCATAGAATGGTATCTTCAATAAAAATGTTCGATTTCTAAATAAGTATAGAGAAATATATGGTAAACGGGAAGGGGGGGAAGCGGGGGAAATTCGAGTCGCGATGCCTAACAACGAGAACTACTACTAACTAAATTGGTTTCTAACTCTTGATACGTCCGTTTACGAACTGCCTCTCTTTGAGAAATGAGAAATGATGAAATTTATATATAAGCACTGTTATTCTTTTTATGGGTTTCCAACTTTCAGCATGCTTGGTTTATTAATCAGGACACCGTCGAATTAAACTGTTGAAAAAGAGTTCATTCGAAATTAACGGATTGAATATTATTTATTCGCATTCCATAGCTTAATTCGTAAAACTATTTGTCAATTTATTACTTCGTAAACGTGCAACATCCATTCTAGCATCTTAATGCTCGTTAAATTTCTGACTAAATGCGTGAAGTTAAACAGAGTTACTCAGCACCCGGATTTCTCTGAATTTCTGCGTTAGATCTTTCCATTTCGTATCCGTGCACCCTTGCCACTTTACGATGGTAAATGTGTGCACAAATCCCATCTCGTTGCTTGCTAGGTGTTATTCACTCCTATTCATATTCCGCGGAGCATGTTGGCCTAATTTTGTATCTTATTCGTCCAGTACAAAGATCAGCTTTGATGACATCATGAAAAATCCGTCGATTACATTCGGCGCGTAGATTGTGACTAATTAATTTTATATTAAATTTATTTAATATAAAGATCATATGCCCGAGGTTATCAAAGACGGAAGATTAGCTGGCCATATTTACGCTGAATGCGATATACAAATATAGAATTATTACTTCTTCTAACTCCATAATTTATAATAATTTATTAAAGATCTTGAACTTACTATTAATTAATTTCTAGCTTATACCTTTCATTTAATTAAACTTTTTCATTTAAAATACAATAAAAGTTAAGGTATAAGATAAGGAATAATTCTCGCATGGAATCCTCCGATCTATATAATAATGAAATATGTATAAGATATTCACACAGTTGTTGCATATATAATATTTAAAGTGATGACATAATCCACAATCGGAAATCTTAGCGAACCAAAAATTTATTAAAGTTATTTCACATACGTATAATCATAGAAATGTTTCCAAAGAATAATGAAAACAGCACGCATAAATAATATTAAAGATCGCAATAACAATTGTTTAGATCATGCTTTAAAAATGCACCTTTTCCTTGTCTTGTTTTAAAATTCACTTGATACGCAGCAATACAAATTACAAAGACTGCAATTTTTCTGAAAATTAAGTATGGTTCTAAAAATCGCTAGCAAGATGCTCGATGCCCGGGTTCGTTGTCCCAACGCAATGTCGCGAGAGTGATATTTCCAAGTGGCACGTGAAAATCGCGAAGTCGGTAGCGTGAAATCAAAGGTACGATATCGTGCGGTGCCACCCACGGTTACAACGGGCTTTTTATCAACTCGCACGCTCGATCGATCGCCGCGTGCGGTGTGATAGCGCTCGTCGAGAGTCCGTTTTCTCGATCGACGAGGAAGTAACACGCACCGTTGTTTGTATATAGGGTGTGTCATGGAGTGTCCAATCCACTACAGACTGAATCTCTCGTTGGCTCCTCCGGATCAAGAATTCAAAAATGACGACCACTTCCTTTAAATTTCTGATGTTCATCGATAAGTCATCCTTAAGTTAAGATCACGACATTAGGATGCAAATTGAAATTCTTCTATGAAGAAATGAACTCGCGCGAGGAGCGAAATTTCGTCAGCTGTCCGCAAGTTCCGCGGATCTAGTACGCGAAGTTCGAGTCTTTGACGTGCAAGTCTTATGCAACTCGTGCTCTCGTCTTCTTACTCTTCGTTAGCCCGCCAGTTTTTCTTGCTCGCGGATTCGGAGAAAACGCGCAATTTCCGTGTCGATGACACGACGCGAACGTCGAATTGCGGACCACTCTAAGACCTCGAGACGACGTTTGCGACGCAAAGGAAATATTTGCGCTGTCTCACTTGCGCTGTTTGGGCGAAGAGTCGCCTAATTTCCGTTTGTGCGACGGTTCACCAAACACCCTGTATATGTATGCGGCACGAGGTCAACGGCACGTTGGAAAACAACCGCGCGCTCGCTCGCTCGCAAGGCGCGTACATGCACGTGGTGTACGCGTGCGCGTGCGTGTATGCACGGATAATATCCGACGGTGTCTCGTCGGCCTGAATGGGAACGGTGCCGTTTTCGAATTCCCTTTTGCTGTCGCGCTCCAGTGCGGCCCTATGCGAGAAAGCGCATTGGGCAAGCCGAAATCAATTTCTAGTTAGACGCTACGCGTACGCGAGGTGTCTCACCCAAGCCCAGCTTTCACTCATAAATATTAGAAACCGAACTGAGAAAAATTAGAAACTAAAATAATCGAAAGAATCTGAATGGACGTATATTGCATATTTTTAGCCGCCATCGGCAGGACATTCGTTTGACTTTTTAATTAATTCATTGCTTCCTTTAACTAATTATTCCGGAAGACAGGAGGATATTTTTGGTATAAATATTTAGAATTAGCGCCTTTCATTCTTTTCAGGTATATATGAACTTATTTCGAAGTTTATATATAAACTGTTCACATCAAACTATCATAATGGCGGATGTGCAGATGAAACGATATTAGAAGCGTTTTCAGCGAAATAGGTATGAACCAGTGATATTTGTGGAAGGAGACTGTTTATCTTAACTGTGTTCTTTATTCCGCGTGTGATTTCTTAACGGTTGAATGATCGGCTCAGCCGCTTTCGACGCCAGATTTTCCGGGTCAATATTTATCTTCTCAGACGTCGAGATATATCTCGATTGTTACATTGCACTTCGTCCGATGGCACTTCGTCAATTGTGTTCGCGGCGTGGATCGTCGTTTCAATGAAATCGGTTTCCCGAAGCGTGACACGTAGAGCGCCTCGGGTTTAAGTGCATTTAATTAAGGCCGAACGAGTCCGGACGCGCCAAGAGAAAGAAAAAGCAGAACGAGCCACCGAAAATGATTGAGCGCCGTTGCGGCGCCGTAAATTACGGTTAGGGGTTAAATACCGTTACGAGAGGATCTTTTAGTACTTCACGTGCGCGCGATTTACGGCGGCCGTACAGGAGAGGAGGCGGCAATCCTGCTTCCAGAAGGACCGCAGGAGGAACGGCGGCGGTGAGGACCGCGGTTGAATCCATTCGAAAGGGGGACTCGAAGAGAGAGAGAGAGAGAGAGAGGAAGGGAGGGAGAGAGAGAAGAAGAATTTTTCACCGTGCGGTGAAACCGTCCCCCGCCGAGGAGACCGATCGACTTTCCGTGCGACGACCCGCGCGGCGGCTCTCGGCGCGAGCACGCACGACGCCGACGCCGAGACGCCGGTGATCTGTCGAGCTGACTCGACGATGCTCGCCGCACACAATGGTTAATTGAATCTTCGGCCGAGGAGCGATCGCGCTGCTCGCGACTGTCACGCAACTCCACAGAATGTAACAAAAGCGTAAGATACCTAGGCCGAGGGGTTTTTTAAACCTATATTCAAGGGGGAATTGGCGGGGGCGAGCGTATTGAAAATGAACGATAATCGTAAACCTCTTCGTATATTTTTCTCCTCCCCCGTTGTATTCTTATTAAGAATGTATAAAGAGAGGGGTGAAGCGTTTCGTTTTGGCGAAGGAAGAAGCGCTACATAAAGAAAATATCGTCTTGGATTTTCAAATAAGGTAAATGCACTTTTCAAATAAGATGAAAGTGTTGTTTAAAATTTAAACTTTCCCAAGAAGCATTTTATTGTTTACATAACGTGTTTGGGATTGCAAGACCTCCGGGTGTATCCAGGATTGATACATTTTGCGATATCTTTTGACACATTCGAGTTTTCCTGCTGCGAGCTTGTAATATGAGAAATTATTCGGGATATACCGTTTTCAAAAAAAATCTTCACCAAATATAAAATACAAAAATATATAACATATAACTTTTAAATATAAATATTACGAAAAAAGCCCAGACTCTCACAATCAATATCGCAATACGAAATAATAGTCGCAAAATTGAAATTGCTTCCTCTCGACATGTATCATTTTGATCTATCTCTATTATATTTTTATTGCTTGTAAAAGATACATTTTTTTATATGGGGAGACCGGGGCAAGTCGGCCAACTTTTTACATTTTATTTTTTTGTTCTTTTATAAACAGCATTTTGTGCCTATCTTTGGTATAATTCGAAAGTACAATCCTTTGGCAATAAAAAATATATATACTGAAAAGCTTAAAAGTAAATTTGTAAAGGAAATCCATTTTATCTTCGAAGATATCTAGCGAGTCAACTTGCCGCGTTAACCCCCATAATGGCACACGATATGGGGTAAGTTGCTTACACCGAAAAAAATATGATTTGATTCAATTAACGATGTTATGGTTTACCATAAACATATAAAGTTAATTTTACTTTATTTTCACTATATTATATACTCAGGCTATATTAAAACTATGATATGGCATATATATTTAATTAATATGTATTATTATTGTGAAATAACAAAATTCATCCAACTTAGATTGGTGCTGTTGATACATTATTTTTTCTGTGTATATTTTCTAACTGCGACAGCAATTAACACATAAAATTTTACATTTATCAATAATATAATTGAATTTACGAGATTGTGAGAATTTACTTCCACTTTTAAAAATGTTATTTAATGCCATTATTTTATAACCGTTGCTCATAATACAATGCAACTTACGTCATATGTGTCAAAGATGATTTTGCACTCCCCACTTGTTTGATTTTGAAATTTGTTTAAAAATAGCCGAAATATAAGCCATGTGTCAACTTACCCGTGTAGCCAAATTGCCCCGATCTCCCCTAATATGTACGGAATAATAAAAACTCACGCGTATATTAAATTTTTGAAAATAAAGAGAAGCGATTGTTTTCAGATAACATTTTTATATTTAAAAATAGAAATATATAATTGTACTTTTTATTATTGTAACTGTTTTTTCTGATTTCTTGTTTTTCTTGTTTTATTTTGTATGTGCGAGTATAATTAATAACATGAAATTTTTATCTCTATTTATAAAATTTAGCAGTTTAAAACCTGTCAAAATTAAAAAATCGACACCGTCAGTCATTCTTGAGCGAATATTTGGTTTCTTTAAGACGTATGTAATGCATGCAATATAGGTCTTTTTATACATGCATTCCGATAATTTCGTGACGTTTTTAAATACCTCGCGTGATGAATAACAACAATTATATCTTGTATACGGACACGAAAATACGCACAACAGTTGCGAGGAGACGATTAATTGCCGAACGATAGCTCGTGATTTTGCATACGCAACATGCACGCACACATCCACGTAAACGCATAAATATGTACGCACGCAACACCGGCATATCTATGCACAAGTTAGACGTTGAGCGATCATATTAAGTATATATACGACTGTGTCACAGGTCATCGGCCCTTGGATATTCTTGGCAACGCGCGCTATCTCTCTCCTTCCTCCGCATCATCCTCATTCTCCTCCTTTTTTTCTTCTCGCTCCCTCCTTGCAACGACGGCGACGACTCCTCCGGGGCTCTTTCGCTCCCTTCTCTCCGCCCAGACTTCTCTTTTGTCTTCCCTCTCGTTGCGAGTACTCCGACAATTCTTTCTCTTCATCTTCGCCTAACTCTCGCTCTCTCTCTTTCTCTCTGTTTCTTTCTCTCTCTCTCTCTCTCTCTCCCCATCTGTCTCTTTCTTTTTTTCTTCCTCACGAGTACACACTCTACGATCTTCAATTAGTTTCTGGCAGATGCACTTCTAACGGCCTCGTCAACCGGAAACGATATGACCTTCCGGAACTCCAGTAGACAGCTTCTTCCGGATCGATCGCGTGTTCGCCGACGGTTTGATAAATTTTAGATAATTGTCGGCGCGGGGCGCGCGTAGAGAACGCCAGGTATCTTTGCGAGTGATATAATATCCGGCGAATCTTTAATTTCTGAAGGAATATTGGGAAAGAAAACTTTTTTCCTTATCTGCAGCGTATCGAGAAGGTTCGCGTTTTAATCTCGCCGTTTTATCTAAAGAAGGATCGTACAACGTCTCCTTCGCAGCGTTTTAAACATGACTTATTTTACGAGAAGTACAGATATTGGAAACCGTTAGAGGAGTGCAACGTCTTGCTTCCAATGACTATAATAGTATTTAAATTTACTCAATAAATTGATCGCGGTACAATGTTTTACACATAAAACAATTATCCATTCATTCTTCCTTTACGGATGCCTTTTCTCGTAAACTTTCTCTTTTGTACTTTCCTATATTTTACTCGAAATACCCCGATAATGCAGTACTGCTGTGTTTATTAGCATTCCTATCGAAATGATGTTATTATTAACCATGCGATATATTTTCGTTTCATTTGCATCAGTAATGAGTAATTTATTGGATATCGAAAACAGAAATCGATATCAGAGAGAGAGAAAGAGGCGAAGAGGGAGCGAGAGCAGTTAGTTGACAGCTGGATATTTCGTCAACTCCGATTCCTGTATGAAAATGCAGGATAGTTGGTCTCTGCAGCAGCTACCTGCGCCAAAGTGGTCTCCACTGATCTACCGGGAAATCAATTTTTTTCACATAAATATGTGGGTTTGAGGAGCGTGGGCGCATTGTAGGCAGCACTTACGGTGTTCGGTGGTGCGTCATCGTCGTTTCTCGCGAGGAATATTTAATCCGCTTACCAAACGAAACGAATTCAAGCTACCGCGACGGTTTGACATTTCGATTCGTTGGGCGTAGCGTTGCAATCGCATACAGATACCGCCAGTTATATCCTTTTTTTTTTTACAGACAGCAAACGGTCAACAGGTTTTTATCGAATTAGAACGTGGATTAGATGGATATTGGAGCGCTCGGTCAACTTTTCTACTCGTGTTTTCCTAGGCATGTTTATGTTTTCGCAACAGTGATGTCATGTCACGAAATCAAGATTAAAGAATATTTAATTCTAACGCTAAATTATTTTTTTAGTTATCAGTGACAAATAAGCTTCGCGTGTAAGTTGTCTCTAACGTTCGAGCCTAGACGATATTTTGTGTCATCATAAAGAGTTTTTAAATTATATGTATTTATATATATATATATGTGTAGGAAGATTCTCTGAAATATACTCTAGATGACCGATATAAAAATTAACGGAGCCGACTGCGTTTTGAACTCGGGATCTCTCGCTTTCCACGCTTAGCACTTATAGAGTGCTAACCCACGACCGCTCCACTACTTTTATAATTATTCCGATCGTCTATGAATACTCTAATTGGCCCTATGGTTCCTTTTATCTTCCTACATATGTAAATTATATCTAAATTACATTAAGCATTTAATGTTGAGTATTTAAATTATATAATGGTTATATTATAATTATATTAATTGCATATGCCACTAATATATCAAATCCGAGTTAGTAATGCAAAAAAATCGATTGTTTATTACGTGATACTTCATGTTTCGTACGATACATGAATGGTATGAACATATAATGCCTGAATAATGTAAGACATAATGTATCTACGATCGAAGAAAGACGTTTGTGCCCCGTGTCTCGCAGATGCATGCAGATGTGGTCTAGTAAAATCATCTCACGCGCCAAAGGATCCGTGCGTGCCGGGAGGACGCAAGGTCTTCGCATAAACGGTACACGAGTGTAACGCACGGATGCGATTGCACGCGGTTGCGAGATTCTTTCTCGCTCGGGGCACCGCCGGCTCTAGAGCCGCCTCTGCACGCGGTGGAAGCCGTGTAAGAACGGCGAGGTACGGTCGGGCGTGTGCAGCCGTGGAACAGTGACCCCCTGGACCAGAGATACAGTTATTGCGTTTACTCTCCTTCATGCTCGGCACGTAGCCGTGCCGCGGGCACGAACCGCGATACGCACCGGCGTCGCGCCTCGGTGCGCGTTGCACCGTTGTCCACTGTTGCGCGTCATTGCAGCAACGTTCGCCCCAGCGATCGTTATTCGGTCGGGTCGCGCGAGAAAAAATTCATTTTGCCGCGGATCGCAGCATTGTCCAGTCCGGAGAATCCGCGAAACGAATGCGCGATTTTGCGTTCATGTTTACGTAGACCCGAAAGACCCATAGAGCCTTCAACTTCCGAACTCGTGATCCTCGACGCGATTCTCTGAATTTGCAATTTTGATCTTCAACGGATATGGAATCCTGACTTTGAGACTAAACGCACATTTGCACCAATGAATTAATTAATTTATATAAACGTGTGATTTGCGGTTAAATAAACGAGTTGGGTATCTCCTTCTTCCTTCAAATGTAGTAGACGCTTTAACATTAGATCTAGGGTAGATGCACCATTTGTGGCCTCATTAAGGCCATTTGTGGTCACACAGTTCTTTGCCATATAAAGAATAAATTTAACCTAATCTGCCTGTCTGCATGATCAACGAAATGAATTCTTGTCGAATGAAGTTCTCTCGATTGTTACGCACTACAGCCAATTTGAAAGTAAAAAAATTACGGAAATCGCGCAAATGGCCAAAACCGGTGCAGTGGCCACAACCGGTACATCTGCGATTAATTTCTACTATTTAAGTGTATTATATTTATTAAGTATACATATACATATCTTTGAAGAAAAGGGATGAAGAGATAAAATAAATTGATCAATTTAATCATTTATATATTGCAATAAAAGTGATGGAAAATCTCAGAAAATGCACTTATAAATTTGAGAAATTTAAAAAAAAATTACAATTCAGTTTGACCACTTTGGTGTTAATAGAAATTTATATTTAAAAGTTGAAGAATCATAAGAATCCAGGGGATCGATTAGTTATAGCAGAATATAAATTATTAACAAATTCATAGATTTTAAACTAATGCAATTATGTAGAAGCGACTCATTCCTTTCTTCTTCGCTTCCCTTTTTCTTCATAAAAATTCACTGTCGCAATAGAGAAAAGGAATCTTTGCGATGTAGCACGAAACTTTTCTTCATAATTTAGCTATCCTGATGGCACAGCATTCCTTCACTGCGTACGCTGTCAGTGAACTGTCTTGCAGAGAATCTCGCGGACAACGAGCAGCACTGCAGAAAACCCGTTTCGTTTCGTTTCGCGCGACTAAACGAAAACGAGGCTGCCTCGGTACTTGCAGTGCAAATACGTGCAACTCGTTCGATCTGGACGTTCAGTCAAACTCGGTTAACGCATCGAAAACGAGAAAAATTGTTCGCTTTGTTTAAATAAAATCCAGTTGCTGCCGTAAAACACTGAGTTGAAAACGCTATAAAGTCGAACGATGAAAAAGGAAATGAAAGATCAAACAAATGTATGCCGACTAAATTTTACAAGATTCACTTTTTTTACCTGAAAACACGGTTGCTTAAAACACTCGAAATAAACTAACCGCCTCCCTTTGAACTTTGTTTACCAAACTCGTCGGTAACACGACACGCCTGAAAATTGAATATTTTCGTACGTAACTACAAAAATGAATTCGCAAGCGACAGGATTCAAAACACTCTGGCCCGTGACACGTATCGAGTTTCTCGATTTGGAAACAGCAACTCTCGTGCATGTTCGATTTTCCCTAACAAAACGTTATTGAAATCAAACTAAAATGAAACTACATATAACGCAGGGAAATTAAATTAAATTTATTTTTTAATATACTATAGTTTTTATTTTTTAGTCCGGAATTGCGTATATATTACTCCTTACAGAAAGTGTTTCTGAAAACTTCTTCGTGCAATATGATGTAATAAATAGACGAAGGATCTGTGCTATAACGCTCAAAACTTAAGAAAGTCCAGAGGAACAGTGCGCAATATCCTCGATCACGGGATGTCGCGTTTCAAGTCGCGCGAGGTAAAAGTTTCGTCGCAAAAGTTTTCGCGCGCGCTCGGGCGCTCTCGCATCATTTCCGCGAGGAAGAGCGAAGAGAGGTAAAACGAGACGTAAAAATTGCAAAGCGCACGGTGGACCATATATACGCGGATCTGCATACAATCGTACATTATCTGATCGTGAGAGCTGCCGAGCTATGACCACTAGGCACCCATACTTTCTACTACGGCGCGGCGGTTATTGCAGACTATGGGCGATAGCGAGGTGATAAAACCTTCGTGAGAAGAGCTGGACATACCGTGCCGTCCCACTTTCCGGCCGAGATAGCCGCAGAGATAGCTCGCCGTGCGCGGTCTTTAGACGCTTTTCACATAAAAGAAGGAGGCGGCTACCAGCTCGAAGCTTGCGTCATTCTCTACGCGCGTTGCAAGAGTATATATTTGCCCGCCTTAAAAATATCACCAATGTCGTGATCCTATCCTAAACTCCGAGATGTCCCTCGGGACGCAGCCGCGATACTTCGCTACGTCGGATACAAGACATTCCTCTTCGCGTCGGATTATCCTTCGAGGATCATCTTGGCTCTGGTTGGTGGGACGATCGTCGATCGATCGTCCTAGCCGTCGTCAGGCGGCTTTATCTATTCCCCGTTTGTGATAGCTGGTAGCTTGGATTAATTTCGAACTTTCGCACACGTCAATCAGCTCGCCGGTTTGTCTAGCGACCTTATCAGGTGAGTAGCCCAAGTGCCCTTCGTCGAGCTCGATCGCTTGCCCGGTTCAACGAACCCTGCGAACGAGTCACTGCCGTGTGTCGCCGGGGTTAATTAATTGAGGTTACGACTTTCTCCGATCTGATTTACACTATATTGTGTCGTTCGCCATCGAGTTGATGAACTTTCTTCCGCGCTGGTTTCTTCGAACCCGGACTTGTTCGACGAGATGATTTAAAATAAAGTCAACAACGTTTGATTACGATTTCGGAGTAAAACTCACGGTAAAGCATGCCTATCTTGAGAATTACTTGTCGTATTATGTGTGAAATAAATAAATAAGATATTTTGTAGCTGGCAAAGATGATGGAGGGTCGTCGATTTTGTAGGAATTTGATAAAAATTTTTAACTGCCCGTTTAAAGCCTATCTTTCGATATCGATATTTAATTCTTATCTCGACGCACTAAGGTGCCAGATGAAATATTAAGTACTAAGGATTCGCATTATCGTTAGTGTTTCAATCTCTTCTTATCACAACTGACTCCCTTATCCTCTAGACGAAAGTAATTAGGATAGATATAGATATTTATTCGTCAAGGATTCATGAAGTTTCAACGTTCTTGAAGTTTTAACAGCGAGATTGTTGGCGAAAGTGATAGAGATCCTTACAAAACCGAGATCTTCCGTTTATCCAACGTTTCGGAAATAATTTGCGTCACGGTAAATACCAGCGATTATATATTCAGCGTTCTGCGAGGGTGCGTTTTACTCACAAGAAGCGATCACGGGAGATGCGGCATCCAGTTGTTAATTATGTATGTATCTCCGCATCGGTTCAACGAACTCAGGCAGGGTTAATTTGGTGAATTCAACTTTCTTCGGCGAGACTTAACCCGGGAGACCTCGACTTGACATTCAAACAATGAGCCGTGAAAATGATAAAAAGAATACAACGGGATAAGGCACACCGACGGGGAAGCAGTTTCAGAATTGTTTCTCATTGATTTTTATGAGTTTTCGAATAATATAGAACTTAAAATCGCATTAATAAAATAATGCTGAAATTATAGGAAATATGAAAAAAATTACCAGAAGCAAAGGTTTAACAGCATTAAACGTGTTTTATAATTATTTGAAAATTATTTTATAAATATTTTAAAAGGCCGCAGACTCCAACAAAAGAAAGCTTAAATACGTAAACGCAACGTGCTTATAGTAACATACTTATAATAAACTTATTGTTTAAACACTGAAAAAAAATTTCTTGGTAAACTTGCAAGATGCATTTAGTAATACTTTTTTTGAAGTATTTGATTATTATTACGGATTATAATAATAATAACAAAACATTTTGTAATAATTATAAACATTTGTAATAATTATAAAAAAGTAAATTTTGTTTAGTTGAGCCAACTAAATTATGTAACACTTATTATACGTTTAGTTGAAACTATTTCACCAAGATGCTCGGTAACATTAACCAAGCCTTTCTCTCAGTGAAACGCTCTCGTATATTTCATTGTTTCGATAATATTCGGTCCGGATCAGTGTCCCTGGGAGCTAAATAAGGATACGTCTTTGTAAGCCGCTCCACGTAATGCGCATTCGAAATTAATCATCAATCCGGGAGAGACGACAGTCGCGTCAAGTGTTCTCGTAATAAACGCGGCGGGCGTGCGTCACGTTTCGCGCGTGCGAAAGCGGAAAAGGCGCGCGATAGCGCGAAAAAAGCCGGCGCGCCGTGGCCGGGTCGACGAACCCGCGTAGGATTAATTTGGCGTGCGTTCGTAACTTCCTTCAACGAGACTTAACCCCGCGCGACCCCGACCTGACACCCGGGTGGAGCGGGAGCAGATATAAAAATGTCTGAAAATGAACGCGACGGGCGGGGCGTAACCGCCGTCTCACGGCGGTTAAAAGGACGTCGCCGCGCGTGTTCGGCGCGCTCGGCGCGAAATCTAGAATTAACCGGAGCCCTGGTGCGAAGGAGGCGGTGAAATTAATTCGCGCAATCATTCACGCGTGATTGAACGGTCACGCTTCGCGGCAACCCCCTCAGATGCAAAATAACGCGCGACCGCTACAACGACGAGCTGTAGCATGTGGCGTTGAATTAGAGATCGTCTCGGTTTCGCGCTCTTGAGCGAGCCCAGGGAATAATTACGTCCTTTCCTCTTATGCGTCGCGTTTATATTCTGCTGAATAAACCGCGTGTCATTACGGCGGTAAGTCGACGGTGACCCCAACAAAAATGCGACAAATATCATTCAAACCGACGAAATCCTCGTTTCTCTTCCCCTCGTTTCACCCGTCTCGAGAGCTTCTTTACCTCTTTTCGCTTTGCTTTTTTATCCTCTTTTCCACTTCTCTCGCTTTCATCGCTTCCCCGTACCTGTCTTTTTATACTGAATGTTAAACGTCGTCATACTGTCACAGGCTGAAATGCCTGAAAAAGGTAAAGAAACGGTGCTCGTTTAGGTGCCGTTATTACTATCGTAAAATTTTTCTATGTGAAGGATAAGAACAAAGATAGAATAGAAGTAAAGTGTATATTAATGTTAAATATGTTCTGGAAATATATCACCTAAACTACTACATTTATGTGCAAAAATTAAAGTAGCACGAAGAAAATTGAAGTTAAAGTACTGATTTTTTTTGTCAGAGAAAAGTCGATTTCAAGTTGGACATAGAATCCAAAACGAAAGGAGCGACAATAATTTTGAAACTGTATATAAATATACTTATAATATGACAATTTTTATTATTTTTACTTATACTTGAAGCTTTGATATAACAAAGGGTATGTAAACCTCCTAGGTAAAAGAAAAAATGTTCGTCTTTTTACCTATTTAATTATTATACAAGAGAGAATAATTTGTTACCTCTGGCTTTTTCAATTATTTTACAGATTTTTAACAACTTTATTTCTACATTTGACTGTCTCTTTTCGGACTCTACCCCTCTTTTGAATTTAATTTGAATGGACTCTATTTTTTCTCGCTTCCAAACGAAGAATTAATAAGATGATTTTTACACCGAAGGACGACTACTCTAATTTTATTACAACAATGACGTTTAACACGGATTTTAACATCTTATCCTCCACATTTTATCACATAAGAACTTTGACATGTCATTTTTGTGATAATTTCGGTATGGCCTCTTATCATTTTATTGTTTCCCTTGCTAGTGGAATTTTATAATTATAACTACTATTAATTTATCTTCACAATTTTTAGTTCAAGCATGTTTATTCTTATCTTTTATTTTTATACGAATGTGACTAATTATTTATACTGAAGAAGACTCTGTGCAGTCGAAACGTTTGAAATTAAATTATTTATTTATTTATTTATCTAAAGTTTACATCTTTGTGTAATTATTTGCTCGTCTCTTAGCCTCCAACCTTTTTATTTTGCTTTGCATATACGAGCTTGAATGTTATTTAACTTGAATGTTATTTAACTAAAAGAAAAAAATCTCAAGAAAAAAATTATTTTTAAAAATCTTTTATTAATCCGGGAAAAGCACAAAACTCTTTATATATATTTTACATTTTACATTTTGTAAGTGATAAATGAGATCCTTCTTGAATAGCTACACGGAGATGATTTGTAACCGAAAGTAGCTTCCTGAAAAGATATGCTGAATTTTGAATGAACAATGAACGTCTCTTTCCGTCTATCTCTCGCTCTTTCTCATCTCTCACCCCCTCCCCTTCCCTCCACCCCTGCTCTTTCCTCCCTCTGGATACCGACATGCAACGAGCGGGCGGGTTCAACGAACCCGGGGATGACGTGACGCCGCCACGCTGGGAATTTATTATCTGAAGCCCGTTGTTCAACGACCCTCGCTTTTTTCGCGTGCACCGCGGATTCGAGCGCGTTCTTGGCTTAGTTTCTTCCCGATTTCCCCGGCGCGCCGTCATCACGCGGTCACGGATGACGTACCCCCGTACCGCGATGGGTTTTTCGCGGTGGACGTTTGTCGCGCGTGACGCTCGTATCGCCACCGACCGAGCGGGTGCGTGCGAGCTTTACGCAAGTGTTTTATCGCCTCGAGTTCGTTACCACTATCTCCGGAACATGAACGATAAAAAATCCTGGGTACCGTATAATAACATTTTAGTCACAAGGAACAGATGACGCAATTTCGCGAAAGCGCGCGATGTATCATACATATATGTACGAAATATTAAAGTGCCATCGGGCTCCAATGCAATTTTTACGTCGCTTCGAATTATTTTTTACGAATTATATTTTACTATATAACAATATTTTATAAATTTTTGATAAACTGCAGATACATATATTCTTTTTTTTCTTTTCTTTTCCGACACAAATTAGCAGTCGAGAATCAATCTTCCCTAATTTGGAAATATTCTACGAATAAGCAGTTTTTAATATTTGCGTTTATTATATCTGCAGAATTAAGTTTCTCTCTCTAATAAAAGTGTATGTAAAGCTGTACTTCTTAATGTGGTAGATTTTATAATATAAATTAAATGTACATAATATTATGTACATTTAAAAACGAACGATGAAATTCATTCATTCATTCGACGAAATCCACAATGTGATGATTGTTTTCGATCAAATTAAAAATTTGTTGAATTTGCATTTAACAATCTATTTATTCATTATTTCTAAGCCTATATTAATATTAAGCTATTAAATAAAACTAAATTAATTTAAAATTAATATTAATTTTTACTGTACAGTTGATTTCGTTATTTTAAATTCTAGGCGTTAAAATTAGTGAATAATAAGAAGTGGAGTTACATACGATCTATATATAGTTAAGAAAATTTCTCTCGCTCTCTCAACTATATAACAATATTTACATTTCAATAAAGAACCTAATCATAGCTCTTTTCCTTCGACCTTTTACGAGCCTATTTCAAACATTTATTGAAATGATTTCTATACCACATTTAGTATCAAACGCTTCGCGATACACAACAGTTATAATGAAATCAAAGAAGAAAGAAAATCGTGACTGTGTTAAAACACCCTCTAAAAAAATCTAACGTACAGTGAAATTATTGTGACAAAACTTATTAAAAATCATATTTGAAATAATTAAAAGAACACATTTACTCAATGAGCATAATATGGATGAACATAATACAGAACACAATATGGAAAATGTTAAAAGCATAGACTCATCAAATATAGATAATGAAGACACAGACACATTAATTCTAGATAATTTAGGATCAGATTCAACAAATCATGATACAAAAAACACAGCAAATGCGAACGATCAATGCATACCTATGAAAACGAAGCACTCAGATCCCTTAACGGCATGTCATTGCATCCAAGTAAATCAGTAAGTACACATTCAAAAACTAATTAAAATACTGAAGCATATAAAACAGATATAGTGAAATGATCAATATCTAAAGAAAATGTGACGCAATTTTAGGCATAATTAGGGTACTATATAATAATTTGCAATTCCGCGTTTCTGATCACAATACTGTTTGTTTTTGGATTTTTATAAATCTGACAAAATTGGCTTCCTGCGCGTTTTGACAAGTATAAGAAAAGCATATGGTTATATGTGTGAATTTTTTTGTATGCATACATATACGAACACATATCACATATATCACACATAAAGAATATCGATTTTTCAGTCGCTTCTAAGTTGTCGCTTTTCCTATCATTTCACATACAATTCGAATATTCATAATTGAACAAGTTGCACATTATATTACGCTTATGGAACACTTATCCTAACGAAAAACGGTATCATTCGATTCAGAAATGTTTTTTAAAAGATCCATCATATATGCCCTGAATGAGATCTTATTCGCGGAACATCTCTATTTTTTATTATTCTCTGTTTACAATCTTGTTCCAATCTCAACTGCCAGTTCTAATAAGGATTATCAGATATCACAGCTTCTGCTTAATCGCATAAGACAAGATTTTAGCAAATAAACGATAAAAAAGATGTCGCACCAATATTAAATACCAAAATGTCATGGATATTATTGTTGCTAAATACAAACAAGTATAAATTGCCTCGCAAGAAACGCGAGGAAATTTTCGAATAAATCGAGAAACATTCTTGGGATATGAAGGAGGTCAGTCGGCAGGTGAAAAGAGAAAGATTTTCCAGCATCATCGCATGAGTCTCTCCGACGTTGCGAAACGCCATTTCTCGGTGTAACGCACGCCAGGCTTAATTGCCGTCGCGAAATAACTCCCATGAGACGTCATTGTTATTATGAAGCCTGCTTCTCGCCGGGTGCGAACGCCTGCCTAGAACCTACGTCACCTCGCTTTAACGATCCCGCTTGCAGATCCCACGACACGGACCACCGAAATTCGCCTACCCGACGATTCTAAAGTGAAATTTTATGGGATACTCGTGAATGTCACGCGAAACGTTAAATTCGGGTTAATCTCGCTAGTATCCCCGATAAAAGCGTCTCGACGCAATCAACGCCTCTTTTCTTTATGCCAACGTCGCGCGTTGATACGGCAATCTAGATCTGGGGAACGCAATTAGCACGTTTAGCGCCGGCGATAATTCCGCAGTTTCGCTCGCGAAATCTACGCTAATGGTTTATCGCAGCCACGCGAAAAGACTCCAAATGAAATCGGCGCGCCAACGGCGGGTCCGCGTGTGGTTTGAAATTTTATTCAAATTTTATTCACGTCGAAAATTGCATGTCAAAGGTTTTCGTCGAAAAAACACTTTAACTCCTATCCGAATCGTAGTTTTACATTAGAGTGACAATGATATCTTATTTTCAAAAAGGATTTTCTTTTAAGACGTTGAATGTATTTTCTTACGCGAAATTTTTTTTATTTTCTTATACGAAATTTTATGTTGGAAAATGTAGGACGGGAAGATCAAGTGACGCGTCTTTTCTAAAAGTGCGATATTTCGATGTTTGCAGAGTGGAAAGCTCGGCGCTGCAGTTGGTGTGCCCGCTGGATTCTCGTCCGGTGCAGCTAATCTTCCGAGGATTGCAGGTGGTCAAGGAGAAGCGGGTGCTCCTTCGAGATGTTTCGGGAGTCGTCAAGCCAGGCGAATTGTTGGCCGTTATGGGCCCTTCAGGTACGAAACCATCTGTTGTATCAGTCGATATTTCGCGTACGCATCAGCTCTCACAACACGCGCAACACCGATCGCATTCGATAACAATAATACATATCTCAGAGAATTATTTTTCAGACGGACAATGAAATATTTAATTCAGAATTAAATTATTTTAAATAATTTTAAATAATTTTTAAATTATTTTATAAAATATTAGATTATCCGGCAAACGCAATAAATTCTTGTATTTGTTCGAGGAGTTTAATACGTGAAAATTAATTAACGGGAATAGGAACGCGTTCTAAAGTTATAAAATTGCGTATATGTCGCATCGATTAAAACGCTAATTGCAAAAAACGACGTACCGCTTCGCGTTTATTCTACTCCATTATATTTCTGTAATGATCCTTTTTCGTCTCGTCTCGTCCCTGCGATGACCCGCCGTAATTGCGCGGCTTCTCGAATACTCTTTCACGTTTCATATTATTTCTTGCGAATCTTAATCGCACGGTGTTGCGTGGACGTCGCGCGGAATTAAGTCTGCGTTTCTATCTTTAACCGCTTTTATGCGCGCGCCGGCGAAATATACACCAGCCCTGGCAATTTCGTCCGGCTGGAATATTTATCGCTGCACGGCGAGAAAGTTCGTTCGCGATCGTTTCCGACGCATCGCGCGCCACATGCAGAAGTCTAGCAGAGGATTCACCGATCTCAATTATTTCGACGCGTTAGGTTCTATCGTCGTTTCCCTAATGCAGAAGAATAAAATTGAATCTTTATTAACACGATTAAAGACGAACTCGTTATACTCACGATTTCTAATTGGCGTTTTAACGTGAAAGAACAAATTCCGAATACAAAACGCATTTATAATATTGTGACAGTCACAACTTTTCATTCAAATACCTTGTGCAACGTTTGTACAATATACCGCTTATTTTAAGAATTCTGTAATTTATCTCATTTGAAGCGTCTAAAGATATTTTTATAAATCCGTTGTTTCATCGACCTGGATCGAAGCAGCGAGAGTTCAAGTATTTGAAGATCGCGTCTGAGAATGTATTTACTTTACAAATACAAGGAATGTTAATGCCTGAGAAATGTAACATTTTAAGCAGCTTGTAGATTCAATGAGCTAAAAGATCTGAAGATTTAGACGGTATTTTAAGAATTTCAAAATGTTGCTCGACGCATAGGCGAGATCACCCTTTCTCGCTAATGAAGAGAGATAAGTACCAAATTGTAGATTCTCAAATTAAGCAAGGATACTAACCAATAACTTATACGGCTTTACATAATAATTTTCGCGCGCGTAAGGAACACCTAACGCAACGCGACGTGCGAAAGATATATTCACTGAAATATATAACGCGTTAACACGACGGCATACGAAGGCGCTAAATTTTTGTCTGACATATTTGTTACGCAGGCTGTGGTAAAACAACACTGCTGAACTGTTTGTCCGGCCGTGTTGGCGTGGACGGCGGTGAGATCTGGCTGAACCGCGAGAGGCTCACCAAACGGTGGCGCAGAAGAATCTGCTACGTCCAACAGCAGGATATTTTTTTCCCCGATCTCACCTTACGGCAGACACTTGAGGTAAATTCAACGAGAATATTACACGAAGCTATATATAACAATGAACTATAATCCAATTCTGAACACGCGCGATACACAGTCACTTCGATCTTTCCGTCTCTTAGACTTCAAGATTTATAATTATATAGAGACTGAGAGAGATAAGCTCCGGTGTATTATACTGATTTAAAACGAGTTGAAAAGTTGAATCTCTCTTTGTAAAAGTAACTCGCGAGAGCTCGGCACAACTTTTAAATTCAAACGAGATGCTGTATTATGTATTATCGCGCTTGTGAAAGGTTTCGATACTATTTTTATGTTTAAGAATTGGGCAAGTGATGTACGATAGTAACGAATGTGCAACATATACTCTGCATATTTAGTAGAATATTTGACTGTGTATGCGGGATGATTCAGATAGATAGCTATTCTGCGCCTCGCTAACTTTTGTATACACGTAAATAAATGATGAAACCAAACCGTCAATGGCCGATGCAAAACCGATCGTGATGCAAGGATGCACCGAAAAAATCATATTCTACATTATAGAATAAACTACAGAATATCTCCCACTAAAATAAGCGCCAAGTATATATCATAAAGGTGAGAGGATTTCCCTCTAATAGGTAGTAGAATGAAATATTAGAATATACCTTTAATGTGAATTCGAAGTCTGCCTGAAGGCCAACCTAACCAACTTCTGGGACAAGTTCTCTAATCAAATCTTGCTTGAGAACTGTCAATCTCCGCATTGAATTTATTTTTTCGTCTACAGCAAACAATCAAACATGCAATACATTTCAACACAAAGCAGCATAATATCCCATTCAACAATGTAACTGTAATATAACACGCGTGTGATACTTATGTGATACTCACTTACATACTTTCACAATAATTCCAATTCGTACTTATTCTCAAAATGTCTGATTAATTCAAATAAATTATACTGAAGCAGCCACTCTTTCACTTCTTCCATTTTTTAAGAACAGCACTATATGTAGGCTATGTATCACGTATCGCCGTATATATCTGATACTGCAGCGCGGCCAATACCGGGTTAACCAATCATCGAAATAGTATTTTAGAGTATTTTCTTTATTTCAGAAACTATTCTTAACAAGAGACTTTTAAAAGGGAATATTCTGAATTTTTTAGAATATTCGATTACCGGAAAGCTTTAGAGGGTTTTGTTCTAAAATCAAGAATATGATTTTTTCGGTGTGAAAATTTATTTGTATGCAAAACTTAGAGGAGGTGTATATACGTTAAATCTCGTACTTGTGTGCGTGTACTCGCGCGATGAAATAAGCAAGTAATGAAAAAAGAAGCGCAACGATGAAAACGAGACAGTTGCTGTGGATGCATTTCTGTACCTATATCCCGAAATAAGAGAACAAAACGCAGAAACGAGCGTAGCGTTTCCTCGTTTTCCACGAAAATCCGGCGCCGGGCCGTGCCAAGGCAGCCTGCGCGCCTTTCACTCGATATTCATCACGGCCCACGCGCCGAGTAAGCGGGAATTAGGAGGACACCCCGTGTCGCAAAGACCGCGGGGAATGCAAATGCGGGCTGGAAGCCAATGCGCCCCGTTGCACTTGGGGGATTTAAGAGGTCTGGGCGGAAAACGGACGCGGACAGATACGCGCTTTGTCGCCTTTAGCCACTCTAATCGAATAAACATGCCGGTACGCACACGCGCGCGTGCACCTGCCCGTCGCGAGTCGTTGCGATCGAGAGAAGGAGAGTCGCGTAACACAAGGTGAACCGAAAGAGACTATTTCTAATCTTGGAATCGTTTAATATATTTACTCTTTTTTTCTATGCTTAATATCTTCTTTTATTTTCGTATCGATCGCGCGACGTTGGGAGTGTCCTTTTTCATTTTTCATTTTCAGCGCGTATGTACTAATTGAAAATTTCATCGATAGCAACGAAAATTGCGACAAATTATGAGAATTAAGTAACGTCGATAATTTTTCGATAATTTCTCCGAGATAATCGGAAAAGTTGTGATAATGTAATATAACCAACAATGAGAGCGAAAGAGAAAGGGGAGGGGGAGAAGGGGTCTCGACTTTTGAGACAATCATTATACAATTACAAAATCTAATATTATAAGAATAATTAACGTTTAATCCGCCATCGGTCGCGCGGGGCGAATGAATATCCTGCAATATTTAAATTTCCAAACACAAAGAAAATATTCCTATTTCACTTATATATTTTTTAAAACTTTAATAAAGAATATTTTCAGTAACTTTTGTTTTTTATTGTCAAGATCAAAGATTAGTTTTTTAAATAGAAGCAACTAAATGAAGAAATAGACATCATATATAAAAGTTTAGTAATATTTAGATTGGGGGTGATGGCTGACCCCACGCGACCGATGGCGTCACAAAAATATAGCGAGTTAAAGAGTTAGACAGAAAAATAAACGTATATTGATTTCATCTTTCCGAATAAAGTATTCGTCTGAAAACACATTATTCCGCAAGTTCAAAATTTAAACGTAATATAATAGAATATTATACGAACGCGCGCGCGGAATATATTCATACATCGAAGAACGTTTAAGAATGGGAGATTGAATACGGTTTAAATTCAAACGTCCCAGCTTTGTTTGCCTGTCGTCATCGCGCAACCGCGCGTCGAGAGTCTAAATAATTTAAATTCAATCAATCGGACGAATATTCGAAACAATCCTGCTCCACATCTCGCCGAGGTAAAACTTTCAATAAAATCCGAATAGATACACAGAGAGGGAGAGAGAAAGAGATAGAAGCATCACGTGCACGGCGCCCACTCGCGCGCGCGCGTACCTACGCGGCACGCGCGTGTCACACGCATAGCGATACACGCGCTCTCGCAACGAACCGTCGTCGTTCGTCTAGCCGCGACCGTTAGCGGGGAACGGCGGTTCGCGGAGGCGGGCTGAGGGGAAAAACGGGGGTCGTATCTCTCGCGATGACGTCATAACTCGGTCAGTGAACCGCCGAGAGCTCGCGGCGTGCGTCTTACGGTTTCGAAAACATTTGGCGCCGCCTCTACACGCGCGCATACCGCGCGTGCACACGGCGCGCTGTTTAGAGAGAGGCACGACCGCGGTGTGTAGCTCCTTTCAGCGGGATGACACTTTCTCTCTCCCGGGGGGGCCTCCTCTCCCGGCTCCTGTCCCGGCCGCCTCCTCTCCCTTTCCGCGCGGTGGTCTCACTTCTATTGTCTATACCGTGAGAGAGGCACGTTTGCCTAAAACTCGTGTCACGCGTTGGAGATTGAGGATTGAGTGTGTCGGAGATTAGAATTTGACCAAGCGGAATAAAGAGAATAAAGATTAAGTTTATCTGATTGGAAAATTCTAATCTCCAATTCGCGATCCTCAATCGCCAATAGTGTGACGCGGGCTATTGGCGAACGGACTCGGAGTTTGGGGCTGGTTGCGCTTCGGGGACCACCGTATAATTCTGTAGCAGGACCGTATAAGTCTTATGTCCATTTCCACCAATGTAGATTAACTTTTATTTCAGCTTAACTTACTCTTTATCTTTTTCTAGTTCTAAGAATTAGAAAGAGATAAAGAGTAAGTTAAACCGAGATTAAAGTTAATCTACATTAGATAAATAAGGTTAAGGCTCTCAGGATGTACAATCTCAAATATTAAAAATATAAAAAACAAGGCAAATGAGAGCCAGCGCCGTTGGTAGAGCGAGTAATAATTCCACAGTTAAATACAATAATCATAAATTTATAAAATTAACAAACGTTTCGGCCCTCAGTTTTGGGCCATCTTCAGTGTGTCCATATCAGTCATGCCATAATACATTGAAAATCAATAAAAAGTAGTGGCGGATGTCAACGTCGATTAAAGGCAATAGTCACATCCGGGTTTCGACGTTGACATCCGCCACTACTTTTTATTGATTTTCAATGTATTATGGCATGACTGATTGAATTTATATGGACACACTGAAGATGGCCCAAAACTGAAGGCCGAAACGTTTGTTAATTTTATAAATTTATGATTTAACTGTGGAATTATTATTCGCTCTACCAACAGCGCTGGCTCTCATTTGCCTTGTTTTTTATATTTTTAATATTAATCTACATTGGTGGAAATGGACATTAATGTTTCACAGATTGACACCAATTTCCTCTCTCGATCGAGTTGTTTCATACATAAACGAAAACAGTGAAAGATATTGCGCGAAAATCATCTCGCGTATCTATAAATGTATTCAGAAGATTCGTAAAGTAATATCACCCACGTGTTTCTAAATTACGCTTGTAATTAGTACCATGAAGTTAATTGTTTAGATTTGCATAAAGATATTCCATGATAAATGTATTTAGCGAAAAACTTTTTCACTAAAAGACAATTTTTTTATCAATGTTACGAGATTCTTCTTCTACTCATATTACTCATACTTTATCAGTCCGTGCATTTTTGTTAAATTTGTGACAACGTTCTAAAGTAATAATTTTTTTATATAACTGTGTCAACATAATATAATTTTAATGTTGTTGAAGCAAACCCCAGAAAAAAAGAAGGTCGTTCGAAATTGAGCAAGAAATAAGTACGTTGCGCTGTCCGTCTGCATTCTTAAAGCTCCGCTCGTCAAAAGGCCCTTTCGTTCCCAAGACAGGAATGTAAACTGTTAGAGGGAACAGAAGAAGAGGTTCACTTTTCCGCGGTCCGGTTCCACAGCCGGGTATCGTCGTTATCTTTATTTAGACATAACTGTGTTCCCGGCGAGTACAATATCATCGGCCGCACTTTCTCTCTCCGCATAACGGGCCCCCTCTTGTGTAACGGCACGAGGAGAATGAACGTTGAGAAACGGCACGTCGTCGTCTCGGCCGGTCTCTATATCCGTACGCGTAGCCGCTGTTGATTGTGATATAAAGGGCTATCCATAACATCATCGCACATCAAGCCGCGCGACGGCACATTCTTGGACGCGTACGAAATCGACGTGTTTTCGTCGCGGAAAATTTCCCCTTTACCTCAAATGTCTGGTATCTTCATGCAACTTTAACTATATCCTTGTAATTAACATGCAACTAAATTCTAAAATCTTATTGAAGGAATATCGTGTGAAAGTAAATGAAAGATAAAGCTCTGTTATCCGTTCACTCTATTGCGAAAATACAATCGATGGAGATTGTTAGAGTCTCAAATATTTATGACAAAATTATAAGTGTGACATACATGGAACATGTACTGAATAAACATATACCTATCTACCTACGCATGTATAACGGTACAGTGCAGCCATTTGTTCGATACATCGATCGTACCAATTTTTTCCGTCGATAAGGAGATGACAGAGTTCGGTAAAAAATAGAATTAATCGCCGTGAAAGATTTCTGAATCGAATCAACCTAATTTCGAAAAGATCAAGATAAGATTACGTCGCAGATGAATTATCGATTTAATGCGAAATTATTATTATTCCAATTTATAGCGAGATGAAAGAATTTAAAAAGTTGAGCAAGATTGTAAAATTTACAAAATTATTATTAGGCACCAAGATCCGCCAACCAAGATCCCACTGACCGACATTTGGCCTCTTTCATATTTATATTTAAAAAGTTGAATTTAAAAATTTTTAAAAATCCTAATTTATATATCCATCGAATTAAATTGTAGATTAATTGATTATTGTACGTTTTTTAATCTTTAACACCTGTCGAACATTTAAAGATGTCAAATTATAAGACACAGCTCCGCTATTTACGAGGCGCGAGTACTCTCGAATTAACGAACTCCCAGACTCCCTTCCGCGGTAAAAACAGCCCGCGGTTTCGCAATCGACGCATCATCGTAATTGACTTAACGATCGGCTTATGACGGGCGCGCCCCCGGCGCGGCGCGGCGCGGCGCGGCGCGTTAGAGCCGACCGGGGTAATAATAGTACAAAGTGGCCTGGATATATTACGAAACGGAAATGCATCCACCAGCCGCGATGCACTGCGCCGAGGCGCGGCGCGGCGCGGCGCGGTTTTGTTTACGTTGCTGTTTTAATGCGGCGCGTTTACGCGGCCCGTCAGAGCGCGTAAGCCGATCGGCGGCGCTAAAACCGATCGCCGTTTACGCGCGCTCGCGCGGCCCCGTCACGCGTTTTGCATCGCATCGCAATTTTGCAGTACCAGGCGAGGCTGAGGCTTCCGGACACACTCTCACACTCCCAGAAGATGCAGTGCGTGGACCACATCATCGAGGTCCTCGACCTCGCGGGCTGCCAAGACACCAGTGAGTACGACGGCGCGCGCCGTAAAGCCGAAGGATCGATGTCGGGCCGCGACGTTTTTAGACGCCCGGCGCGGCGGCCACGCGATTCGGAATCACGAGCCGAGGATTCCACCGATCGTAATTCGCTCGATTCCCCCGGGCCGGAGTCGTAAAGTCCGTTCTAAGCGTATACGTGCCCGCGATGTAAACAACGACGTCTCGCGGATCCCCGCGCGACGTTAGAAAGGCGTCGTTACTCCGCGATCTAATAGTACACGCTCGACCGAGTTACATCGCGTCGTTCTGGGTGCGATTCAATTCAATTTAACCCGATTTTCTTACGGGAACTTACGTTCATTAACCCTTTGCGGACGGAGAGCATGTTTACATGCTCTCCGCTTATATTTCAGAAACTACACTGAGAAAAAAAAGCTGTTGCTTCAATTAAAGTGTTATCACGGGGTGCCAATAACATAAAGTAGTTCATTCAATTATATTATTATTAGACCCAATGTTTGCATTTTTAAACCAATAATTCAATCATTGTTTTAATAATCCAAATATTGGGTCTATTAATAATACAATTGAGTGAACTACTTATGTTTTTGGCACCCCGTGATAACACTTTAATTGAAGCAATAGCTTTTTTTCTCAGTGTACTAGCCCGATTTTTATGAAACTTGAAATACAGAAGTTTTTGGATGGCCCTCTTCGATTTTAAAGTCAAAAATTTGAAATTCACAAAAAACTTTTGTATTTCAAGTTTCATAAAAATCGGGCTAATTGTTTCTGAAATATAAGCGAAGAGCATGCACTAAAAAAAAATTCTTGGTAAACTTGTGAGATGCATTTAGTATACTTTCTTTTGAAGTATTTGATTATTATTACCGATAATAATAATAATGACAAAACATTTTGTATATAATAATTATTAACATTTGTAATAATTATAAAAGAGCAAATTTTGTTTAGTTGAACCAACTAAATTATGTAATACTTATTATACGTTTAGTTGAAACTATTTCACCAAGGTGTTTGGTAACATTAACCAAGCCTGGATTTTTATAACCAAGCCTTTCTTTCAGTGTAAATAACCTAAAATCGAAGATGAAAATTGGATTATCCGAATCACTTCGGTCAATTATACGCGCTATAAAATTTGGCTTTCGCACTACACCAACTATAAATATCATTAACCCTCCATCTTTTCGATGTTATAGCACTGACTATAGCGCAGACCGAGGCAGAAGTGAATTGCGTTTAATGTTAATCCGCGCAGCCGGCTCTTACCGTTATCTTCACCGTGACTATCCGTCTTGGTTTAGCATTTTGATTGACAATTTCCGCGATCGCGAATATCGAACTGTCGCGCGAGTAAAGCGGCCATAGGCGCGTTATCGAAATATGCATGTAGGAAAAACGAGCCAAGTAATATACAAGCTGACCTACATGCGTGTTTCACGCGCTTCACGTCGTGAGGTTCTCAGAATGATGCAGATTCTTCTCGTTAACGAGAAAATTGGACGGGACATCGTTTCTCAAAATAACATAGATCCTTCGTTAACGAGAAAATTGGATTAGACGTTGCTTCTTAATGTTCAGCTCTAGATGATCCGCTAATTAAGTGTTAAATCAAGAGATCCGCTTAATCGTGATTTCGAGAAATAAAATTTTGTCTTATCCGTTGATGACTCCAAATTGCCAGATATCCTTTTTGTATATTGATAAGAGTAATCAATTATATCGCCAGTAATAATTAAACGAAATGTTTGTATAGACGACCGAACTGGCCAAATTTATTTAAAAAGTCATCACGACGTTTCGATCATGGGTTTTGGTCCTTTTCAAGTAATCTAAGTCTAATGCATCTCAGACAAGGATGTTAAACAAAATATCAGAACAGTAATGCATTTTTTCCACGAAATCATCCACCTAAAAGATATTTTGTATGTCTGGAACTGTATAAA
>NJRL01000209.1:248101-310901 GCA_003063815.1 Aphaenogaster rudis
AAAATTTGCTCTTTTATAATTATTACAAATGTTTATAATTATTATATACAAAATGTTTTGTTATCATTATTATAGTCGGTAATAATAATCAAATACTTCAAAAGAAAGTATACTAAATGCATCTCACAAGTTTACCAAGATTTTTTTTTCAGTGCTCGAGATGACTTCTTCGTTATTTTTGTCAAAGTAAAAATCAACTGCAGCTTGGTCTCGGAATCCCACCCGAACGACGTAGACGCGAATTCGCGGCCGTCCCGCGTCGTCTCGCTCAGCCACGTCGAAACGTCGAATGTAGCGGAAGCGCGGTGACATTTTCCGGAATACAAATGAGGGAAAGTACGGACGCGTATCTCTGCTGCCGCGGAGCGCCGGGCTCATTGTCGGTCGGTTGATAAACGGTTTCCTCGATCGTTAACCCCCGAGCTCCTCGAGCGCTGAACGCGACCGCCTCGGCCGCGCGTCGTGACGTAAAATATTATTCCTCGCGCACACAATTATACGTTCGTTTCTCTTCCTGTGGCCCGAAGGCGTGAGCGACCGGCGGCCAGCAACGACGACGAAGTTTAATAATTTACCACGCGTCAGAGATCACGCGCCCCGCGTCTCGTCGGTTCCAGCTGGCGTTGGCAAATCCGAATATCGGCAATACGGGAACGTCGGGTGACGCCAACGCCGCCGAGGGAAAGGGAGAGATCCGATGGGAAAACTATTTATCTTTATTGTTCAGCCGGGATTTTTCATCGATATCTGCTCGTAATTCTGTTATCCGCGACCGCGGACGTAGGTTCGCATGCTAATAAAACGCCTTTGACGCTTTGTTGTCTGTGAGATTATACGCGCCGTATCTTCTGAACCTTTTTAAATGCCCCTTTTTTCCTCCGCCTCGGTGAAATGCGTGACATGGTAATTACGATCGCCTACATTTTCAATATCTTTCGTATGACGGATCTCCGCGTATCTCGCCGCTCGCATACAGTCGAGTACTATTTTCGAGTATTATTCACGATGTTGGTAGCGCAATCGCGTATAGAAACTAGAAAATTACGCGCATCGATTCCATGCGAAACTACTTAACATACGCGATTATATTCGTACGCCTACATTTTTAATATGTTTCTTTGTAATGAGCATCACAAAATCGTATGTGTATGTTATGATATAAATATATTAATAATATAAAATAATTTCCACCACTCCCTATATTGATATTTTTTCCAAAAATTAATTTTCTATATTAAAATGAAACCTGTAATTTTTAACACAAGGCATCATTTTTCTAATATGCAACAAAGATTAATAATATATTTCTTGTGTAGTTATTGGAGATTATTCGAAGCGGGGAATTTCCGGTGGTGAAAAGAAGAGGACGAGTATAGCTTGCGAATTACTCACGAATCCATCATTAATGCTACTTGACGTAAGTCTCCCCTATATTTCTTTTTTGTAGGCTGGATGCGTGTGTTTTAAGGTTTATTATCTTTAAATATTAATCAATAATCGGAAGAAATTATTATTATGTAAGATTTAAATAACTTATATACACGGAAAGAACGGTTTGGCTGAAGTATCTAAAAATTTGGCCAGATACAGATCTCAAAATAATTTTGTTAAACCATCAAAAATAACTATGTGGGACGCTCAAACATGATGATGATGCTGCAAAAGGTTTTGATATTCCAGCAACTATTTTGGGCGTCCTACATAATTATTTTGATAAACAAACAAAATTATTTTCAGATCTGTATTTGGCTAAATTTTTAGATATTTCAGCAAAACCATTCTTTCCATGTAGAAACTTGCAAAGCGTATGTAAATAGAACGAAGAATATAATGTAGAAAATTTTTCAATTCTCTCTAATAATCTGATCGAATTTTACATTAAGAAGCTGTAAAATAGAAAATTCTTTGAATAAAATATATATGAAATCGCGGATCTCCACGATCTTTAGATTTATAAACTGAAAAATATTCATGATATTAGATCACGGGACAAATAACGTGATTAATTTTCTATTAGAGTTCTATCTTCTATGAGAGCTTGTCCAGAAGAAGTTTCCCTAACGTTTGCATCGTTAATTTATGGAATTTTTCATCTTTCAGGAACCCACGAGCGGACTCGACTCGCATTCGGCACAAGCATTGATCTCGCGGTTGAAGAAATATGCCGAGCAGGAGGGTAAGAGTATCGTGGTGACGGTACACCAACCTAGTTCCAGGATGTTTCACAGTTTTAGTAAACTTCTCCTCCTGAGTAACGGTCAGGTGGCGTACTATGGTTCGACTGCGAATGTCGGCCGATTCTTCTCTACGATAGGACTTACTCTACTGCCGCACTACAACCCCGCAGACTTCATTCGTGAGTGCACTTTACAGATATTCAAATTGATTTCATAGAATTATTACTTGCGAATGATATATACATTTAACAGATAAAATTTTGTCTCACATCTTCATTTCTCTCTATTCGTTTTAAACGATTCATGGTCCTTGAAAAAAAAATCAATTTCTCTCTATAATCTCTCTAATATATTTTCTACAATATAATTTTTTTCTTACATAATATATGTTTTATATACGTGTCACCAAAAGTATTGCGCATCTTACACAAAATTAGAATAAGCATCTAAAATAAAAGTTAATCATAATAACATTACATTTTTACGTTTAATATATCAAGTATATGGCGTAAAGTGTTTTCTAATGCAACAAAGATGCACAAGATGTAGATGTGGAAGTAAAAGAAACGTTCGTAAAATATTTACGTTATTACTGAGATAAATGATTTCCGGTGCATACATATATAAATATATGGAAAACGGATGGCTGTTCTCGTGAATTGATTAGAGCTGACCGAGAAAAGAGCTCGGTATTGTACGAAACGCTTCTGTTTCAGTGGAACAAATAAAGGGGCCAGAGGAGGTTCGAGATCGCATCGTTGCCGCAGCGAGGGCTGCAAGACAGGGACCTGACTGCCCACCGGAACTTCGCCCGGAGTATAATCCCAGCCAACATCCGCTCTGCGACCATCTCATCCATTATCACGAGCACCACATCAGCCACAACGGTATTATATAGTATGCAGTCCGCCCCGCGATATACGTATTTAAATGTATGCACACCTAGACTTTCCCCCGGACCGCAGGCAGACCGTTACGGCTCTGATGTGCCCATTTAAAGCGCGCACTTGCTCAAAGATCGAGTATCTCGCGTCCGACCTACGGCGAACGCTGGAAGGGCCGCTTTATGAACTGCTAAGATAGGCAACTTGACTGAACCTGTCCGCTGAGTGTTTAGAGCCTTTAACTCGCGGAGCACTACGGCGCAACATACCGATTTCCGAAAGTTATTTATCTTTCCGTTCTTGATGGTGTAAATACGTATATCCATAGACGCGATTTCGAAATAGTCCAGAATTATCTCGCATCAAATTTCAAAAATAAATAATAAACGAGGTCAGATAAAAAAAGCGAATATTTAACAGTTTTTTAAATGAATAAATAAAAAACTTTGACTAATCTAAATTTTGAATTAAAATAAGTCGAACAAAGTATTCATTCTCAGCTGCGTTCAATATTAAACATTAAAAAAGTCAAAGCTGTCGAAAATAAATATAATAGACAAATATATAATAAATATATATATTTTTTTGGATTTCATTTCATCAAAATTCACAAAAAAATGAAAATCAATCTTATGCACATAACTATAACTGATATTTATTTTATTTTATTTTTCCGTATTTTTACATTTTTATATTTTTTAAAAATATTCTCTAATACAATACATCAGAGGTCGTGAAATGAAAAATAAAGAATTATTTCTGTAAAGGAAATTCTCAGTATAGAAAGAAATTATAACAGAACATTACGCAAAAATGTATATAAATAATATTAAACACTATACATAGACTTGTTACATTAACATTTAAGAATGTAACAATAAAGTAAACTGCAATGAACATACGTATAAAAGCGAGCGGTGTGAAATCGTGAGATAATTGTCACCGATTCCTTCTCCTTTCAACTGGGTATCTCTGCCTACTTGCGTATTTATCGACGATGCAATTCTCACAAAGCTACTCTAAACACCCGTTTCCCCGATGCTTTACAGTGAAGGAAGACGAAGGCCGTACGCTATGGTTGGACACACAAAGCCACGCCAGCAGCAGCGCGAGTTCTGCTGATGACGACTATTCCTGGCAGTGGCCCACCAGTTTCTGGTCGCAGTTCAAAGTAAGTACGCTATGCGAATGTTTGCAGCAATTACCGAATACAATGCCATTCTACTCGCTTAAGCGTTCTTTATCTCCGCGGTTGACGCACTATCTCGTGTTCGAGGATAGAAGACGGAAAGCAATAAACGTATAATTATTATTATAATATGTAAATGATAGACCTCACAGAAAAATATATTAATATGAACAGATAGAATCAAAAAGCCGTTTTTTTTCATAAAAGGTAAATATAATTGGAAAAAACGATATTTTCTTTTCTATACTTTTGAAACTTGACTCATCGAAACCCTTTCATTTTAAATTATTTATGACGTAAGATCAATGTCTAGTTCTTGAAACAGCTTATTTTTATTTTGAGCCTTAATATCTGGAAACTGGCGTAGTAGGTCTTGGACGTTTCAAGCGACTATTCCAACGTAATTGTTCATAATTTTCAAAGCGTATCCTTCGAGATGGATGAAAGTGTCGCCGCTATATAGTCAGACTAATTCTTCGAGCCAGACATGACGCACCGTCCACCGCGAAAGAAAGAAGCGAATCGGCATGCCCAGTGTTATTCATCGCGGGCGCCGATTAACGAATGCATCTAGACTAATGTGTACCGGTTTACCTATTCGCGGAGGACGCGTCACCGAGCGTGTCGTAGGTGGATCGCGACATCGCTGAGAATCGCACGCACGCGAGAGAGGTAGGGAAAGGGGAGTGCGCGTGCATAAACATCGCGAGAAAGAAGAAGACCAGTCGGGCATAGAGAGGAGAACTGGGACGCATTTGCACGATTCGCCATATCCGGATAATTACCGCGCGACCGGTATGCCCGTTCGTAATCGCGCTTTACGAATACGTGCGAACGCCGCGTCACTTGCATCACTTTTACTTGGCAGAACCACGCGTTCTTCGCGGCCTACAGTAGCGCTCCACCACCTCTCATTGTCGTGAGAAAGAAAGACACAGAGCGTTCAAGATCCAATATTCTATTAGCGATATTTATTAAACTAGGAAACACGGAACATAAATTTCGTTCTCTTTGTCCTGGCGGACATCGTAAAACAAAACAAGTAAGGCCGACCCGAAAACCTTTCACGTGATGTCCGAGACACTCTGTATGTACCGCAGTTATTGTTAAAAAGGCCTTCGAAACCAGCATTGTGAAACTTTGCGTTCTATTTTCTCACGGACGCTGATATAATCGAGTCGTTCCGAAGGTATTAACCTGACGGCTGTGTATTATTATAAAATCGGTGTATCGTGAAGTAATCCACGTAATCGAAAAAAATGCGTCGGATCCTCAGAAAGAAGCACTGATAGCATGCTTTTCTTACCTTTTTATTAGAGAGAAAAACTTTTGTGTCTTAATTTTATTACAACATTATGGAGCCCAATACTTAAACGCCATTCTGAGCTTTTGCTAAGATGATGCACACAAATGAAATCTTTAATTTATTATATTTGTTAGCGAGTTGGTGCAATTGAGCTCCATAGCAATCTGCGCCCATTTGTACAAACGAAATGTTCTCCGTTGATTTCAGGTATTATCGGAAAGAAATTTTCAAGAAGCACGACCACGAATGTTGTCGCGTCTTCACTGGCTGCAAACGGTAGCTCTCGGGCTTCTAACTGGGCTTTTATGGCTGGGTCTTCCCAGAACTGAAGCAGCCATTCACGATATCCAGGGGTGGATGTTCTTCAGCAACACGTACTGGATGCTTTTTGCACATTTTGGAGCGCTCACTAGCTGTGAGTTGAATTTAATTCTCATTTGCGCGCTTGTAACCGAAATCCCGTCACAAAGGGGAGATATCCATTGTGCCGAGGCTAGACTGATTATCTCGACAATACCTGCATTAATTAGACACTTGGATGAAACGAAATTACAGAATATCAAATTTGCGGTGAGCCAACAAAATAAAATTTAGTTAAAGGGGGATGTAATTGTGTGGGATGATAATTGTGTAGATTTTCTAAATTGACAATTAAAGCGTTTATTTGCGAATTAAGCTCCGAGCGCGTGCTCAGTAAAAGCTCTTTTTCGACTAGTGAAAGATTTTATTCCCTCAGAGCTTTTTAATTAATCTTAACTTTATTTTAAAACGCTTGGAAAAGCAGATGAAACTGATTGGGTACTTGAACTTTATATTGTAACGTGTTCAATCAACCATTCAGTAAAGCTCACTTTTTATCACAAAGGATAAGAGAACGTTCAATCAAGAATGTTAGCACGTGTGACATGCCATGACCTGATACATGCTCGGTAATGGAGGTCCTTAAATTCATGTTTCTCTCAGTTAGCGTGTAGACACAAAAATATATAAAATATACGCCTTTTTTCTCCGCAAAATGGCAGAACCGTACTGAGAAAAATATCGGGATATACATATGTATAATAAAATGAATTGAGATATTAGATAGGAACGCGCCTGCATATTGTAATCTATATCAAATCCAATCAAATCTTAAACAAATCGTGGTATCACGACCCTGAGATTCGGAAATTCATAGTTTCGAAGAAAAAAAGAAGTAGAACTCAGACGCGCATCGCCTATCGTATGGGTCGCGTAATTCGTTCAGAAATAGGTTCACATAAAATTCTTACCGGGGTTGCGATCCGGTCATTTTATAGTTTCTTATCTTGCGGGAACGAGACAGCCCGAAGCGAAACGCTAAACGCGAGAGGAACGGCATCGCTCCTGATGGGCTGGCTGTAAAACCGATTTTAGCATCACCCTCGGTCTGTCATAAGCGACGGGCGACGTGTTCACCCTACGCGAACCCGGCGCGGGGATGATTCTGAAAATAACACGTGGTGACGATGTTTTTCCAGTTCCCCCGGAGCGCGAGGTGATCAACAAGGAACGCCTGTCAGGATCCTATCGGCTCTCGGCCTACTACCTGGCGAAGATGGTGGGCGAGCTGCCGCTGACGATAACGCTGCCCGCAGTCTACCATATAATTAGTTACCCGATGTTGGGCTTCCATAATATAGCGGTCTTCATCACGCTGCTCGCGTTCTTGCTGCTCAACACTGTAGTCGCGCAGGTACGCAATTTCCTGTTCGATCGCAATCGATAGGTATTAGATAAATGTCCATTTTATGTCATTTCAAAACAAAAATCTTGATTCAGTAAAATGGAATTTTGGTTTTGATTGATTCACGTATAAAAATATTCCGTTCAATCACGTTGAAACGTCAAACTAAATCAAAATTCATGATGAATACATGATAGCTAAAGTGCACCGAAGTGCAATGGCAAATCTAGTAATTATCTACATGCAGATAATTATACACAAAGATTGGCAATTTTCATTTTTACTGGCACGTAAATGCCGATATCAATATCGATTCGGGCAACGCTCGGATATCGGATTGAAATTCGCGAACACATATCGACCATCCCTCCGATAATTATACAGATGTAATATAATTTTCTCATCGTAATATCGGTCTACCAGATAATTCTTTCAATTATCGCTCATGGAAAAGCGATAAAAAAATTTGATTTTAATCCTGAACTTTCTGAAAAAATATAATGTGAATGAAAATATTTCTTAAAATAAGAAAAATTTTGTATACCACAAATTGGTACATTATGTATAATAATAGTCGATAAAAATCAAAATTCTGTTATTCTAAATTAAAATTTTCATATATATTTGTTTTAGAATGATATAAAATAGTCTAACATTAGCTTTCGGTTGCAATATACGGTCTGTATTTAGTTCTAAATACACATTGCGTCGAAGAGAAGAAGGGGAGTGAATAATAACAGTTCTATTTTATTGCTACTTTCACGGAAAAAAAGATATGAAACTATAATTAAATTGGACGGAAAAATATAGCTATTTATCGCTCTGAAAAAGCTAGTAAGAGAGAAAAGATACTATTTGTCAAAACAGTTAAAATATACTAATCAAGGTAAATTATATTCGACAACAACTGGCTAAATTAATTAAAAATCTTCTTACTACGGTACGATCATGGGTTTTGGTTCATTTAACGAGTAGAATTTTAATAATTTTTTATGCTAACAAGCATCTATAAGATCTTTCCTTCCCCGAAAACTGTAAAGAAATTATTGCGAAAAATATTACTTCAGTCAGGATTTGAACCTGGACCTCCCTACAATCCGTGAGGATATCGTAGCCAGTTCGACCACCGAAGCATGTGGTAATATTTATCGCAACAACACATATATATTAAATGAACATCTTGAGATGATACACCTTTATTTAGGTCGAAGGTGTTTAATAAACTACAGATAACGTCTTTTCTTACGCCAGTAAATAGATTAGATCTTATAGATGCTTGTTTTAGCATAAAAAATTATTAAAATTCTACTCGTTAAATGAACCAAAACCCATGGTCGTAACGTAGTAAGAAGATTTTTAATTAATTTAGCCAGTTGTCGAATATAATTTACCTTGATTGGTTATTTATTTACTGGCGTAAGAGAAGACGTTATTTGTAGTTTAGTTGAAATATACCTAGTAATTATAGATATCGAAAATCAAGCGCAAGAATTATTCTGGTTTTAAACTCATAAAAGTAGTATAAATCAATATCTATTCTTCACATATACAATGAAATATCCAATAAATGTTTTGTCGAAAATAATATATGTAACCGATAATCGCAACCATGTTCAATTACTATTTTTACGTTATTGGAAAGTATCAAATATATATGTCAGCTTTCAAGCGCTCCCGGCTTATCGCAAGCCGAGATTGGAAATTTGCACCAAAATGCACGAGGGTATATACCTATCGGCCACTCTTGAAAGCTATCGATCAGGAGAGAGACGGCCGGTTATTCAACCGTTCGACGTAAGTCGGTTTTATTGCGTCCAGCTCCTCAATTTCACGATGCTTTACAGAGTGTCGGATTTTTCGTGGGCGCTTGCTGCGAAGATCTGCAGGTGGGCATCACCGTGTCCGCGCTCTACACACTCTCGACGCAGCTTTTGGGTGGTTATTTGGCGACGTCGGTCCCACCATGGTTGGCGTGGGCCAGATACATCAGTATGATGCACTATGCCTATCAGAACATGCAGATTCTGGAGTTCGGCGTCGGCGAATCGATCGCGTAAGATATATCTTTTATTTATTGTCATGCTTGTCTTTTCATGTCGTGGTTGCAGTCAAAATTTTATTTAGTGAACGAATAGTCGCTAAAAAGTTAAAGATTCACTTTCAAAAATCACGAAAAAGATTGAATGAAACAGATGCAAACAACTGTGAATGACAAATTTCGGAAATAATAATTTAACTATAATTTGTAGAATTTATTAGAAAAATGTTATCCTTTCAAGGAAGGATATTCAAATAAAGAAATTCTCTTAAATATAATTCACGGAACATAAAGGCAAAAAAAATATAGATACGTGAAATTACGTGTACAATCAAAATTTTAATCTTGGATAAATTGAGTTATGACAAATCACGGATTTTTTTGAATCCTAATGGCGTATAAATAAGATAAAAGATTCTCTCCTGTTTCGAGCAACGCTATACTGATCGAGCGAATGATTTTCTGTACAGATGCTCGCAGCCGAGTAAATTCGCCGAGTGCAGAAACGGCACGACGATACCCGTTTCCGCGATTCTGGAGAGTCAAGGCGGGGTCAAGGGTTCTGGTCTACCATTGTGGGCGAACACGGCGGTGCTAATGGCGTTCCTAATCGTTTTCCGGACCCTGGGCTACCTCGTCCTGCGTTATTACCGTGTACCAAAATGAGCGTGTTGGAAAACACGCAAGTAGCACGCAAATTCTCGACGACTTTCGCGGATCTTCAGTTTTGTTACTACATAGAGTATTATAGCAACCGTCGTCGCTGTCGTCGCTGTCGCGCGTGTCTCGCCTCTTGTCGGGGAATAAAAAACGGCCGTACATTTCGTCCCCGGGAGAATTTTCTCCCGTCGAGCTGTCGAACGTCTGTAAAGTTTTCCTATCCAGCTCGAAAGCACGGGGGAGCGGCGTGAACGGTTATCACGCGAGTGCGAGCGTTTTCACTTTTCCTGGCGGCATGTATCGAGCAACGCGACGTAAAACGCGAGACTGCAATAGACTTGGCGAGAACTCTATATATACCCACATACATATATACGTATATATACATACATGCATATTTATATATACGTGTGTATATGTATATATATAGAAAATGTTGAGAGACTGTACACACATGTGTGTAGCGCGTGTGTAATGCGAAAGAGAGACGTGCCAGCGCGTGTTCATGAATGTCGATAGCGTGAACGAACACGGGACATCGTTGTTTTCTCGTTGTTTGCGGCAAGAAGGGTATAATAGTAGAAAAATTTGACGCGGTGTCGCCGAAACAGACTGAAAATTTGTACGATGGCGATGAACCTTTATACATACATAGAGAGATATACATATATATTAACATATATATGCGCATACACGCGGACGGTAGGTTTAGGTTCTTAAACATATTTGTAAGCGACCATCACGTCTTATCTCTTTTTTTTACTTTTATTACCGCCACAATTGCTACGTTAATGTTTGTTGATACCGGTAGGAGTACTGCTACTGTTTCTATCATTACTTACTACCTTTTTACTATCGAGACGCTGTAATTAAGAGATAGATGAAAGATTATGCTGCTAATTCTAAAGTTGACAGGGTGGAGGAAATAAATATATATATATCGTGTTATATATATATATATTGATATATTGTTCCACCGACGAGGTACTATTAAACATCGACCCTGGGAAATTTTCGTGATTGTCAATGGAGACCCGGAAGTGATAGAAGAGTTTCGACATTACAAATGGCCAATATAAATTTTTCAACTGTCGACATAAATACATGAACAATTAGCTTATAATGTAAATTAAATTCATAATTTATTATTATACAATGTACTTCATAAATTTATGACGCAATAATATCGCACATGTAATCGCATTTCTTCCATAATTGTCATTCATATATGAAATCAAACAATGTATGAGTGATAACAATGGTAGTTTTTAATAAAAATCGAATATTGAGTCATAGATGTGATACATTTCTATGACATTTCTATAAACGTCAAGATAATAACATATAAAATTAATGTTATATTATAAGCTAACCGTCTACATTTTGGCAATCGCTCGAATTTCCATAAAACTGTCGATCTTTAACCCTTTTGATACGAAGACTGGCTATAGAGTCATCCGCCGTGGAGCGCTCGCTAAGTTCGGAGAGTACATGAAAACATTCTTACATCCTTAAAAATTCGCGAAATCACCTGGCGCTCACGTTTCGTAGCTCTGTGCTATTAAAAGTTCTTTTCTGCTAGCGGGAACGCTTTTCGACTGGACTGTGGCGTATTGAAAGGGTTAATATTTAGTATCTTGTTCGCAATAGTACGCGATGCGACTCGCGCGACGCGATACGTTCGAAAAGTTTGCACGCACCACGATTCACGACGGACGTGGCGGCGATGAGAAAGAACCTTTTACGCCGATTATAGGATTTGTTGGTTTCTCCGATATATCTCCGTGATATTACTCGTTACGTGAATAGGGATCCGAAATTAATGAGCGGTGTAATATTTCATTGTTTACTCTTTGTACATAGAGAATGTGTGTGTATGTGTGTTGTGTGCGTATGTGTGTGAGAGAGAGAGAGAGAGGAAACGAGAGAGATACTGCTTATGTATATATGAATGAAATACACATTTCATTCTTATATACATACATACCCGCAGACACACTTATATATGTGTATACATAATGATAATAATAGTAATAATAACGACGCTAAGTATTATTATTCCAATTATTATTACTATTATTATCGCGTAACGATTATTCTAATTATTTTAATTTTTATTATTGCTATTATAATATTATTATTATTCTCGCATGTACATTTTTTAACGGACTGAACGAGACGCGCTGTATTTTTTGTACATGCACGCGAAAGGACGATATATTACGCTGGAGTCGCATTAGGATTATATAATTCGCGTGAATCCATTTCGTTAACACTGATATCATAGTGTGTTGTTATACTCCTTTCCTCTCCCGAGTTACACAGTCACGGAAAGCCAGTGTTTGTTATAAATAAGATAAATTAGATTAGATTATTGCAGTTATACATGCGGAGGACATGTATCTGTCTGCGATTGTAACGCATGTCAGCCAATCAGCAAGTAATAATATTGTAAGGACAGTGAACTGGACGACTCCAGTGGCCAAGTAGGATCGCCGCAAGTATGGTGAATCTCTGATTTTTAACGAAGTTAAAAACAAACATGATCGATGCATATCTCCGCGCGCGCGTACGAACGCGCGTTGTCTACAATCTCGTTGCTGTTACGATCGATAGCTCGCTTTCGCTTTTATTACCCGGTATCGCCGATCTTCTTACGATAATGATAAATCAGTTAGTCAGGAATGAACGTTTGGAATTCGCCGCATTCGCCAAAGGACCTCGATTTCGCGAGTTGCGATCACGGAGAATCGTCCAGTACACCAATAAACGCAATATCCACTAAGTGTTCATTGAGTTTGGTAAACGAGGCGAGAAGAGGGCAGAGCGGGAAGAGAGGATTCGTGTACGACGAGGATCATTGCTTCCTAATTATGTGAGGCTGCAAGAGGAACGCGCAAGATACAAGGAAGAAGAAGAAGAGGAAGAAAAGGCCGCAAGAGCAATGCCACCGTTTAATATCGAGATGAACCGAGCCGGTTTAAGACTCGGGTTTTATGCAAAGCACGATTCGGGGCCGCTGTATATATTAGACAATTGGCCGTAAATGTAGAAAATCATGAGGAGAATATAGACGACTTAATAGAAAGCGTTTCTCGTTGAACCACAGACGATTAAATTTTTTTTTCTTCAATTAATTTTTACGTTCAAAGGCTTATCGCTTGGATTAGCCGAAAATTAGGCGGGACTAATTGCAGTGTTCACGATAGTCTTAAACTGGCTCTGGTGACAAACAATGTCACGACTCACGTATCCGAGAGGGGCAGCATGATGAAGCAAATGTATAAACAAAGATTTGGCTGTGTCAATGTCATAACGTCTGTTGATTTCTCTATCGTTTCTTCTTTTATATTTTTAACGTCTGAATCGAAACCTCTCGATGAAAATAAGGAAAGTGCAAGGAAGAGTGAGAGTAAAATCCAAGATAGAGTGAGATGCGCCGCGAATGAAAGAAGGATAACGTGCGAAAGAGACAGAATAAAAGAGAGAGAAAGAGAGTATGCGGAAAAGGCTTACGCTCATATCTTTATCGCACATTTAACGTTGAATGATGGCTAAATCTCAAAGGATCATTAAGATAACAAGCTCTATACGTTCCACGTAAACAAAAATGCAACCGCATTTCACGTTAAATTTGCGATGAAATGAGTTTTAATGTTGAAGCGAAGAGGAAAAGGCTGTTTCGGAGCCGTACGTCGTTCACTGATCGAGCGAAGAGTAGATGACATGCATACAGCTCTATACGCCCATTTTCGATTGCCGCGAATCGAAGTAATTTGTTTTATTTCTATTCCCGAATAGTAAAAACCGTGAACAAACGCGAACAAAAATTGAGCGAACGCAATATGACGAACGAATATAACCGCTTTTGTAGCCGGTTATAACGACCATTCTCTACGGATATCTCCCATGAGAATGCAGACGTGCATCGAAGGTGCAAAAACGGAAGTCTCTTTCCTTTACCGCCTCCGACGCTATTCTATCATACGCAGAAAAAAAACGCACTTTTTGATCATGTAGACGTCTTTTCAAAATTTTGATATCCATATATATACAATTACTATACAATGTACACCACTGACTGTTAATAACCCGCGACTGGACATTTGTATGCGTTTACAACTTTAGCAGCGAGCTCGGACTGTGTGATCGTTACTCACACTCGGAACCGTAAACTGCACGATTCACATTTTCTGCTGGATGCCGCAAAGTTGGACGAAACGCTTCGTCTCGTTAATGCGCGACTACGATCGGGATGAGCGTATTTAAACCGACGGAAATTAACATATGCACATTAGTGCACCATCGTTTTTTCATGCGGACCAGAATAGATAATTCAACAAGGCAACCTAATGGTCAACTTCTATATAGCTGTTCAGAAAAGTGTACACCAATAGCGACACTTAGATTAGGGAATGAAACTATTTTCTTCCATAATGAAAATTTGATTTCGGGAATAATTCGGTGATACTTATAATTCTTTTATTATTATTGATTAGAATTTACTAGAATTAAGATATTTTATTGAAATTAACTTGCAAATATTCAAATACTTAAGTTTTATAAACTAAACTTATACAATAAAGCGGACACTTTTTTCAATTTTGGTTAAGATATAAAATACGCGTTTTAGATTATTTAATAGTAAAGTGGAAGTTTAACATAAATTATATGAAGAAGTTGCTACTGTTATACATTCTTTTAGAACATCTGTATACTTTATATAATGAAATATTACGAAAGTAAAAAGCACGAGAAACACTTTCGATTATTCGCCAGATCGGCGTTGGATATTACGATAGCTATATAATGTGTATGAAACTGATCGTGATTTATAGTAAAGCAACTATTTTTTTCCGCGAAACTTTCTCATTTTATAATCATGCGATCGTTCTCACCTTAACATGACATCCACGCATATTTCATCCTCCTCACCGCGAATAATTCGCACAATTCAGACTTTAGAACTTGCAAAAAATGTATATGCTTTTGCACTAAAACTTTATAAGACTGACGACTGATGTTTTTATATGAATATAATAAATGGCAGGATAAAGATTCCCAAATTAAATTCCGTTTACATGTTTGTATGTGTAAGATCGTGTGATGAGCTATGAAATTGTAGATTTCGACGATAATTATTTCCTTCCCGACGTAGAGAAAGAGATTCAAATTTCAACTAATCACACAGCCAAACTTTTCTACGAAGGCACGATATAGCTTCGGCTTCGATAGTACACCGTTTGTTGAATTTCGACAGATAGATCAAAATCACTCTACGAATAAATGGAAACCGATGGTCGCACGCCGAACTTATATTCTCATCAATATTTTCCACCCGATAGAGATCTGTGTGTTTCGCGGAAAATAAAATTAGGGTGTCTCGAGCAAGACTATTTCGCTTTACAAAAATAGTGCCTTTTTTACAAAGACTCTGTTGTTTGTGCCAAGTCAAATCCAAAGGATCTGTAAGACACACTGCCAGTGTACAGACTGGGGACAGAGAGAGAGAGAGAGAGAGAGAGAGAGAAAAGGGTAAGAGATAGGAAGAGAGAAAGGGAGAAAGAAAGGCGGAGAGAATGTAGACTAGAATGCAAGCGAGTGTGTGCTGCGAAGTTGTTAAACGGAAGACTGAGAATCAGCGTACGAAAAGTCACACGCGGAACGGACTTTTGTTAGGAAGGATCGCCGCAATAGACAAAACTTTGGCGGATACGAAGACGAGCAAGGACTTTTCTGACGAGCGTGGATTGAAAATAAGCCGAGACATTTTCGTGCGCACGCACGTACATGCAGCATGAGTGCGCACGCAACGCACGTACAAACGCACGCCCATACAATTTGTCGAGGAATGTCCTCATTTTACAAAACTTACGAGAAATACCGGGACTAAAAAGAAATGCCAAAAGTGTTCGATTAATTCAATGCCGCCGTGGATCCCCGATTAGTATCTTATTATATAGAACGACGGAAACAAGTAATGTAAATGTGCTAAAGAGGTTTAATATATAATTTTAATTACGGTTGTACACATATATAAATCTATATATATATATAAATATATATATGAAAAAATATATATATATGTGAACAGACAAAAGCACCGTTCTTTTTATGGTGCTCGTTAATAAACGTGTTAACATCCAACACGACATTGCACACCGAGTATATATTTGCAAATATGTAGAATTATATACTCCATATTATTTACCCTTACGACGCAAACCAGATGTATAACTCTATCCCCCTGTACATATATACATACACGCAAATATATATGTATAATGTAATGTTAATACACTCTTCTTAACAGAAGAACCTTATTATTTTCTTTTTATAAAAATTACGTTAATTAACTGATAGTATTATTTCTGTTGCCCGAGTAGTAAATGTACGGTCCGCATTATTACCTAGAAGATAGCTCGTTATCTAGTTATTTTTATTTTACCAAGAAACGTTAATATCACTATTACTATAGTAATAATAAGAATTATTATTACTAATACTAATGCTATATTTTATTATTACTATTGCTATTATTAAAAATAATTTTTTATTATGACAATTATTATTATTATCATATCGTCGTAATTATTATTATTGCGGTTATTGCTCCAACTATTACTCTAACTATTGCTATTAATTATTATTAGTATTAATTATCTATTAATTATTATCGTCGTTATCAGCAACATCTCCACTATCATCATACGTCGTTGTCATCGATATCACCGTTGATATTCTATTATCGTATTTGAATAATATACGAAAATACTTCGAAACAAGTGCACGCTATCGACTTATGTGTCATATTTGGCACAACGTGAAAAAAATTATTAGCTCTTTTTCATTTGACGTCAATTTTAAGCCATTAGGAAATTGCTCGATATGCCTGTACAATTCCTCGACTTTATCTCGCTTTGTTATCGATTGCGATTTTTTTATTTGTCCCGTTTAAGGAAATTTGCAGTGAAACATAACGTCAAAATTCCACTTTTCTTTTTCGTCTTTAAAATCGGATGTCAGGAAACAGATTGTAATATTCAAGAAATATCTTATTTACGCAATACTTTTGATAATATTGCTCGTTAAATTTTGTCGACGCATTATAGAAATGCGACATGGAAAATTATCGATCTAATATGCAAAGAATTGCTAATTATATAAAAAAAATTTTGTAGCTTTTTATAAACCGTGAGATACGATCGCGACAAAATCATTGTACATAGCAACGCGATAGCTGCACATGTGTTCTAAACGACGAAGAAGATATTTTAAAGAACATTTTCAGGCTAAATGATGTATCACAGATGCACTGCGTTTTCAGAAATTCGCGACATTGCTAAGAGGCACATATTAAGCGGTAAATTTAATGTCTCTTCGCATACTTTCCATACTTTCTGATGTGCGGACTATTTTTTAATAGTTTTTGTCACTACTTGATCTCGTTTTCACCTTTCTATGTATTTCTCGAATTTAATATATATGCATTATATAAAATGTGGAGAATTTCGTATTCAGAATATTTCGGCCATTCTGAAGATTGTTCCAGGATTCTTGCATATCTATCCTGCTTTTGTATCTTGTGAAGATACCTATTTCTTCGTAATCCAAAATTTTTGCTATAATTAAAATTATAGCGTGATACTCACTCTTCGCTACAAAAAGTGAGATATAAAATTGTGTATAAAATCTCATAGTACTGAAAAATATATTCACAGATATACTACTATAACGTTACTAAAAGATCAGCAGAATCTATCGAGAATAAGCGAAAAACTCACGTATGTTTGCATTTTAATTGCAGAAGTTACGAACAATATTTTATGTTTGTAATAATTGCATGTCTTCGTATCGCGGTTATGTTCTGAGTGCGGATCTTTATTTACAGCTTAATAAATGCCGAATGTAGTTACCGCCTTTCCTCATATCTCTTCCCCATCCCTCAGTACTTTCGGATGCGTGCGCGTGTGTGTTGATGGCACATAATGCGTGCCTCGGTAATGTGAGAGACCGTCGGGTAGCCAATTTATCTCATGGATGTCAAGGTGGATGTCCCAATTAGCAACCGTGACATAATTTGAAGCATCACAGAGACATTCATTGTTTTCTAACTTCATTTAAATTCGCTTCGATATAAAATTTTGATAATCAAGCCTATTCCAAAATATTATAGGGATCAGATTTTATCCTTTTATTATCAATTGTATAACTACGTTCTGTTTATTTGTGAGACAAAAATGTAAGGAGTCGATTTATTTCTTCCCAAGAAAAATATTTATTTAAAAGTACAATATTAATTTTATTCGTCATTCATAAATTCAAAAGATGAGAGCACTCCATAGTTACCACTATGATGAGCGCTAGAGTGCTTGTTTGCAGTAATAATCGCTATGCTTTTATTTCAAATAAATGTGGAACGAAGAGTATGGAGAAGAGAGAACGAGGAGATTGTGAGAAGAGTAGACACTAATGGATCAAAAGTACCGTTATTCGATCTATTACGAAAGTAAATAGAAAATACAAAGCATCTTTCATAAAGAAATGCCAAATAAAAAAATAGCAAAATATATGAGCTCACACAAGTTTACTTTTATTTATAAATTTTCTAATTATGTCATGAGACGTTGATTATCGGGATGTCCATCTCGCTCGTGTTTCGCGCACCTCTCGGTGAAAAAAATCAAGCGGGGCATTATGCGGCTTTCGTGGACAGCCTTCTGCTCAAAGCAAACGTTACCATACCATCGAGTACAAATTGATCTTGTACACGATACCACTCGGTTTGAAACCCGAGACGAGTAGGAGAGGGAATGAAACGAGAATCAAACGTAGTTTCGTCGAATGATGAAAAGCATTGCATGGCTTACGCCTCTGATCTATCTTTCCTTGAACAAGAGCCGGACGACCTTTAAACGATTAAAATAATTTTACGTGAGAATAATTTTCGGTCGAAAATGTGTGTCACATTTAATTTCTTGAAACTTAACTGCTAATGTGAACATTTTCGTATCGGATCTGATTTCAATCGGTAAGTGGCCATTTGAACGATCGCAAACGCAGTCTTTAATAATACTATACAATTCGATTGTTGGCCTACGCGATAAAATCCACGAATCTCTTACATGCGATACCGATAGGATTCACGTAGCGTTCCGAGCAATGGGCAGGAGTAAAGAAAGGCAAGATCAGAGTGTACGCGATTGTTCGTACATTAATTAGCGGCCAATGCGTCGTTGCATACTCGGGATGTCCGCTTCGCGCGTTTATCGTGATCGTTAAAATCAAGGAGCCTGTTAACCACAAAGATTTATATAACGTAGTTCTTCCTTGAACGTGTATGAGCGACGAGACGGGAAACGATTGAGTAATATCAATAATAAGGTGATAGAAACGGAGAGGAATGTAAATAAACGGAGTTGCTGGCTGTGCTGTGTAATTGTTATAATGGCAATATGTTATATAAATATAAATATAATTATATATGTATACAAACGATATATATACACCGATTTTGCGAGCCCGGCATTACCATTAGATCATGCGGGGGCGAAAGTTGCTACTGCGATCGATTGACCCGTTTTCGATCGAGTTATAAAATTTTTTTATCCTATATATAATCTGTTTTTTCAACAGTTTGATATATATTGGATATTTGATTGAATGAGAAAAATTGTATATAAAATGTATAGTGTGGTACCCCAGGCACAATTTAAAAAGAACAGTATTAAATTGCAACTGCAATATTATTTTTATGCTTCTTCTCGCTACTTCGACTGCAAAACGTTAGTTCGAATCATGCCCACAATTTGACGTGAATTTTTTCGTGCGGTCTCATTGTTAAGGATTATCCGAAAACGGGCTAATTAACGACTAATCCCTGTTAACAACACCGTTTGTTCTAACCAGATTTCGTAATCGCAGGGAGTAACAAATCGCGCATTGGATAAAAAATTAAACATAATTATTTAAGTTAATACATACGAAATCATAGGAAATATTTGTACCGTCCGAGACGCGTCTCTTTATACGATTAAGCGCACATTCATTGATAATAGTAACCAAAAATTCATTGTGCTTATGTGTGCAGGAAGAAAAAAAGTTTTGTACACGTAAAATGCCGTCTATAGTAGGAGTCATTCTTAAGATAATTTTTATTCGATTTTTCTTTGGCGAACATTTTTTTTACCGAAAGAGTCGATTGTGCAATCCTATTGTGGCCTGCGTAACACTGTGAGAAATGCGTAGACAAATCATTTATAGAATATCTTATTTGTGTCGATAACTACGAAGGAAGTCATAGATTGAAAAAAAAATCAAGGATAATTGATACATTTCTACGACTGGCGTGTAATACGTAAGATCGATCGCGCCAGGTTTCCGAGAGATCAGTCGTAAATTACTTGAAAGAGAAATAATCCTGTGCAAATTAATAGTTTTTTTGCGAGCGCCTTGTAATATTAACAATATATTACTATAATGTGTTATATACATAACAGCTATGTCATAATTATATATTACTTTATGTTGTAATTGATATTTGATATTATTATATTGTTTGCATATGGTAATATATTATTAATATTACTATATATATAAATAAATATTGTTGAAAACATAAAATGCTACAGGAATGTGTATTTCTTTTCGACGCTATGTAAGTAAATTATACTCGGATTTTAGGAAAGACACACGAGAGAAGGAGCTAAACGTCACAGAATTCGCAGTAGCAACTTCTGCGATATCGCGAATTTCGCGAGTTAGAGAGCGTTGGTTTCAGAGTGCGTGCGCGCGAATTCGATCATACTGTATATTATTCAGCATCCGCTCTTTTTTGTACTGAACTCGATTTACTTCGAGGAATCACCAACCATCGTCAACCACCGTCACAGCAAGAGACCAATTGCGATTTTTGTCTGTAGAAAATGCAAGGGCGACGTACGATGCGAACACGGAGCGTAGTTCAGTGTTTCTTAAGCTTTTCCAGAACGATAGCTTTTTTATGCCGAATCTCAGTACCGAACTTTTCTATAAACTCGAGCGCCGTAGAGACGGAGGAGAGCGCGAGGAGAACGCGCGAGACGAACGTGTCACGGTATTCACGCGCGATACAAACACGCGCGACACGTAAGATTAATTAATCTAATTACATAGCGTAGTCAAATGCGAGGGGAGGAGCGACACATAACATAAGAACGGTTACGACCGCATTTTTATCTAGCGAAGAGTTAACTCGAACTTAGAAAATATAATACTTTTTCTAGACCTTGGCGAAGCGGCCGAGGGTTCCGTCGAGTCGCGGTGGAACGCACGGTTTAAGAAACACTGCCATAGTTTAATTGCGGAATTTTAACGCTAGTTAATTAGTGTTATGGTGAAACACTGGCCCGATCGCGCCGCGCGCCGAAAGCGCGAGAAGGCAGCGTGCGAAAAGTTCGCTTGGATAATCGATCGACGTTCTCTCAGTTCTGGAATCTATTCGTGTGCAGCGAAGAAAATACGATGGAGAGAAACGAAAAAAAAAAATGTTTCGGCTTCGTTAAAACATAAAGTATGACATAATATTGGCATTTTCATTGGTATTATATGTTAAACTTATAATAAAAATATTAAACATTTTGAGTCATCGCAACGTTTTAGATAAGCCAAGTGTATGACAGCCGATGCGACATGATTGTCTCCTTTGTTATCGGGTTTTGACCATGCTGGAGCAATTCACTGTAAAAAAACGGAATTAATCGTATTTTGTCTTTTAATAATTTTATGATAAGAGCGCACCTGTGTTAAACGCGAAACAACATGATAAAGATTAAACGCGTTGACTGCGGGCACTCGTTTTCTCGAGACGCAAAGGGTTAACGAACTATCTGCGCGGTTAACGGCAAATTAAAGGGTTAGCGTTGCGTACGCACTGCCATTATATCGATAGAGTTATTACCAGATCTCCATCGACCGCCCTGATGGCGACAGGGCCGGCCTTTGATCGTGAGACTTTCGTAGCCGCGAAGAAGCCGCCCGAAAATCACAAACCGTTTATTTTATAAAACGACCGATTTGCAACTGTGTGAGAGAAAATATGGGACTCTTCCGCCATTGAAATAGTTAATATTCTTATTATGTGGTTGTTGCCGTTAATTAAAAATTTGGAATGAAACACGTGTGTGTGCACGTATGTGTGCCAGCGCACGCATGTATTACAAATATTACCCAGACAGCACACAGATATTTGATAGACATCCATAAGACGTCCTTTAAGAATATTGAGGATATCCGTAAGGCCATCCGTTTTACGTCCTTCGGACATTCTTTGGATATCCATGGTATATCCGTTTATGAAATTGGTGGACGTGCTCTCTAAATTTTTTGGAGTGAATTGAATGAAAATTCACTCCAAGCGAGTGAAAATACTGCCACTCAAATTTCAAAGTGGCAGTATTTTCACTCTTTGGAGTGAGATTTCACTCCAAGAAATTTAGAGAGTGATAAAAACTATATCAATACATTTTGTTACATATAATCATCAAGAATATCAAGTATCTGCATTAACTTTAGAACGAATGAAATTGTATTGTCAAAATACATCTCATTTACTTTCATACCTTGGAGCCCAATTTTAGGGACTCGTCTTCGAAAAACCATTTTGTTAAAACATGGGTGAAGACTTTTGTAATGCTGCGTTTTTTATTCCATCTGTATGGTTTTTTACTTACGAGAAATACGAAAACTCCGCGTCCATCTGGTGGTGGTGCCGCGTACTGCTCGCGGATGTAGTGTATATTATATGGACATACAAACTTGTCCATTTAGGGATATTCCTATAGTGTTCACAAATGTATATCCTATGGATATATTTATAAGGTCCATGGACATTCCGACAAGAAATGGACACAAAACTAACGTCCATAGGATATCCTGTGCTGTCTGGGATTTTATATATATATATATATATATAAATCTTTCCAAAAACGTTAAGAAAAATTTAATTATCATTTGATATACGATTCAGAATGATATAATAATATAATAATGAATGAAGTTGGCTTCTGTTTTACCTCTGGAGCTCACGCGACAGTTCAAACATTATATGCGTAGATTCTTGTTGGTCTTACGCATACATGAATGAATTTTCTGCATAAAAAATGCCAACTGATATTATCGCGGCAGCGTCGTGATGCCGACGAAAGCTTGGCGGAGGAAGTCTCGTGTGTCACTTCGAAATGAAAACGGTTAAAAGCACTGGAGAAACAATCGCGCCATTAACAAAAGCAAAGGATGTCATTTATCTCAGAATCTCGTTCGGCTTCAGCACCGTTTTCATTTCGACGCTCTCGTTTGCGTTTCGTGAATACGAGTGTGTTTCTTGAAACGAGACACGGCGTACGTATAAAGCGAGTACGATCGATCGTTATCGAAGCGACCGTTCAAATCAAACGTTAGGCGCGGAGAGGGTGAGTTGGGGGAAAAGCTGTAAGAGAATTGTTTCTGGACTTACGGAAACGATGAGGTGAGTTTGGATGTACCCGAGAGGGGAGACAGATCGAAGTTCCAGATGCGTTGAACACCAAGATTCGTGAATCGACGATCCTGGAACGATCACCCGGCGCGAAATGCCGATTTCCTTGCGTAGCACTGCCGAACGCGCGTCGCGCGTTTACGTTCACGGCGACTCCGAGTGCACTGAAGTTCGTCGATTATGCGGAATCGAGAGAAAAGGCGGGAGATCGCGACCGGTGAGAAGTTAGTCTATATTACGCGCGTAAAATGCTTAATTACAAACGATTAATATTGTTTCTATCGAATCGAGAGCGAGAGAAGGACGGAGAGAGAAATGCGCGTCTGAAATATGCGTGTGCGTATGTGTGGCGAGAGAAAGAAAGGAGAGAAAGCGAGAGAAAGAAGGCAGAAAGCGGGAGAGAAATTTCAGCAACGGCGTTCATTCTTCGACAACCATAATATGCAATATAAAATTGAGTATACTGAGCAAAGCAGCGAAAACCATCTGTCCTAGTCCTAGTATTCGAATTCATCACCATAATTTATAACCAATTTCAATTTAAATCTAATAAAACGATGTTATATAATACCAACTCGTGCTCGTCAATTGTTGATGCCCCAACAAATCCCTCGCCTTCCTTTATGTCTCCAGAATATTATGCTCCATTGAATGTTCTACTTACAATGCCACGATTCCCGAAAATAAGCGAAAATTGAATAGTAACTATCATTTTCTTTTTTATTGCTATTTTTTAAAAGGTGGCTAAACTAAAAACAAGAACGACAGATGACATTTTTTATGTATGCGGGATCGTCATCTTTAATTTATACATTTGGCTTTTGATATTCTCTAGTGATATATTCTATCAAAAACATCTTTCAAATATTTCTCTCAAAATACATAAACGCGATAATTCTCACGATATCGGAAACAAAAAATTAAACAAACGAGCCAAACATATTATTAGATGCAATTGCGGGTCGTGTAATTAAACTACGGTTAGTTAGTATGAGTATTCTGTTATTCTCTTATTCTCCTTATTCTTTTATAACATTATCAGCTTCTCTTACATCGTTTCGTAATAAATTCTCGGTGATTATCCGATCGTCGGGAATAAATGATTCACGATTCCGTTTATGTTTTATGACTTTTTTATTGAATGATTCTAACCGTTATCAAGAAACAATGTTGTGTCTGTCATACATGTTTAAAAACTGGTCTTTATTAAAATTTTTTTATGCGAATGTAATCAATGATATCAGTGTGTTTATTTTTTTTTCTTTCAATTTATAATGCACATTTCCGCGTTTTGCGGAGAGCGAACTGCAGGTCTGTTCGTCAAGTTGCGACTTCTGCATTTAGCTTCTTCCCTCTAGCTTGCTCCCAGATCCGAATGTACACTTCATATCTCGTTTGTAGTGCAAGAAGCGCATTCAAAACGGACAGACCTTGCGACATGGACCGATGTCGATACTCATGATGTATTTGCTGAGCGAACATCTCCAATTTATCAAGTAATATCGTACACGTTGAAACCGTGGATTCTCTGATATGATTTGGTAAAAAATTCTGTGGCGGCGCGTACGCGCGAATGAACTTCCAATATATGAGCATAATTATGCAATGCGTAATCACGTGGACATATCGTTATTCCGTACGTTATGCAATAACAGGGCTCACGATCGGCGCAGCCGATACACCATGAGTCGATACGGTTACATGAGAATATCTTGTTTCGTAACTTTTCCAGGCCTTGGACAAGACGACACTCGTAATCCGCAGTCGTGGATTATCTTGTTTTGTTCGTAGAGCATTGTAAAATCAAATTATAGGCCTCCTAACGATAGATAAATAGGTATTGTAATCTTATAGAGCCACAGAGATTTATAGAGGTCTCGTTAGGAGATAATTCATAATAATGAATTATCTCCTATTATTGCGACGAAAATTCATACAAAGTGGCATATTGCCTTAGCTGTCGATCTGCTAAAAAAAAGATGTGAAAATTGTTTCTTAATGATTGCGTACTATTTTTTGACAGTAACATTGCGTGCAAATTATAGTAGAAATATAGCCGAGAAATTTTGTCATTACGTTCAATTTATTATCACCTTTTGTAACACAAATAAGATGTCATTTTTGTGGTTTTTTCACGAAATATCTATAAATCTCTAGGACTCTCATAAACTAAGACGGTGTATCGTGTATAATATTTTAGGGATATTATTAGCTAGGTATAGGTAAACATTGCCTATGTACAATCGCAACAGGATGTTGCGTATACTACTTCTTGGCAATCCTAAGTAAAGCTTATAGTTTGAATAAACTTCTTTAGGTAATTATGTTTTTTTTAATAAGTAAGTAATAATCCTATTAGAGAGAAATAACAGTACAATATTTGACTGTACTTGTTATCGTCGTTCATCAGCCATTTACATGTTACATTCTCTAGTTTAAAGTATCCTCATACATCTCGTGTACGTTTTGGTTCTGAGAAATAATTAGGATAATCATTTCACTATTATAACTGGCCAATAAGTATTCTGCCTTTTCTTATATTATTATTCTATTTATCATATATACAAATAATATACAATAGTCGCGCTTAATACAAGTAATATTAAAATCTAAATCTTAATAATATTATAGTAGTTATATACATAGAAACTTGACTGTGTCTAATCATTCGCTGTGCGCTAGCGTTGCACACTGGTGTGTGTATATATGTGTGTATGTATACACACACATTTTTTATATAAAATCTGTATAATCTACACGAGTCGCTTTAAGTATATCTTCTCTTTTAATCACAAAAGATACAAATGTTTATAACCACTACACAAGCAGGGGGTCTTGGGCGGTATCACTCTGGCAGTATCTTTTTTACATACGGATATCTGATTTACATTCTTACGAAACGATAAATCAGTTTACCGCTAGATTGTGCAAGAAGATATACAGAATTTATTTTCGCATACTGAATTGTTGCGAACGTAATCATTGTGTAAATAATAAGTTCAAGTATATAATTATTTCTGTACATAATAAGCCTGTATATAATTATTTTGCAATATATATATTTCTCCCACAAAAAATTTTGATTCTTCCTCCTTATATGAAATTTGATTATATACGGATCATGATGCGCGATTTCCTTAAGGCCTTGTGTAAATATTGCTATTAATTTCATGCATAATTTATACTTCGTTACTCAACCGACACATTTTCCGGAAACTACTTCATTGAACACCGTATGATGAAAAATCTAATTGAGAGCAATGACTAAAGCAGTTTACATTGCAACTCGATGATGAAAGAAAGTCTAATTGTAATGCACAGAAGCTTATCAATCTAAAATAATAATAGTTCAAAGATATGTATCATATGAAAATTTAGTTATTATAGTAAGTCAACTCAAAATACACATATATTGATATATATCAAAATGTGAAAATAAATTCTATATGTGCAAATATTCTGATGTATCTTCAGAGGTTACCAACATCATCAGAAAGCGTAAAAAACTTGCCATTTTATTTCTTTTTAAGGTTGTATATGTATATATGTGTATATATATGTGTATACTTGTATATATGTGCATATATACAAGTATATGTATATATGTGTATACTGTATATATACATATACATATTATATATATATTTATATATGTATAAATATAGAGACATATAAATATGTATATAAATTTCGTGTAAAATAGAAGGTTGTAATTCCAAAATTGTAGTTTGAAAATTATATTACTGATAAAGAAATTTTGTAAGTAACATATTTTAATTAAAGTTTCTGAAATGTTAAATGCATATATGCACATGCATTTTTCATTTTCATCACTTATTTACAACAGTCAAAACATATGTGCATACAGAAATATTCTTGCATGGAACTCAGATCTTCTGAAAATGATAAAATTATTAGACTTTAGATTAGAAAGTCATCTATATAAGTCAATATCATATTTTTATATATTCTCTTTTATTTTATATCTGTAATTTCTATCTCGGGAGATACATCACATGTTCTTATTAAATTTCCAGTGTGAAGCCCGATATCCCCAGGTTTATTCATTTCCATCTGTTACTACAATCTAAAGGAAAGGAACACTATATGCACAATATCCATCAATAGGCGGGAAATTCCCAACCGATGAATATCTTACTCTTATCTCGATTAAAATTTATTTACAAAAGTAGGTCTGTACAAGTATTTTTCTGTCGCGACATAGGTCTATCATAGCCTTGAATGCGAATAGACCGGTTTTCTCGAGTATAAAAACCTTATTGCAAGAACAACTCCAAAATATTCCGAAACCTTTATAGATTAGCACAGCATAATTCTTTCGAGCAAATATTCGAAAACGATTCAAACAAAATATAATTTATTTTGATAAAATAAACATGTAAATAAATATATAGAAAAAATGCGGTCTTATAAAACAGACCCAAAATACTAACAATGATTTATTTAAATAGATATCTCTTCTATTGACTATTATCACGATTTATGATAACAGCTGAATATCTACTACAATATCAATTATTTAAATATACAGTTATGCTGTTTTAAAATCGTTTCTGAAATATTTGCCTGGCATATTGTTTAATGCGCTCTCTCTCTCTCTCTCTCTCTCTCTCTCTCCCTCTCTCTTTTTTTCAAAAACATACCGATAATATATATATACAATATCGATAATGCTGTCCATGCAATAACGTCTTTACAAATAGTATGGTGTTTGCTGTATTATCGTTAAAAATCATTTCTTTAACCCTAGCCTTTTAACTCTAATTTTAATAGGAATATTATAATTATATCTAAGATTATTTGTACCATTGATTAGGTGAGAGCACCCACAGTGACCCCAATAAAATGTAATTTTTTTTCCGCAAGCGCTCATATACAGTAGACTTCCAAATTCATTCTCCTATCAGAGACAAAAATTGAATATCTTGTTCAATTTTGTTCATTCCGCAGGGCTCTCAGAAATTTACGCGAAAATATACTGTAATCAGGACGTTTGCAGCAAGATGTTAACTCGTTCATCATTTTACGAAGTAGGGGGGGTCATAGTTTGATTACATCTTTACGAAATAGTCACTCGCCTTTTATTTCATTTTTTTTCTTATTCGAAGAGTGCCAATATGTCATCGTTAGAGGAAGGATTACCACTGCTAGCGCCGCTACTAGGTGGAGTGTTTAGGTCCGGTGGATCGAGATACGAGAGAAGTTCCATTGCATCCACATTGTCTGGTAAGAGCTGTAGTAGCAGATAACATGTTGTTGAATAACGTTACAAAACGCTTCGATTTAAAAAATATTCCAGTTCGCGAAAGATGTAAATAACGCGGTAATTTGACATGATGCGATATACTTACATTTAACGCCTCTTGGCCGGTACCTTCCCCATCTATAACTGCAGCAGGATCGAAATTTAAGTCCGACGGTATGTCTGCAGCGGTGTCGTTATTTATTGTATTGCCAGAAGTATTATGGTTTCCCGTAGATTCTTGCGATGCAGGCGGAACGCTCGGCGGTCCACTGGCACCACCAGCTGGCGTGTGAGGGGTAGATTGCGGAGTGTGCGGCGTATGAGGAGTATGAGGCATCTGTAATGTATATAATATCACATTTTTCAACTGCAACATTTGTCACATTTAACATTTTGCATTTAATATTTAACATTTCATCTTCGTGTTTTTATAATATTATTATTATTAGAACACAATCGACAGTGCAGTAAAACGTACCTGGTCGTTGAGTGATTTCTCCATAGCATTGAGAGGATCTAAAGAATTAACGGATTCGTTTAAATGCGAGAGCGGACCCGTTCCACTGACATAATCATTATTGCCGATAGTATTCGTTCCAGAGTTTATCTCGTACGTTCCACCGGACGTGTTCCGGTGGTTTATGCTGTTATTTTGATACGTAGAAGATGTATTGTTCATCATCGAACCACTCGCGATACTGTTCATATCGGGTGGTATGTAAGGACTCATAGCTTGATTCATATCCCAATTGTTCATAGTTGGCATATTCATACTGCCTGGCGACATAGCCTTGATCGTTCTTTTACAATCGTTTTCTTCTTCGGATTTAATACCAGTTAAGTTTTTCACAGGTTTCCAGTTAGCTAACGAGTCTATCGTCACTTCGTCAACTTCCGTGGTATTTAATGTATTCAAAATACCCCACATATACTGATCGACCTCTAGACCTTCCAGCTGTGCAGATTTCCTGTAAAATACATGACAATTTGTTTTATTCTTTTATTAATTTCAAAGGATACGTTAAAATTCTTGAGAATTTAGTTGTACTTACAAGCATACTGGACACCTCCAGTTACCTCGTTCGCAATTCATTTGCAAATATGATTCCAAATCGAAACACTGTATATGCTTGCACTCGTGTCCTCTGGCTGGCAGTGTAATGCGTTTGTGGGTGATAGGACATTTTAAGAGTACCTGCAGACAATAAGATGCGCATGAAAACATATTAATACTTCACGTTATAGAGCTTTAGGATTAAAAGAGAAAATGCTTTAAAATGCTTTTGTGAATTTTACCTTTAGTGCTGTTTGTTCCACAACATCTTTCTCCGATTGTATACCGTTGTTCGACATCGTATTATTGAAATTTCTTTTGATTTTCGTTATACAGTGCTCTGCCGTTAACAGCCTTTTACGTAGTAACCCATGAAGTACACTTCGCACACTGGGTCGGTGGACCAATTGAAGTACGAATAGATGCGACTGGAATATATCATAATGCATCCTCTAAAGAATGTAAATATTAAAAAAAGTTTAAAAAGGAGAAAAAAAACGGAAAAAAACGGAAAAAAATAATTATTTTTAATTTATAATTAATAAATAGATGCGCATTTGTGCAGATATATTTGATTAAATACGTAAAATCTATTTGCATGCAATCGAAAACTCGTTCTTGAGCGTACCGAAGATTCGCATTGCAAGGAATATCTTATCTTCGAATTACGTAAACGCTATCGTTTAATTATTGATATCCTCAAACTTACACAACAGCATGCGGATACGGTAATCTGTATTGTGTTCCTTCCTGCTTGACAGACGTCCTTCAAGTAGAGAGGCTTGTGGGTAGTTTTGTTGTCCCCGCGGTCGATCACGAGAGGAGTCGCATTAACGGAGACTTGCACACTCGCCGGCCAATTCGTATTCATCTGTCTATCTTCGTGATGGAAACATTTGAGCTGCAGCTCCAAATCTGATCGCCACACTAGCGTCTGATGCACGGTGGACTTCAGTTGGAATACATGATTACTAACAGCCAAATTGTGCTCTAGGCGGAAGGGTGGAAGAATTATGCCGTCTCTTACGGGGAATGTTAGTCTCAATTCATCATCTAAAACAAACAGCAAAATCTCAATATAGCCATTTTAAAACATTGTAATGTAAGTGTTACTTCATAAGTAAATGTTAGAAGAATGTCTATATATATCGTGCATATCAAATTTTCGAATTTTAAATCTAGTAAACTCTATTCCGTGGTTTTGAATTAGAAAAATGGACATTATACATCTGATTACATAACATCTCTTCCGTTAATATAATTTCTGAACTCAAGACACTACTACAATTTATGTCAAAGCATGAGAGAATGAAATCCTTGAATCTCACTCACTCTGAATGTTGACGGGTGATTTCATCTCGTTGAAATTAGGCTTGATGTCCGGATTCGGACTGATGTAAGGCGGCATGCTAGTGGCGGGTGTCAACGGAGGTGTCGGATTGCCAGGGATGGGACTGTGCTGATAATTCATGTTGCCCCCGTTCGTCGATCTCATCGATACCACGTCTTGCTGGTATTGACTGGTCGCCACGGCGGACGCGCCGTACGACGCGTTGCCGCCACCGTATCCCGTGTTCGGCTGATGACCGACGAATTGGTTGCCAACCGAGGTAGGTGGGACCATGCAGACACCGGGAACGCCGTTACTACCGTAGCCGTATTGGTTCGCGGCGGCCGTCTGAGACGCGGTATTGTAAGCCGGCGCCGTTTGCGGCCTCATATTCGTTCCTCGTATCATCGCGTTGGGCCCAAAACCAGCCGCCGTGGGATTCATGCTTTGCATAGACTGATACTGTTGCTGAAAATTCGGCCTCGCCCCGGTGGGGTAGGTGTTTGGATAATTCGGCGCCGCCGTCATACCGTTGAAGCCCTGCTGCAAAGCCGCTGGATTTTGAGCAGCGTACGGAACTTGCTGCCGCTTTTGCGCCATATGCATGGCTGGGTTCGGATAAGGCGCTAATCTTCGTGGGTAGCCTTGATGCGGCTGAGCCTAGAAGCACAGAGGTACACGCTACTATCGAGACGAGCAGAGACGCGCCTTCTGTCAGCCGAGATACACGCTACTATGACAAGCTAGAAATAATTGTGCAAGAATAATGGAAGAAAATTGGTATAAAAGATTTATACAGGACAAATAAATCTCATTTATAAAATGTTTCTTAGCAAATCACAGCGGAACTGAGAGAGACGCAGCTAAATACGTTTAGATTGTCACATTGGAAATTAGATAAATACCTGCATCTTGTTCATTTGCATGTTGTTGGGTCCCATCATGTTGTTCATGGCTACGTTACCCATGTTGCTCATGGAGTTCATGGGTGTCATTCCACTCATAGCATTCATACCGCTCATAGCATTCATACCGTTCATTCCTCCCATTGTCATAGGATTCATCGAGTTCATGCCATTTATACTGTTCATCGAATTCATGGAATTCATAGTGTGCATCGGGCTCATCGTGCCCATGCCATTAAAGTTGTTCATCCCGACTGGCCCCATTCCTGCCATTGGTCCTCTTTGGCCGTACCCCGCATTGTACGTTTGGTGGGGTATTCCATGTTGGCTCTGCATCTAATAATAACGATTGACGTGAGTCCTCATTTAGAGGTTCATAAAGTTTATTTCAAACAAGTAAAATTAATTTACGAGAGACACTAAATATATATCGCGTGGTACGTGAATTCTGAGGTATATTTTGTTACAAGATTATAAGAGATTCGTTTTCGCGCGAGTATTTTTCTTTCAGACAATAACTTAATAGATCAATAACTATGATCAAAAATTTATCTTTTTAAGAAATGATATTATTACATTATTTTATTACATTGCAAAAAATATAGTTTATGAATTATAAATATTCAATTGCATTGCTCGTTAATTAGCATTAGTTTATAATCTTTTCAACTTCATTGTTTTATTAATAATGTTTAATTATTTATTATTATTTTATATAAAGTACTGTAGATAAAGAAAATGGTCATCATAACAGAAACAGTCTAAAATTTAAAAAATTTATCATAGTCTTATTTATTCAAATTTCCTTAAATCATTAAATAACGCGTATTTTCTCTCTTCTTATATCATCGTTGTTTACTTTTTGATGTTTCATTAGATTTTGGTTTTTCATCGTGAAAAAAAAGAACGATGAAAAACGTCTACCTCAGGATTGTATCATTTTACCAATTCGCATCGCCTTACTTAACTACTCCGGACAGTACGATAGCAGTCTATGTAACGTATGAATCAGAATTCCCCCTGGTCGCGCGCCATTGATAACGTCGTGAGAGCTAGCCAAACATTTACCTGATTGAATTGCGAGGGGATATCCTGGCGGTCCTGCATGGCCACCACGCTGGCAGTGGCGGTGGCCGTAGCGGAGGCAGCTGCTACCATCGCCGCGACACGAAGTGGCGAACCACCCCTTCCGTTCTGGGGTGGCACTGTGCTATGATAGCCGGATGATAACGGCTGCACCCCGACGTCGATCGCCGCCGTTGCTGATAGCGTTGCACCACCACCGCCGATCCCCCCCAGGAGGAAGAAAGAGCTCTCTCTCTCTATGATCAGCCTTCACGAGGTAGATGCGAACGCGCGGCTTATTGGCGCACTGAAAACAGAGAACGTGACTCATCTTAACCCTCCGTGAGATAAAATTATCTTTTTGGAGAATCGTGGCGCGCGGTGATGCCCGCGGTGATCGTTATAGAAATAACTGTGCGTTAGAGAAACTGCGGAGTTGGCGTATCAGACGAGTGGCGAAGTGTGACGCAAGCGTACGCGATTCGACTCTATATTTGAGTCCTTTTCAAAACGGTTAACATCAATAAATTGGTCATTTCAATTATATAAACTTGTATAAATAATTATGACAAAGAAACAATACAGAATAAGAGTTTAGATTACCAAAAGATTACCAATTGCCCCCTCTATATTGAAGATAAATATTGGATTTTCACTTGTCAAGTTTTTCCAGAAAAATTTTATTGATAAGTGAAAATCGCTACAGCCACAGCAATACAAATTTCGAACTTAATAATGATATATATTCCGGACATGTGTTATATTCTTATAAGTCATAGAACTGGACAACACTTCCTTCGAGATGTAAAGCACATGTTTGAGCCAAAAATTCATATCTTTCCTATATATCCCTTACATAAAAGAATATATAAGTCTTTTACATAATATATAACATAATAAGAGGACGAAACATTTAGAATAATAATGAATAAGAGCGACGTTACAACTTCGTATATCGATGCATTTATTCGCGTATTAATAGGAAAAAGCTGTCGATTAAGTCTGTCCAATACTAAGTAACGTAATAACTTGCAGACTATAAAATAGTTAATATATCGTCTCAGATCATTCGAAGCGATCGGGCTTACAACGATATAATGCGCAATGAACGATAATACGTCGTCAATCATACTGGCAAGAGTTAATTTGGTTTAAATGGCAGTGTGAACTTTTGCATTTGCGACAGAAAAGTGGTTACCACTCGCCAAGTCAAGATCATACTCGTGCAATCGATTCCCGCTAGGAACGAATAGATTTATGCCAATCGATATATAGTTTGTGTTTGGCGCATTGCAACGGATCTTTATTTCATAATCTTTACGACGTAGTAATAACACACGCTGGAATCATTCACGATACTCTTGAATAATTCGAGAAGGTCACATTTTCCTGTTCGGCATAGCCCTGTGCAAATAAATTTGAGCTAGTGACAGTTGTACAAAAAGAATTGAAAATTTTCGTGTAAACAAGACGAGATCTCCGCGATTATTCCTTAAATCCAAGGAAAAATTGAATAATAATATTCAAGCTGCAAGCTCATTTTATAATTATAAATAGATGATTAAGGCTCACGATTAAAAAAATTAATATAAAAAAAGTAAGCTTATAGGAGCCAACGCAGTTAGTAGCGCGTAATTATTGTTTATTATTTACAATAATTGAACTATACATATAATATCGCAAATTATTATATGTATAGTTCAATTATTGTAAATAATAAACAATAATTACGCGTTACTAACTGCATTGGCTCCTATAAGCTTACTTTTTTTATATTAATTCATTTTATAATGTTTCTAGAACACGTAAGAGTGAAATAAATAGCGGAGATACCCCGATTGATTTCCCTCCGATAATTTAATGTACTCCGATTGATTTTTCCCTGATAATTTAATAAGTAACTTTATATATCTTATTATAGATACGCACACATATAATTAAAGAGTATAGATCTTTATATTTTCAAGGAAACGTTCGTATATAAATGTCTTCAAAGATCCTTCTTAAAGATAAGCCATTTAATCACTCCTAAATTAAATATAAATAAATAAATTTATCTAAAACTAATTTTAAATAAATTTTCTCCGTTCAACAAACGGTTCTCTCAAAGAGTATTTATTTTACATTGTTTTTATTTCTTCGTTTCTAATCTTTGTTTCTGACTTCCGATGGTGGCGAGTGACCATCAGCTGTCAAGCGATAAGCCTATATCTTCCAATTCTTTGCGGCCTCGATGCGGACGGATAATTTATTCGAAACTGAACAAGATTATCGATACGAAGGTGGGCACCGTCCCCGGTGCGTACCCCGAAAGAGCGAGGCGAGCGGTGCCGAACCCCGGCCGTATTCCCAGCTGGCCGCGACGCCGCGGCGCGTAGCCCCCATTGCTTTTCTGTGGGAAATGCACGTGCTCACTATTCACACACCGCGCCGCGCCGCGCCGAGCGGCGCGCGTTCATAATACGTGCCTTACCCCCGCGCCGTTGCCGCAGAACACGGACGGCCGTGCGAGAACCCGGCGGGAAGCGGAGGAGCTCTCTTCCGCCGATGCACGATTTCCGATGGGCCCTCGAACGTTAACGCCGCGGGGACACTCCGCAAGGGAGGAATTTTTCGTAACGAAGCTGAGGATATACGAACGAGACCTTTGTATTCCGCGTGTATACGTCTTGAAGCGCGAGGCATATCCGAGAATTTGCGAAATCGTAGAATTTCGCAGAAATCCTAAGCTTGTTCTTGTGAACCGCGGGCAATTTTTTTGTTTGTTTTTTTTTTGTTAATGGTAACAAATTCTCATGGTAACGATTTCAGGAAGAGTGGAACAATTCTTCAAGAATAAGACAAATATTACGAATACTATCGTATTGTCTTTCGTAATTGTTGGAAATGTCAAAGAAGTATCGTTTCTTTTACATCACGAGACAACATACAAGTAATTTTTAGAACAATTCAATTCGTGATTAAAAAATGATTGAAGAAAGTAATACTGAAGTTCGCTCTCTTTCACTCTCTCTCTTTAGGACATTCCGCGTAGAGAAACCTGTCTAGAGAACCCTCCAATTGAAGGGTTTGGATCAATAACATAAGTCATGCAGGTTGCATGTCGGATACAAGTTTTTATGCGACTTTCTCTCGCACGAGGCATGTTATCGGCTCAAATCTAACGTCAGAAAAGAACGAATATGCATCGGACACTTAAACGCAGCTTCGTGTGAATACGAAGGCCAGTGCGAACCTTTTTATTGCTATCGAGCGCTTGTTTTTCGAGTCGTGACAGGAAATACAGGAATTACTGGCCGCATCAGAAACCCTTCAGTGCAACAGTTTGCGCGGTGCAATCGTAAATGTTGCCAGTCGAGACGAGCACGTGAAGGAGCACGCGTGTAACATGTCCTCGCGATATCGGATTACCACGTGCGTATATACGGCGTTTTGCGCGTGCTCGCAGGCACAGACACCGTAATACTGGCTTTGCGCAAAAGCAGAAACGCGTCACAGGTCCTTATCTGACGTTACCCGATTCTCCGTATTGCGTAAACTTTCACGTGGTTACGACGCATCGATCAACGTTTACGTGTATACGCACCATGTTTGTGCAGAACATCCCAAAATCGCCGAAATAATGTCCTCTCGACCGCAGACTGGAGAACGAGCTAAGAAAAATGACTGTCGTTTTAATCGCGTGAAAGACGCTGCCAAGTTATTCAACGTCAACAAAAAATGGGATATGATAAATAGCCCTTGAATACGTAAATATAAAGAAAAAAAACTTTTGCGCTGTTTTCCACACACACAGTTAGTTCGAATTGAATTTTATTCTAAAAAGATCTGAAGACCTAAATTATTAAGATGTTTGTTGTTGAAAATAAAAAATGCACCATAATGGATCCCCTGAAAGCTTTTGCCAGTTTTTCGATATCGAGTCTGAATTCGTCACAAAAGCGATTATGGCAAAATGGCTTTCGAAAGTTCTGAGACATCTTCGTGTGTATTGTCACATTTGATTCTGCAATAGTGATTTCTTAATTTTTGTTTGGTATTTATAATAAATAAAACATGTTAAATTTAGCATTACTGAAAATACTCAATTATTATATAATGTTTAGTATAATATTATTTATGTATTTATTATCGTCCAAGTTTCTTGTTTTCATTTGCATGACAATGTTGGCACATGAATAGGATTGGAAAGCAAGCCGGATTTTAAATCCAGATCTCACGAACACGCGTTTCCACTTCTCTTGAACTTGGTGTACTAACACTCTTAGACGCCCGAAAGCAGTTTTCTTTCTTCTATCACGCTTAGTCATTATACTTTCTCTGGAATGCGGTTTTTAATTTTAACTTAACATATTTGCTGAAGATGAGAAATATTTATTTAATACGCTCTCCTAATAAATTAAATCAAGACAAGCTTCTCTGTGATCTTTAAAATTTTCAATCAAAAGAATTAGTTTCAAAACCAAAGTCCCAATTACGATTTCAACGTAATGTCAAGTTGTATTTTAAATAACGTAGTGCATGAGAATTATATAAGACCAATAATCTCGAAATAATCGATCAACTGGATAAGATTAATCTTTATGCATTTTTTGAATCCTTAATAATGCGATAATGGATCGTCTGAATAAATTTGTACGCACATACTCGGATGAATAAAGTTCATCCCGTTCCTTCGAGGTCGCGAGCAGATTACTCGGTGCTTATTTCATAGTTCAGGACAAATCTTTATCTGTATCTTGATTATTAGTGGAGTGCTTAACAAAGAATCGGTATCTCGAGTACATTTAATCGAATCTTTCGGTGTTCGCGCACCTAATGGGTTCACGCTGTCGATCTCGTCGGCAGATCTAATCGCGTCTATTTCATCAACTTTTACGAGCACCGCAAATCAGGTGCCCCGACAGGTCTGCGCCATCGGCACGTTTTACAGGTAACACAGGCTGGTAATTTATTTTACCTCCGCGTTCGAGCGTGGACAGTAAATAATCCATGCGCAATGAGACGCATAGAACTAAAGAAAATCGATGAAATCGAACGAAACAAATAACGTAAGTCCAGATACATCTGTCGATCGTTTGCAAGGCAATTATTTCATTGCCCACCCGCAAACTTAAGAGAGGTCTCTTTTTTCTTCTTCTCTCCCTCTCTCGTCACAGATTGGTAGAGAAGGTCTTCTGCACACGCGCTGTCCTCGAGACGCGATTATGACGCTCGGACAAAAACAAATTTAATAGCCTTTCCGTTGTATTCAATACGGCGGGTACGGGGGCACGAATACGCGCGTATGTGCCGTCTGATCTACGAGGGTCGAGAATCGGGGACGTTCAACAGCCCAGGAAAAATGTTGGGGAGACCGATCCGATCGATTAACACGTGCGCTTTAAATGTTTGGGAGCTACAAAGCGATTGCAGCCTCGATGATTACAACCGATGTTGCTAACGAGGCTCGATAGGTTCGTAGAATCAAACGGAAATAATTTCGACGCGCTCTTCTGCTGCTTGTTAGCGCTGATAGTCAACTTTGGCAACTACCCTCTAACCGTATTTTTAGCGCTTTATATTAAAAAAATCTAACTTTGCAGTAACATTTACCAAATAAATAATTCATTTACAAAGATCTAGCTTAGAAATAGTCTCTTTTATTTTCACAAAAACGAATCAAGTTCTGTCAACGTTAGATCTTCGTTCGTAATTTTTCGTTGAGATATTGATTACGTTTTTATAATCGGACAAATCGTTTAAATTATTACAGAAACTTTATGCAATGTGTTCCAACAAACGCGTTACACTACCGACCATCATTCTCTCGTATCTATGTATAACGTTTTCGATTACGAAATAATTTCCATCCAATCGCATCCACTGTATAATATTCCGTTTGTCACCCGAGCATGTTCGACGTTTATCCTCCCCAATCTGCCAACCAAGCGCGGGGCGCGCAGCGCACGTGTTTTTTTTTTATTTCGTGCGTGTAATGCATATACGCATGCACACACGCACACACACACACACACTTCATCACACACAACATCCAGATATAGCGCGCACAGAGAGGGAGCGATTCGAAGGTTGACGTCATCCACGTCCCACCCCCTTTAAATTCATGCTGAATGCGACCGACCCAGCCTCTGCCTTTTCCCTTCGTTTCTCTTTTCCCTTCCCGCCGCTGCGTTCCGTTCTCTCCGCTCACCACCGCCCCGTCGTTCGATGGTAGGAGAGAGAGAGACAAAGAAAGAAAGAGAGAGAGAGAGAGAGAAGGGGTGGAGGGGAACCCCTCTGTAGATCCCGCAACGGGTTTCTATTCTCGGATGTCAATATTTCGTCAACTAGAGCCCACTCGGCGCGCAACAAAAGGCTCCGCCGGGTACAGCCGTTGCTGTGGCGTGTGAGAAAGAACGAGGAGCATGTATGCGTTTTATAAGAGGATGCACGGCGAGCGGAGGAAACGCGCGCGCGCGCGCGCGAGCCATGGGGATCGAAGTGCCAGGATTGCGCAAAGGGCGAGGGCATTTCGGGTACGTTGGTTGGAGCGTAATTTTGTTTGAAGCTTTTAAGGGATATCTTCGGATTCTGCTGGATAGAAAAAACACAGGAAAACCACCGAGAAAAATGACAAAAGTACAAACGACGCACAACGAAGCAGACCCGTCGCGATTGAACGGAATATGGAAATTCGATCGCAGATTTTCCATTTTTCTTTGACCGCTTGCATTCTTAACGACAAAGTTCCCTACACGCTTTTGACGTTTGTATGATTATTACTTTGAACCGCGGACTGTGGAATTTCGACATTTTCCCACTCACAGTCGCAACGTTTGAAACGTCGTTTCACGTGCTGAGTCGATCGTACGATCGATTCCGAGAACGCGCGTAAATCGCGGCGTTTCCGTGCTGCTGGATTCCTGAGCGATCGATTACGCTAGTGCATAATTATCATCCCGACGTCGAGGAAACGGCTGGAATTTTTTTAAGTCGGAGTGTGTCTCGAATTTAGCCTACCATCGGCGTTCTCGAGCGTCCCGGCCGACGTGACACGCTTTGACACGGCGACGAAGGCGAGTAATATCGCGCCGGGGAATCCTTGTACGAGATAAATAAAACGGGCCCCTCTCTCTCTCACGGTCGCCGCCGACACATAATAGCCGCGTTCTCCTCGGCCGCGCTCGCGCTCGCGTATGAACTCGGCTTTAAGGTGAGCGAGTGCGGCCAGCATCGTCTTTGGAGCATCGAGAGCCTGAGGCGTCAAAATGCGATAAAATGCTGCTTTGACACTGATAATTTCGTATCAAGGATCATCTTCAAGTATTTACTTTCAAGTATTACCTTTATCGAGTATTTTATGCCTATTGGCGCGAACGCGTCTGTATAAATATGTAATAAATAAATTTTTTTTATTGGATTCAGTACTCTAAAAAAGCGCGGAAGATCCTACATCCTGAAGGATAAAAATACGCGTCTGCATCATTAGGAAAATGGTGCATAATCATTGTAATAGATTCAATACTAATTTAATGGACAAATGATGTATTGGTAATTGATGTATAGTGATTATCGAATATTAGCTCGACGAAGATCAATACACTGATTACAGGATAATCAAAATCATTCATCAAACACGCACGTAATTTCTGCTAATGTATCTATCTTGTGCACGATCATATTTCCAAGCGGTATAACCGTCCGATGTAGATACGAGCCGTTTTATGAGGTAGCACAAAGAAAGCCCTGTCGCGAAAGCGACTTTCACGTGACGGAGGGTCCCGGAGGAGGATCCAGGGGCCCCGGGGCCCCTTCGCACGGTTTGCTCGCGCTGGAAGACGGTACTGAACACGAAGGAGAGGGAGGTCGGGTCGGAATGAGGGGGAGGGGAAGTACTACAAACGAACGGCGGATGCCGATCGCAACACTTTGCTAAAATCAGGACAACGACGAGGAGGAGGAGGAAGCGGAGGAGGAGGATGAGAAACGGGGATCCGAGAGAGAGACGGAGATGGAGACGAAGACGAGACGAGACGAGACGAGACCGTTGAGACATCGAGCCCGCGACACGTAAACAGGAGCGAGCGCCCGAGGTCGACTCACGGCGAGAATCGTGGGAGGATTCTCTTCGTTTCTCTCTCTCTCTTTTTTCTTTCTTTTTTTCGCTCTTTTTTCCCTGTCTGTCCGCAGTGTGGGTGGGATTAGAGAGACGGGGGCGCTGTAGAGAGAAGGGTGGACAAGGGCTTTGATCTCGGCAGCTGCTGCATCGCATCGTTATTTTCGGGCGGATCGCCGAGACAAAAAACATTTTTGCGGGACGCCTATCTTCTTTGTGGGCCGACGACGTTTACCTGAACATCGATGTACCTCTCATCTCCCGGGATGCGTGGCAGTGCCGCATTTTCCATTAGGCCCGCCGATGAGATCGCGGCCGGCGTCGCGATATAGGCCGCGCGAATTGAAACCCCCAAATGGAAGGATTCCTTTGAATCTTCATTACTGGGAAAACCGATACGTTCGACTATTCATAGAATTTCCAATCATTCCAATAATTGTAACTTTTGGAAACGTCCGGAAGTTTAAATTATTAAATATATTCCACTATTGAAAATAGATTTTACATATTTCGTTTCCATTAAAGTGATTGAAATAATTTATGCACGATTTTTGGTCAAAATTGCAACAATTAATTAAGAATACCAATTAGAAAATATATAATATATAATAAAATTTTATTTAAATATAAATAGTGTATATTTTTATATGAAACATTATACATATTAATAATATATAAAATATATTTTATATATCGATATATATAAGTAATGATAAAAATGCAAGGAAGAATCCTATATATGTATAGAATGCCTAGAACCTCAGGAGTGTAGAATTATTATGTGAATACAAGGGAGACTAGAGTCCCGTACTTCGAAATAGCGATCGGAAAAGAGAAACATCATCCTGCATCGTCAAACAAGGCGTGAAAATCGCGATGCGATGTGGACACAGATCGTTACGCGTGTGTAGGTGCATTGAGGTGGACTTAATAGGCCGTGGCTTTAAACGACCTCGATATAGCATTTATCATCCTCGGAGCTATAGCCCAGACACGTATTGCTATATCAAGTGTACCTAATTTAAAAAATTGGTTAACTACTTTATATACAGTTATTGAGATTGATTCTTCTGGTCACCATTAATATGTCACAACTAAATCGACCAATGCCACTGGTTACAGCTCGCCTACATCTCGCGTCTTTTGCTCTATTTCTAAGCTGCAAACAATACGCGTTGGTCACTCGCGAAATATTACAACTAATTAAATCGAGGAAGCTGACTGAATGTCACGTGACGATTTTAATCGACGTGTCGAAGAGACATTTCCAAGTGACGATACAAGTCGTAAAACACCGACGTGACTCGAGAGGAGGGCTTAACTTCACTCCAGCAGTTCTCGGTTATCGCGAACGTTACCTAATGAGCTCTGTCATTGTTATTGTAAATACTTTTTTTACGAATATCCTTAACGACGTCGATTTGAATGGGTCGTCGGCGCCACGTCGACGCTGCTTTTCGACCGCTCTAGGTAGGTCAAAACCTTCGAAGCATTACACGAGGAGCGGGCACTCGTAATCGGGTTAGCGGCGCATCTGGTGCGAGACCAGCGCGAGCCAGTAAATACGGGACGACGTAATGAAAATTGGTGGAACTTTGATTTCAACGCCGTTCTATTGTCCTATATTGATCGAACGTGCGTGCGAACGTAAACACGCGGAGCGAACCAAATAGGAAAATTTGCAAATACTGCCGCGTTTTCTTAAGCCATAACGCAACTCGTATTGCAAGCTACGCAATATCGGTGTCTTATTTTCTCTCTAAGATCTGGCGCGAATCAAAGTATCCGAAAAAGTTAGTCAAGTACGTCTATCTCTTTGCTCCAAAAATGATTTTTTTTTTTAAATAATGATAAAGAAATAATGATGCTTGATGAAAGATTCGAATAACAAAGGATAACCACAGAGAATAACGAAGGATTTCGAAAGTATATTCTACTTTCGTGGGTAGTCCCAAGGACTTGGAGCACCGTCGCTTTTTAAGTTGTGCAATCTGGAGAGATGCTATTTTATGTAACTATATTTGTAGCTATTTTTAATGGCAGTAACTCCTGCTCGGAACGTCATATCTCATATCTATCGGAGATATCTTAGCAACGGTCATGCAAAAGCGAATAGCGCTTTCGGGAATATCCAGACGATATCTTCGGGACGTCGTATCGAAAATCGTTATTCGACTTCGTCGTTAATCCAAGTAGAGCTTAAATGCAACGAATGCGCGCCCTGTAACGCGACGTCTATGTATGTTGTTAGCGCAGAACTGCGGAGATCGATACACGTATATATATATTGTCCTCCTCGAAGTATATCGCAATATATTGCCTAGCCCCTATCCCGTTCTCGATCGACGGCGACGAGTATTCTCTATACCTCGTCGCCGAACCTCGCGCTATGAGAAGATTCTGTCATTCGCAACAAATACTCGTGGCATTTCGAGGTGGCAAGGATGGATTTTTCTCGCTGACTCGTTCGAAAAGGTCGCACGACAGAGCGCCTTGAATGTGAGTATCCTCCATTGCGATTGCACGTATGTATGCGTGCGTGCGTGTACGTGTGTGTGTATACGTGCAGGCCTTATTTGCGCATTTGTCATACAAGAATACACGGATCTCTCGGATTGCCAGGTGTGTATCAGTGACGGAACTTCGCGTCTTCGCATAATTAATTTATCGTTTCGATCGCGTGCATCAGCCGTCAGGTCGAGTACGCAGTGGATGCATCGATGGCACAATCGGTGGCCTTTAATCGCTATGCGCTTTCCATCACGCGCTGAGAAAATTTATGCCGGGCGGGAAGTCGCGAGAAATTTTTGCAGGATGCCATAACCTACGTGATGGTGCATAAATACGGCGTGTGCGCGCGACGCGTTGCTTTGTCAATAAGTAAATAATCAAAAATGCGGGATAAGTGTTAATGGAATACGCACATTATTGCTTTATTCATTTCGCGAGATTTTCGTCTCGGCTGTTGATTAGAGAATTCCATGGAATTAATGATCATGTCATTACGAAGTAACTAGTATATTGCCACGAGAAATGGAAAAGAATCTTGTGCAGAACTTTCAGCATAACTGCGTGTTTATAATTCGTAATTTTATGACTTCCTTACTTACTTTTATATCTTTAAGAACATTTAATTATAGATATTAATCAGAATTAGCGCTAATATTGCAAGCTACTTGAAGAAGTTTTCACACTTATATTATTTTAATTATGTTTTATTATTATTAATTTACTAAATTATCGTGCACATTTCACATTTATATTTACATGGTTGCATCGAGACCGAGAGTTGCAGGAAGGAACTCGAGTTTTATTACTTTATTACCGCAGTAGAAATACCTTTCCCTATATCTTCCCTGCTTTGACACGATCGAAATTCTTCACGGTAACACGTGCGACCCATAAGGCCATACCCGTGTAAAAGCGGAAATAACATCTGCTCGTAACAGATAGGAGAAGCCAAAAACTTACCAAACGCAACCGCAGAGTTAAAACGTACAGTGACTTCCTTCCTTTCCATTTTACAAGAAGGAAAGGCGAGAACGTAACTTTCTTTTATATATAATATATGCATGTATATATAAAATCTATTAAATGTAACATTATATATATATAATCTATTAGATATTATCTAATCTTACCTATTATAGATACTACCTAATTTTAAATGTACTTAATTATTCAATTTTTTAATTTGTAAATATTATATATTTAATATTATCTAAAATGTTAATAATTAATCAATTATAAATCAAATATGCAACTGCACTCCGTTTATAATTACCGATTCATTATTCACGTTTTAGCGTTTTTATCATAATCAAGTGTACAACAGAATACGTGACAAAATCGTCTGCGAGAAAAATATTACAACGCTTTGAAATGCCTTCGTTCCTAACAAAACTAGTGTTGGTTATTCATAATGAAGCGAATGGGGGGAACAAACAGATTATACAACGGCGCGGCATGCATCATGTCAACCTTATGTAAGGATCACAGTCCAATTCTGCAACAATACTATCAGTATCCAATAATTATGACTAGCAGATTGACACGATGACGCGGTAAAACATAGAACGCGTTGCGCGATTTATCGTGCTCTCGGCGCAAGGTGTTTTACAACGCGAATCAAATAGGCTAATTTCCCTTTAAGATTGATTAAATCGCAGAAGAACCGTCAAAATTTTGAAATATCGAAGTGTTTTAAAGCATGAAAGGGAAGTCTTATCTCGTGCATTATCGACAAAAAATGTCACGTTACTACTTGCAACACGATCACCGCGTATTTATATGACATGTCGCCAGAATGTTAGGACGTGATGTCGGGAATACGCTCGCGTGCTTTATCTGCATCTGATTGTGAGACCAAGGAACGAGTGTTTCGCTTCATTAACGAAACCTCGCGGCGATTACACCGAGGGTCTCACGAAAAACTTCCGGCATCTCGCACGAGAACGTGTCCTCGCGAGATCGCGGAAGGCGACGGTCGTCCGAAGAATCGCTTCGTGAGTTTTGACCCGATTTCGCGTCAAAATATGGGAACGCGAACTCATAACTCGCTTTAAGAGAGGCGCTCGCTAATCACGTTAAAATCTCGTGGTGATAAACCTGCGCTCGAGAAAAGAAACTTGATTGTGATCTTTGACGTGGATACGATACGTACACACCTTCCTCAATTGCATTCGGCACGATTATGTCAATAAGAGTGCGTATGTTCGTACAAAATGGAAGAACTTTATCAGTGATTCAATCGTGGCGTAACGTCCGCGCCTGAAACCTTCGTCTTTTGTCTGCTTGCATATGTACGAATATGTATGAACATGTCGAAATCCGACACGTATACCTCAAGGCTGAAACCGCCATCGCGCGCGGCATTATGCGCATGAAAAAAAAGACTTCTCCGATAATTAATGCACGTGTCTCCGACAATTAATCCGCGATACTGAAAATGTTCGTATACACAAGGAGATCGAGGCGACAATTCGTACTCTGTATCAATGCGACACGCGTCAGTTTTTTAAACAGACTCTCCAATTAGCAAGGATAACAAAATAAAAAGAATTTTGGTTGATTAAACTCCGAGAGCATCCGTAGATTATCAGAGTCGCGTTCCTCGCTCAGCAGGACGAATCTCATTCTAAAACGCGTGTAAAGTCCGCGATCTAATTGAAGAAACGGCCGATATGGAAAATTAGAAAGTTACAACGATAATAATAATCTGTCAAGCTTTCGCTGAGAGAAAAATAGGTCTCACAATCAGCCTCATTCGAAGGATCAGCTGATATCGTGACAGAGATAGACATCCCGCGTGCGACAAATTAGAAATCGAGCGCAACCCTCTATAACAATAAAATCAAACGATCCCTCGGTAACCCCTTCGATCCCTCAATAACCCCGAGATGGGTAATCGCCACGACACGTAAGAGGCATCTCTTCGCCGGCACGCTCGTATTCGCGGCAATATACACGTGCGCGCCGGTTGCATTTATGCAAATAATGGAGCGCGCGGAGAAGGTCTGTCCTGTCAGGATTCGGAGAAAGTTGTTTCGGGGCGTTGATTGGCGGTTGACGAAATCACGGAAGCCGCCGGCCAATCGTTGCTCTGGAAACTTTCCCAGAACGCTTAACCCCTTTGACCGTTACATAAATATCACCCGATCCGCGACCGCGTTGTGTTACACCGACGTATCCTGGACGATGAGATAAAGGCGATGGCCCCCCGAGATCGCCAGCCGGTGATCTGTCGCACGCTCTCCCACGTACTCGGCTCAGCATTGTAGACTATTGCGAAAACGTAACGACGTCGAGACTTTCGGTTTATCTTAAATCTTACGAAGAATTTTAGGAAGGGCGTTCTTCAAGACAAATTTTGTGAGGAAAAAATTCTTTCTATTTAAATCTCATTTCTTCAATTTATTCAATTGCAACGTAAACCGTTCCTTACGTTTTTTCACAGAGGTAGATACTTTTCTTTAATTTCACAATGTCTTGGCACACGAATTTTGAAAGAAATTATGTGGATCGAAGCGCATGTCGCGAATTTCTTCGTGAGCTAAAGAAAAATTATGAGGTAACTCTTGCGACTGCGCTATCGCGGTGAGAAATATTTTTAAAGATTAATACACGCAAACTTGGTCAAGGTGATTTACGTATTCCGCAAAAAACCTTAATGAAAAATGCGATTGTTTTCGGATTATCGGAATTTATATATCGGACGGCAAAAAAAGTTAACGCGAGATACAAACATATCTGACGAAGGCCGTCAAGATGTATCGTCGAAAAATCGGCCGTATATAGAAATCGGCGAGACGGTGATCTCAACGATCTTGTTAGTAGAGAGATCAAGCGAGCGAGATCGGTGACTAAGCCGAGTACAACTGGAGAGGCGCATACTTTCTTCGTCGTCCATTTATAGTTTCATCGTGTATATATATAGAGGTCTGGAAAACAAGGAAGTAGAGAGAGAGAATGTACACTTAGAGCCTATAAGTTAACACGGCGGTACCGAAATAACGTCGTTTAGCCGCTGACGGTATGGTAAAAAGGACGTGGCGTAAATCGCGCGAGAAAACTTTTGATATAGTTCGAAGCGGCGTGCGCGATGATTTTATCTATGTCAGGGTTAAGCTGACCGCGGATAACGCGGCTAAAGAAGAAATGACCTCGCAAGGTCGACTTTATTAACATATTTATTTAAAAGAAAAAGATTCTTGAACCGTACTTTTTTTTAGTTTTATTTGAGCGCATCGTTTATAAATGAATAATGGGTTTTTATTGTATATCGGGTCCAATACCGTTGTCTCGGTAGTTTGACGTATTAAGTCCGACGATATCATCGATATCGACGAGTTCTCTTACGTGTCAAAAAGATGAATTTCGTGGAGATTAAGATTTGAGTTTAGATTAGAAACAGGTACATTGTGGATATTCCCGCTGTATTCTCTCGAGGAATAAGCAAAATAAATTTTCCATAAATTAAACTTTGCAAATTAAATTAAGCTTTAAGAAATTTTTACGTGGCATTTTTTAATATTAATTTTTTAGAAAGCGCATTTCAAAGGTAACGAGTAAATTGCACTTTTATTCGTTTCAGTAGCGAAAGCACGAGGAATAAAAGTTTGAGGTGAAGTTTCCGTAAAGGTAATGCTCAGTACAACTTGTATGTACTAAGTGAATGTAAGTTCAGCTAAACGCGAACAGAGACACGATCGATCCGAGGATCCTATGAAAAGTGATTGGCCATTGCGCACCGAGCTCCGACAGTGGCGTAGCAAAATGACAGTCAGAAAAAATTTGAAATTAAAAATTATCAATCGAATCTCTTGCCGGAGAAACTAGTCTTCTAATTTTAGATGGAGAACATTATAATTTTACACACTGAAAAAAAGGCTTGGTTATAAAAATCCAGACTTGGTTAATGTTACCAAGCACCTTGGTGAAATAGTTTCAACTAAACGTATGATAAGTATTACATAATTTAGTTGGCTCAACTAAACAAAATTTGCTCTTTTAAAATGTTTATAATTATTACAAAATATTTTGTTATTATTATTATAATCGGTAATAATAATCAAATACTTCAAAAGAAAGTATTACTAAATGCATCTCACATGTTTACCAAGAATGTTTTTTCAGTGCATATAATATTACAATATAATTTTACTTATTCTTGTTTTGTTATAAAATGCATATTGCGACAACAGCGATATTGGAACTCTCCGTAAAATAGCACTACCATTTCCACAGCAGCGATACGCGATTCAGCAAAACGCAGAAGAAAGCGCTAAATTTTATTAACTGCACTCTTGGAAAGTGCATCTCGGTGACACGATAACGATTATTTTCTTCGCAGTGAAAGGAAAATGCTACCAATCTCCACCGTGTTTCTCTTATTTAATTGGCTATGCTGAACGCAGATAATTGGTCATAATCCGACGCGTATATGCGAAGCGTATACGCGAGAGTACGTCGTAGAAGCGGAAGAAGAAAAATTGACGTTGTGTGTGCCATTTCCGTAAATCGTGCGGAGTAATCTTCCCGTCGAAACTTCACATTGGAGTTCGCTCGTAAAGCCGACCTCGCGCTCCAGTGAAATTCTACCGTGCGGGTAGTGGATTTACATCGAGAATCATCCGTATCGTATAGAAAGTTGGGTCGCGCAAGTTATAATCGGCCGATTACCGCGCGGCACGACAGTGGCGCGCACGCACGCATGCTCGCACGCACGCTCGCACGCATGCGCGCGCGCGCCGCAGAAATGAGCGGTTAATGTACAAGGCGCGAATGACAGCCGATGCTTTACAGCCTTCGCGCGGTAACGTGAGACGCGTCCTTGCCACGCGCGATCGCCTCGAGCTAATCGACGCGTCCCGTTCTCGATTGTCGCGTTTTTTCTCTCTCCCCCCTCCCTCTTTCACTCCGGTACTCTTTCCCCGAGCCACCGAAGCGCTGCCGCAAAGTAGCCAACCTCGGCAAATTTTTCCAATTTTTCTGCAGAAATGTCCCGTCATTCGGTAAATTACAGAGTTATTTTATGAAAAAAAAATCTTTCTCTTGAAGAAATTATATACGTGCGATACAGATACGAAGAAAAAAATTTTTTTATAACGTATGTGTCCTCCTTTCGTCTTGCTTGTATTTTTATAATTCTTGAAATGCTATAATTTTTTATATAAAACATTAGAAAGATGTTAGATTTATTAATTTGACACGTTTGTATCAGCGTGCTCATGTACATTTTTTTTAATGCTCGTATGGTGGGTTATTATCAGCGATAAAATGTGCTTTAAGATAACGTAGCCATTTGAAGCAATTATAATCTCATAATAGTGATAAGTATGACACTTTCGAGTAAATTAATTAAATCTAACTCTCGATACAATTTATTACATCTAATTAAAATTTTCGGATAAAAAGTTATTTAAAAAAGTTGATCCAATCAAATGTTATATAACATTAATGTTATACAACATATTTTTTAACTTTCACATAAAAAATTTAAAAGAATCGACGAAGCATATTGATTGAAAAATATTAATCAATAAAAACGTTTTTTGCACCGTTCATTTTTATTATATATTTTTAGATTAATTCAATTTCTTGCGCATCAATTATATTTTTCTCGAATGCGATCACGTCGAGATAACTCGACAGATGAAAGTTTAAGTCCGAGAGTTCGCGGGTAAAAGCTTACCTACAAAGCATCGTATGCAAAATTATATGATAATATTATTCTTCGCTTGTTAAAAACGTCGAATCGTCGGCCTTCCAGCCGAGCTCTTATCGCGCAGAATTTTATGTCTTACCTTCGCGTAACTGCGCGATCGACGCTTTAAACTTTAAAGTATAACGTGCGCAGGCACAGGACGTGCGTTAAGCATATGCGACGCGAATGACAGTTAATCGGCGCTGCGCGACGCACGATCGCGTCTGATTAATTAACGCATCTCCCCCCCGCCACCGGTATACATTCGCATGTTGCGTAGATTGTATGGATTTTATTTTAGGACACCGAGCGCGCGCGGATCAACATTTGCTACATGTTGGTCGATAAAACGCTCGGTATCAATTGCAAGCGATTTAATTTCATAACGATTGATATAAACGATCGACCGGCGGCCAATTTCGTCGGTAATCGAATACGAACTCTGTGAAACAACGAACGAATACGCGAACAAATAGTACAATTGTTATTTATGATCGCATATCCACGACGGACGCGATCAATAGCACACATCCAAATCTGTTTTCGAGTTCATAATTTCTCTTCGGGTAATTCTAGAGTTTAGGAATCGCCTCTTCATATCGAGACGTATTTTAACGTATTTAAAGCAAATTAATGTATCAACTTTCCCCTTGTCTACAATGCGTATTTAAGGCGTTAAGATTTAAAAAATCGATCAATCACAGTCGTATATGAGGAGAATAAACGACTGCGATTGGTCAATTTCTTAAGTCTTAACGCCTTAAATACGCACTGTAGACAAGGGGTATGTCTAATATAAGTCATATTAAATCACGATGTTTAACCCGTTGCTTGTAAAAATTTCTTTCACGTAAATTGCGAATTATGTACACCTAACCAAAAAGCAAAATGTTTCTTTTATTAGTAATCGTTAATTAGTAATCGATTGCGTACGAATGCACATGAAATACGCATGAAACTCATTTATATACCGATATTTTATCTCGCAGGAAAAAAAATCGCCAATGACACAAGGAACGGGCCGAACTGCTTCGATCACATTCGTTTTCTGATTGGTTTGTCGCAGTCAGCGTGGATTGCTAATGTGTTATTTCATTCCCTATTTATTACATCTGGTTTTTCTATTTCCTGATCTAAAAAGCACGCGAAAAAAACATTTGCGCAGCGAACTGTTGACCGCGACAGCAATCGGCAGCTGTCGATTCGGATTCAAAGTGCGAAACGAACGGTGGACGAGTCTCTCGGAGTCTCGTCCTCATTATGCAACGGACAATTATGAAAGTTTAATTACACCTCACCTTGAGCGCGCATGCAAGAATAAAACGTACGAAGGCTGCTTGCCGGGTGCCCTCCTCTCTCGATAGTCGACAAATAAGCCGTTTCACAAGCCGAACCAGCGAATTTCGACGCTCGCGTGTGTCCACAGTTTGCGCAAGCGTCTTCGGAATGAGTGACAATCCCCATCAGGATTTTATGTATTTCGAATATATCATAGTGTAGCCAGAGCCGAGAGTATGCATACGTTCTCGCGGGGATCGCGAGACGCAGTAACAACATGGAGATGGAAACTCGAAGAGTATGATTACAGAATTTTTTTTATGCCGTAAGAACCTTGTTTGAAATATTTCTTCATACGTTTCACGTACTACGGTGATATTTCGTCAAAACGAAATTTGTCACGAGAGTCTCGAAGGACTATGTTAATTGATAGCGTATATAAAAAAATATGTCTTTTATGAGTTACGACGTTCTCGCTCGTGAACCGTGTTATTATTCAGCAAAAAGGTCATTATCGTATTTTCTTCCGTTCACAAGCAAATCTTTTCCGGGAAGCTTTTATGAGCTATGTAATCATTTTTAATTAATCAAGATTCTTTATTAGTCGGTTACCTTTATTTTTTATGCGGTTTCATAAACACTGACCTTAATTTAGAAAAAAAACGATTCTAGATTGATCAAAGACTGCGTCATTAAAATCAAGAAGGGAAATTTTTCGCACGCTGTGCAGAAGTTGGGTATGGCGAGAGATTAAGGATGGGCTTAATTTTCAATTATCGTAACACTCGAAGAAAAAGCTGGTATCGCGACAACCGGTAATCGGCGGATCACGTCATGATCGGCGATACGTGGCGAGTAAAAAATATGTTGGCGATTTTCTACGTGCCAATGCGCCAAGGTAAATGCATGTGCCGGCCACTTTGACATAATTCCTCGTCAGTTTCCGAGGCGTCTCCGCCGCCTCGTCCTTGACAAATAAGTACACTCTCGCCCCGCAAGTAAGCGAGGAGTGCGCAATCAAAAGGTGACGATATTCCTGACTCAATGATATTTGCCAATTTAGTAAATAGCTCTGTCCCTCCTCACTTGTTTAGCATGCTTTTATGAGCACCGCGCACCATTAACTCTGGCGCTTCGCCTCGTGGAATTCAGATGTCGTACGATAATGTTACAAAACACGCGGATATAATTAGAGATTAGAGATGTTAAAGTAAAACGTATCGGCCGTATCGCGAGATACGGCGCGGCAGATTCTTCATGAATTTCCACTTAATTCTTCCTTAACAAAAGAACGCTTTAATACGAACGTCGTTTAATATCAAGAAGGAATTTAATCGAGCTGTGTGATACATAAACTGAAAAATCTCAGATCAAATTTACGATACATATATTTTTTCAATTTGGCCCCATTTTTGTGGATGATAAAAACATAATTGTATCCATCTTACGAGAGATTTTAAAATTATTCATGATAGCGAAGGATTATCCGTGCAAAACCGTGTAAGGACGTGCCTTTGCTTCGCGTCCTTGCTTTAAAAAAAACTTCTTGCTTCTGCTAAAAGAATTTACTTCATTTTTATACATGCATGACTCAATTTCTTCTTCCTTCGACCTTCGTTGTTCCCCCCCCCCCCTCTCTCTGGACCATTATAGGTATGAGTATATCGTTATTGGCGCAAGTACTACGTATTATTTCTTAGTATCCGGTGTTCATTGCCACCGTTCCTTCCCGTACGCGGAAATGGTCTTCTTGTTTTCGCTTGCAGCCTGTGCACACCACATGAAACTACGGCATTATATCCTGACATTACGTCAGATCAACGAGAGCCTGCGCCGATAGACGCGTTCACCGCGACGAAAACGAGAAGGGCAAGACCCGCGCGCGCATTCCTGCGATGCAGTCTCGGCTCGAAATCTGCATCTTTTATACACAGTCGTCTAGCGCGATATCGTTATATCACTATGCAAAATCGATTTTAAATTATTTACCTGTACTGACGCAAATCGTACGAGCGAGCGGGCGGGCGCGCTCACCATACCATAAGATAATGCGACGAGAATCTATTGATAGAGCGTAACCTGCGAAACGAATACATCACTCGCGAGAGGAATGTAACTGCGCGACATTACTGGAATTGTTTCAACCGTGCAATCGAGCGCAGGCTTTAATAGAACGGAGAATATGGTACACTTAGTCATTGGTTTATCAAAGGAGAGCCTCGTGCGAGATTCGTGCTATCGGATTTCTAAACCAGCTCCAATAATTTCTCTCCCCCGCGATCAGCGCGTTTCGTCAGACCGAACAGACACCGTGGCTGGTACGACGATAAATTACACCAAGTACGAATGTGCCGATCTCACGCGGTGTTACGCGAGAAATGTTGCGGGCAGCGATCCCGTTGTGATAAACGTCGAACGTATTTGAAACGCGCGTTCCTCAGACTCGCGTACCGATACGTCCCTGGGGTAGCTCGGCGTACGCGCCATCGAGTGTGTACGCTTATTTTAAACAAACCTATTTCTGATACTGGTGTGTGCGTGTGCCACCGCGGCGGTGCCTCTATCGAGATTAGAAGGCTTTTAAAACGAAACCGCTCCGGCGCGCAATAAATGCGCGCGGACCGCGCCCGCGACTCGCCGCTTGTCTTTCACGCGTATGCACTCGGTGGCGCACACGAGGCATTCGGTAAATATCCCTCCCTCCAAGCTCCGTAGATCCGTCTCCGCAGCCTTAGGTGAAAGCCTCCGACGATCTCGCAGAAGCGGCTGGTAGCTCCTGCAAAAAGCGGGATTGTGCGCGCAGCAGCCATGAATTATACTGGGCGGCACATGTACGTCATATACCGTATCGAAACTTTAATGCCAGACCCCATGTGAATTTCATTAGCAGAGATTTCGAAAGAGATGCCCGTACATATGATAAATTAACAATGAAATGTAAAAAATCTGTGGCCACGTGTTAAAAAAAACAAAGGTGTAAAAGTTAATTATAAAAATTTCCGAATGAAAAATCTATGTATATGAACTTTATTTTAATTCTATATATATATATGAATTTTTTATTTTAATGAGTATTTTATTTCAGATTTTATCTTCTATAATGAGAGACTATAGACAGTGCTTTTACAATAACAGTGAATAAAATGTTATTTCGGTGAATGAAAAAAATTGTATTTCGAAAAAATTAATTTCATGGGAAGAAGAACGAAAAAGCGTGGGTACAGGGATTCATTATCCATTATCCAAGTATATTACGCGTGGAAAGATGATTTAATATGAGGACGCACGTAGAGATATTGCGTTTACGACCAACGTCATTAAAAAGCGTCGATAAACCGTGCGATTGTCGATGTAGGGGGGATATACACCTTACGCTTTTCCTGCACTTCCTACGCTACGCCTCTGCATCAACTGGTTTCTAATTATCGGAAATTAGGTTTCGATAGAGCGGCGCCGCTCTTTCCGTCGCGCTCTTTTTACCGGGGTTGCTAATTTCGATAACGGGCCACGCTACAACACATCTCGCCGTTATCAAAATTTACTGCGAATCGATTGCGTTGCCATAACGCCTACGCGCGAATGTGGGGCGGATAATAAAACCGGGGAAAAAAGAGCGAGCCCCGGCAAGGTCGCCGCGCCGAAGCGGCGACACACAAATGTCAAGGGATCCTGACATAGTTTTGGCCTCCCTCAAAGCGAACGATTCGTCAATCGCTTATCATGCGAACGAGCAGATACGCATATTCGCGTTTTAATTTCGCTCATTGTACTGAAACTTTTTTTCCACCAACGGTAGTTTAAGAATTCGGCGCGCGAGCCAAAGATTAATTTACCGAGTTCAATACGATCGTTAACTTTAGTGCCACCACTACGAAATCGCTTTGTAGACCTTCAAGAGATCGCAATCGTCCGACATACGTGGCTTTTCAATTATCTCGCTCATATCTCGCGTTACCACCGCACTTGGAAAACGATTTATCATTCTTACGCTTTCTCTTTTTTTTGTAAGATATATTAAAAAGCTATTCATCAACACCTCTTAACTACGCTTCTCGAAAACACTATTTCGAGAAGATTTGTTACGTTAATTAATCTTTACGTATAAAGCGTGCCTGCAGCCCATATTGACAGCGCTACTGCAAACGAGCATAAATACTGAAGTTTACGATCGTGGAAAATCGCTGCGCGAGTACTTTGGGAAATTATCGTGGAAATTTATTCGCGCGTCAACAGTATAGTGCAGTAAGTCGGCGCAAGAGACTCTGTCAGTCGTACAGAAACGATTAGATAGCCGAGCTACGGAGAGAATTCTGCGTATTTAATATTGTCGAGATTATCACCGGTCTCGGCGCACGAATGCCTGTGTCGATACACTTTGCGATACTACCTAGCATAGACAGTTTATGAGACGAGTATCAATAAATAACGTTCGCTGTTCCGAACGTTAAAAAGCACGTTACTTTTCTGCCCTTGAGATTCATTCATAATTAATTTAAATCCGGTTCTAAAATACAGGCTCAATCCGTTCGTATATGATTTTCTTCATTCATGATCATGATATATCGAAGCGCAGTTTCGAAGGCGAGGAATTTCGAAAATAATCGCGTTGCTCTTTGTCTTTATTCCGACTTAATCTGCATAACGATTCTCATCGAACACAGTTCGTTATTGAAACGTTTGCAGCCATATTCGTCGTGCGTCGTAATGTTATAGCGTTTTTCATTGAGAGAACTGGTGCGCACCAAGGCTTGTTTATAATCTGTTATTATATTTAAGATCGCTTAAATCACGTTCAAAAACTAATAAAACAATCTGTATGTGTGGATGATGTACAGATCATTTTACTGAGAAGTATTTCAAGAAATATTTAAGATCGATGATTTGTGTAAATATCAAAATTGATTAAGAACAAGCCTTAGTGCGCACTCAGTGCGCACCAGTTCTCCCAATGAAAAACGCTATTAGTTACATCGTTCACTGAAAAAAAAAATTTGTTGAAAAACGCAAAGTGTGTTTCATCCAACTAAAATATTTAGTCCGATTCGTTCAACTAAACATTAGTCGGTTTAACTGAACATTAGTTGAATAAACTAATTCTTGATTAAAAAATTTTGATGGTTGACATGAATGAACTATATCTTTTTTAATGCAACTTAATAATTGTTGAATCAACCATTGGATCAACAACTATACAAATTTTGTCCGTACAACTAATTTTTTTTCTCAGTGTAAGAATATCGATGTCTTTTTTCTTTTAAATGCCCATCCCTATATTTACGAGCCGAGTTTTTTCGCCCATTCTGTTTCACACCGTCCGATAATAGGCGTTGGTGACAATGTCGCGGTGATTATCGTCGCCGAAAGAGGTATGAAACCTTTTTCTTCGACAAGGCCGAATCCAAGTCACGCGATCGTCTGATAAATTCGCGTACGGAATATGCGTGCGCGATAGAGAGGACGAGAGAGAGACTGGAAAGATTATAAATAACAATGTTATTTTCGTCGCGGGTCAGATATATCCGTTCGGCAGCGAATTAACACGATATGATTCTTCCCTACCAACTAAAAAAATTGTTTAACTATCAAAATGTAACTGTCAAAATTTGTTTGAAACAACGGAGTAACACGGAGTCATCGACAACGCTCTGTATGTATATCCGACAATATTAAGCCCGGAATAAATAAGCAAAATTGAGCGAAACCAGATTAATTAAATTATACACGACAGGACGGTCTAAAGCGATTAAAGTTCGCGCCCGTGTCAGCGAAATAGGAATAAGTCGAATATTACTCAGCGAGCGAATAATTAAGGTCGCACGTCGCAGATTACGAAGCGGCGTTCGAGTAACACGCTTATCGATAAAAGCGTACGTGCCGCGCGAGGATGCGAGGCTCGACAAACAAACGCGCGCGCGTATACGCACGCACATACGCGTTGCGGCTTTTGTTTTCGAAAAGCCAAAAAGATCGCGGACAATCGCGGGGGCTGTGAAGCCATCGCTCGCGTAATTTACGTGCCAATATTTGCGGCCACACGCAGGCCGCATAATTATAGGATTTTTATCTGCTTCGATTACGATGCGTTTATATCGAGAACGATCGCTTCTCAATGAGATTTATACACTGAGAAAAAAGTACTTGAAAATTTATTTGTGAAATATAAGGCCTATTTCTCACAGAAATAAGCTGTATTTAAATACGGCGAAATTTCTAGCAAATGAACCATCTAATTAGAAAAATTAGATATTTCACAGAAAAGTATATTCCGTCATCATAGCTAAATTTTTTATAACCAATAAATATCGAAGAAAATGTCACAAGTAACATTTGTTTCTGAATATTTCGACTTTTCTTTCTCAGTGTATTGTTATATCTAATATACTCTCTACTGTTATTTCCAATATATTGTCTACAATATATTATTTTACAAACAGATTTACGCGAAATAAACGGGATTATCGACTATAAACGCAAATGCTATTATAGTGGGACGATTATTTCTGAAATACGATGCCTTCGAAAACTTCATGCGGACGTTTATAGGTGCACTATTCAGGAATATTTGATCGGTAAAGATTGTAAATGTCATATTTAAACAGATGTATCTCCCATTGGACAGAAGTGCCATATACCAAATACTGTTAACGGCTATGAAATATGGAACTGCAGACGAGGCAACAGTCATGGATAATATTTGGATAGTATTCGAGTACCTATCCAATTTTATTATCTTCACGCGTTGCCCTCAGGCAACCAGCGTTGCCCGATGTCATCTTTGGACCCTGGGCGTTAATAGCGCGTTTTACACTGCTCCATTTTATCCACCGGAGCACTTGACGCTACTCAAAGCGGATAACGCCGTGGAAGACTACAGGTGGCATTTAGGAGGGAATTCGCAAGGTGCAACCTCTGGGACGTGGGTCCGAGGCGCAAATCCTGTACCGGGAATGAAATCTTGGCGCGTAAGCCTCATCTCGCGGGACGTCTCGACCCCGCGACCCACGGGAGTCCCGGACGAAAGGTGCTAATACGTAGTCTCGTAGCGCGTTGCGTTATGACCTACAGAGAGTGCGGTCTATCGAAGATTACAGCGGACGTGACTTTCTGCTTCTCGTCGGCTGGCGCACGCGTCCGCGGACGGATGATCGCCTCTAAATACCTCCTTCTCCTCCTCCCTCTCGCCCTCCCGGCCCTCCCGCCACCTCTCCCCCCCCTCGTTCCGCCGCGTCGTCTGCGTCTCTTCTCCCGCGTGTCTTTTGCTCGCTCTAACCGGGGCCCCGAGCGCCACGAGCAGCGGCGAGCGGGACGGGATGACACGTCTTTAAGAACAATCGGCCGTTGTGAAAGCGCCTCGCCGTGCCGGTCGGAATATTCAGCGCCGCGATGTAATAAACCAGCGAGCAACGGCACGAGAGACGAGAGAGAAGGGGAGAGAGAGAGAGAGACAGAGAGAGAGATCGCGGGCGTTTTCCCGCCGATCGATATATCCGAGAGCGGCGTGGATCGACGCGGGATTTCGCGTCGATGCCGAGCCGCGAGGCGCCCTTCGCGAGGAAAGGACTCCGCGCTGAATACGCGATAAATAATTAACGACTACCGCACCACCGCTACTATTGGCTATCGCTCGACCATACCGCTCGGTAATAGCGCACTACCACGTTTCACGAAACTGCAGGGACTCGTGAAACGCGGTGTTTAACGTTAACGTACGTTCTCTCTCTCTCGCTGGTGCATGCAACGGCGCGGGGTCCGGACTCCGGGAGAAACGCTCTCGCGAAAACACTCGCGGATTGGGGGAATGAGGTTTTACTCGTAAAATTTAACTTGCGCGCGCGAACTTTTTACCGAGTGTATATATATATCTCTCTCTCTCTCTCTCTTGCGGTAGTAGTAGTAGTTGTTGTATAGTTGTAAAGTGTGAGTGAAGATGAGCAAAGAATGAGTGAAGATAAGAGAAAAATTGTAAACCAAGTCCCTTCTTGGCTGTAATGCTTGAAGTAATAAAATTCTATTCTTAATAATTAGGATAAGACCGCATATATGTATAAACAATTTTAATCGAGAGATAGGCCAATGACGGTCATAGCGGATCTTAGTGCTCCAATAATATTAAAATTCTATTCTACTCATATCTCTCTCTCTCTCTCTCTCTCTCTCTCTCTCTCTCTCTCTCTCTCTCTCTCTCTCTCTTTACTATCGCGAACTTTTGTATCTATACTCATTGATAAGTTTAGTTTCTATGTTATTGTAAATAGTTGTTAATATTTTAGCTTTATCTTTCTTTTATTTCTTTATATCTCAATTATATGTATACATCTTCATGTTCTTAGAGGGTTCACCCTAGAACATCAATAAATGCACTATCTATCTATCTCTCTGACAAGTCGGTCCTTCATGACTGAAGATCGTGATCTCCATTTGATGCATGTTCATGCATTCTCCATGATGATTGTCTTGGCAGAAGTACTCTTAGTGGTTTGCCATTGCCTTCCGAGAGGTGGTGATCAATTAAAAATTTGATATGTTCTGGATGGATTTGAACCTGGATCTTTGGCACAGAAAGCAGACGCACAGTCAACGATAAAAACGGCGGTACGTTGAAGGGACGCGTCCGTACTCCGTTCGGAGGCGGCGACTCGCGAGGTCTTCGATTCTCGATTCGCACTGCGATTCTCGACTGATGCGGCGAGACTCGACAGTCGCGTTTCGTTTGAACGAGCGATTTTCCCACGTTTCGTGCAAGAGCAGGTAACAATTGCATCGCGAACGAAAGGGATTCTCCGCACTACTTGCACCACCATCATAAATCAAACTTTGTAAAAGAAGAAACGCCGCATAACTTGGCTTCACTCGGTAAGTTTGGAAAGTTTCGAGAGGATGATCTTGGGATGCTGAAAATTGAATTATTATGAATGAACGGCGCGCGATGTAAGCAATCTCGAGTGAGAACGGGGCACGATGCTGAGATTGCCAGGTGTAGACACGAATCTCATCATCTCAGCGGTTCATTAGAAAGGCTCGTGTCGGACGCGTAAACGGAAAAGAGGCGCGCGGATTCGAACTCGCGAACTGGAGCAAGCCCGAACAATCCCCGAGATTGACGCGTTCAAAAGTTAAGAAACCAAGGAGGATAAACTCACCTCTGCGACGACTGCAATATCGCATTATCCTTGATTGGAGACGACCGCGAAGGAGCCTCCTCCGCGACGAAGCGTAATCCAAGAGTGATCGTCGCGCATACATAAGCGTCCGCGCAAATATGTATGTACACGTCCCCGTATATATACGTATGTACGAGACATATATATCTACATATATACGTATGCGCGGGGTATATAGATATACAGGAGGAGTACACTAGATCACACAGAGCACACTGTTTTCCCTCGCGCGACCACGAGCGACCACCACGGTGCTGCTGCTGTTCGCTTCGTTAATCGTCATCGTCCATCGGCAGGACGACGAACACTGTCACTACGACGCTCGACACTGCGACGCCGGCCGTTCATCACCTCGTCATAGGCACATTACGACACGACGAAGACGACGCGACGACGACACGACGACGACACACGGAATGTGCGGGCCGAGAGAGAGCAACGCCACACAAGTAGGCACGACGACCACGCTCCGCACGAGCCACGAGCCAACTGAAGGCGATAACCGGTCGGCGGAGTGTTCCACGCGCGTGCGACTCGAATGCGATGCGCCGCTACCCCCTCCCTCCCGCTCGCCCTCCCGCTTGCCTGCCTGCTTGCCCGCCTGCTTGCCTGCCTGCCTGCTTGCCTGCCCGTCCGTCCGTCCGTCCACCCACCCTATTACCCTCTTCTCCCTTTCGTGCGCGCCGAGAGAGAGAGAAAGAGAGAGAGAGAGAGAGAAGGGGTAAGACTTCTCCGCTCCGCGCGATATACCGGCCGTCGTCGAGTCCTTGTGGCGGCGCAGCTACGACGACGACGACGACGACGACGACGTCGTTATCGTCGATCGCGTCGCTTTTCCGGCGACGCGTGGTTTACGCGCGTCGTACATACGTTCCCCGTTCGCTTATATTCGCGCGATACGTGTCTCAGGATCGCGCTCACCGGAAGAAATATTCAAAGCGAGAAACACACAACGGCCGCATGCCAGTTGCCGGTTGCGCTCTCCTCGGTCTCCCTCTTCCGCCTTCTCCTTCTTCCCCTGCTTCTGCTCCTGCTGCGGCTGTTGCTGCTGCTGCTGCTCGCTCGCTCGCTCGCTCGCTCGCTTCGCTGCCGCTTCTCCTCCTTCTCCTTCTCTCGATCGGCTACCGCCACCGCCGCGCGCGCGCTCGTTTCACCTCTTTCTTTCTCTCGCGCGCGTGCGAGATTCCCGTCCGCGGAAACTTTATTTATATCCACCGGCCGCGGCGGTCGCGCGCCTCAGTCTGTCACGGCGCGTAGCGTCGGCGCGGCCGCTGCGCGTGTCTTGGGGATTGCACGACGTCGACCGGCGACGACGACGACGGTGCATCTGGTCGTCGTCGATGCGCGTTAAAATCGCTTTCCTTCCGTCCGCCTGTCCGTCTCTCTCTCTCTTCGGCAAGTTCGGCTGACGAACGCGGAAGAGCGAGGGAGCGCGAGGAAAAGAAAACAAAAAAAAAAGAAGGATACAGAGAGAGGAGAGAGAGAGAGAGAGAGAGAGAGCGTCCACCTCGGTATTCGCGGACGGCTGATTCCGACTACTCGGCTGACTGACTACTCCGCGCCGGGTAGTAGCATTGGCCCCGCGCTAAACGGTTGAAAGTAATACTGTCTAGTGAGAGGCTGTTGGGGCCCCGACGGCGTCGTTCCCACTCGCACCCTCCGCCGCGTTCTCGCTCTCTCCCTCGCTCTCCCGCGTCACCTTCTCGCTCCCACCGTCGCGCTCTCCTCCATCTCCGTCGCGCGGCGTGCGTCCTTGTTCCGCGTCGCTCGCCGTCACGATCGCGTCTCGTACATATACATACAAGCGCACGTATATGCGTGACACGTATACACCGATTTCTCTCCTGTTGGGTGGGTGAACTCCTTGTCGAAGACAGAGGTGGAGTGGACGGCGTGAGCGCCGTCGTGTAGCGATGGGCTCCATCGGCGTGGTGGGGGAAGCTTGACACACGCGCATACACACACA
>NJRL01000209.1:376402-389669 GCA_003063815.1 Aphaenogaster rudis
AAAGGATTTTATTTCTGTGTATTTAACAGCTGCAAAACTTTTTTCCGGAGAGGATACGGTAACAGCTCGTGCCTCGAAGCAAAGTTCCGGTATGCAACTGACGGTCAGGTAGTAGCGATGCGGTCGCAGGCTCGATATTGCTCGACGTTGCTTAAAATCATCGGGTTCGACACGCCGGCGCGGCGTTTTACGATGCGTTCGAAACCTCACGCGTCAACTCCGTCGGCCGACCGGCGGACTTTCACTTTGTTCTTTCTAGAAGTGCGCGGCCGTATATCCGATTGTTCGGATTTCAATAACCCCGCGCTTACGTGGCGGCCGAAACGTACGGCCGGAACGCGTATTAGCGAGGCGCGCGTGCACGGTAATGGTGTGTGTGCGTGTGAGAGTCGCGCGGAATGATGTAACCGCGTTCCACGCTCTATGCGACCGCTTGAGACAGCAGGGGTGGTCAACGAGTCGATCGTGATCTACCGGCCGACCGATCTCGGGTCTCAAAGCGACTGTCAGCTGTGGGAACTTTGTATATCTTTATACACCTGTCGCCACGCCGTTATTGTATTCTTTACGATATTCTGCCAAATAATACACAGTAAAAAATCGTGCGGCTATATGTTAAAATTTTCTTGTGTTACCAAGATTTGATTATTATTTCAATGTAAAATTAACATACAATATTATTGTCATAATATTTTCACGTGTTACATTTATGTCAACGTAATAACTTGACTTTTTATGTATGTCATGTAGAAATTGAATATTATTTTGAGTTCTTTTAACACAATTATTTCAAAAAATCAACATGACTTGAAGTCGTTTTAACATAAACAAAGTAAATCTTCAAATAATTGTAAACTTTGACATACAAAATAAGCAAATTTACTAAAATCAAATGTTTCTATTACATATAATTTAAGTTAAAATTATTAATATCATGTGTTAATATAACTGTTGAATTATTTTGTATGTTATTATTACATCATATTTAAAGTTAAAAGAACAAACACAAATGTAAAGTGTAGTGTTAATTAATTAACATTTCTAGTTTGTCAATAAGTAACACACAATGAATTAGTTATTTAACTTAAAATTTAGAGTGGACTTTCTGGGACATGTGAAAAATGTTACAATTAACATTTTATTTCTTACTGTGTATTTCGACAGAGTTGACTTCAGTTTAATAAAAATTTAGAAGAATTGATTCCAAGCCTTGATTTCAAATTCGTAAGAGAACCTATCGTCGAAATTGTGAGTTGTTGGTCGTTCTATACCATATGTATAAACTTTTTAAATTTCAACATTCAATATATACTGACCTTATATTAATAATAGATTAATTCTTTTTTAATCAATGTAAAATTCGATAAAAAAAGATTAACGAAAAAATACTTATTATAATTATATACATAAATATTAATATTAAATAACAAAGCATAAAACGGCAATTAAGAGTCAAGCGCTGGCGACAGTGCGCAATAGATAAAATATAATGTTCTTTAATAAAAAATGATGATATAACAATAAAAACGATGTTCTTCAATAAAAAATCATGATGTAACAATAGAACCGGACGTTTTGACTCATTTTCGAGTCTTTATCAACGGACAATATATTAAAAACCTCTCAAACAAATTCACGTGGTGGAGATCATGATGTCAAATATGTCGTTCACAAACGGTTCACAAGGCCGAGTGGAAAAGGATTCATCCAAAGCCTATAATAAAAAGACGATAAAGTCCCATATTCGTTAAAAATTGAAAAGTATAATAGAGCTATGTCTAAAAGAACGAAAAATCACTCACCACGAGAACACAAATGAGGCACAAGAATAAATAATACATAGCACAGATTGGTCATCAATTGAGTCGAAATGATGTGATAAAAAGTCAAAAGTTAACACACAAAATAATTTAAATAAAAATTAGTCAAGTTACAGTCAGAATTAAAATGCACGAAATGAAGAGAAAATAAAATGTTGTCACGACTAGTAACAAAGACCGACTAAACTGATAATTCAAAGATTCATTAGTAGAACATATACAGAGGACAATAAATATTTATAATTTGTTTAAAATAGAAGCGTAAGCATAATGTAAATAATCAGTATCTGACTGGAGATTTATTAAAGAACATTATATTTTATCTATTGCGCACTGTCGCCAGCGCTTGACTCTTAATTGCCGTTTTATGCTTTGTTATTTGACCTTATCGAGAGCCAACTATTTATATATCATTTGATTATTAATGTTAACTTGTTAGGATTATTTCTAGCTGGAAAGAACGTGTATAAGACTTTTCTCAGGCATGCGCTCCTAAATGCGTATCCTCAGGAACGTCGCATCTCTCGCGCTTATCTATTATTATATCGCTGGCACATTACAATCCTGATACGGCCGCGATCGTTATTGGCCGCGCTTATCTGAAACGGGCGCGCGCGAGAGATGTCGCGTGTCACGGAGCCGTCTTGGGATATATCCCGCGCGCCGCCTTCCGCTCGTCGTAACGTAAACGGCGCGGCGAGAGAACGTGGCGTAACGGAGAACGCGCGCGCGCGCGAGACGAACGAGAGCGCGTTGGTAACTTTCTCGGGACATTCGGTGAGGACCGTAACGCGCGCGCCGCTGCCATTTCCGACGAGTTTACGACACGATAACGCCGAGACACGTGGATTAGCCTGTAAACCGTCGCGTACCTCGGCCCAACCGGCATGGAAAATCGAGATATCCCGGCAAGGACCGGCGAGACCGAGTTCGACTTGGAAATTTAAACAACGGCCGCGCACACGCGCGGCCCGCCCGCACCTGTGTATTTACACGCGGCCGGACATCAGCGGCCGCACACGCACACGCTATCGGCTACGGCGCAACCTTGAGGATCGAGAGTATATCTGCACGCGTGCGCGCGCCGCGAGGATAATAACTCTGTGCTCCTCTCGTCTCCTCGTTAATTCCCGGCGTGTCCTTAAATCGCGCCCCCCTCCCCCTTTTTCCACGAGGAAACTCGATCGACGCACGTGTACGCGCATGTGTACGCACGGAGAGAACGCACCCGTACGCGCCGTTCTCGCGCTCGACCGACTCCACGTTATCCCGAATGGAGACATTCACGCGCGCCGCGCTAATAGATCTCCGAATTACTTCGCTGCCGATATTGATACACGGAGAAAATTTTATATTAAAAATTACCATGTATGGCAGTAGCCGTGGACCAATGGGCTGGAATTATAAAAATGTTTACTATGTTTTGCAATTGAAAACATAGTAAACATTTTTATAATTCCAGCAATGATCCGCGGCTACTGCCATACATAGTAATTTTTAATATAAAATTTTCTCCGTGTATAACAAATAATAGCCAATCGACTAGTGATTAAGTAATGAAATTAACGAAATGTCAATGATGCATCCTTCTTTACAGGGGCGTGGCCAGGATTTTATTTCGGGGGGGGGGGGGGTTTAAAAAAATAAAACCACAGAACAACTCATAACTTTTTTAACCCTTTAAGGCCCAGTGTACATAATTATGTACGTTCACTTTGAGTTCTTCCCAAATGTTTTGTATTGATAAAGTAGCGTTTCTGTCGATATAATACTCTTGATCCGTTTTACATGGAGCCTAGATTCTCTATCTCAATTCCTAAAACAATGGTGTTCCTGCTAAACAAGTCACTATTGTGATCGTTGATCGTAAATTTTACTTAAACGGAATCGATGCCTGGGCCCTAAAGGGTTAATTAAATAAGATAACAATATTCATTTATTAATAAGAGTGGTAAAATTGTATCGCCAGTAATAATTAAACCAAAGTGTTTGTATAAACGACCGAACTGGCCACAATTTATTTAAACAGTCATCACGACGTTTCGACCATGGGTTTTGGTCCTTTTCAAGTGATCTAAGCCTAATGCATCTCAGACAAGAATGTGACACAAATATCAGAACAGTTATGCATTTTTACCATGAAATCATCAACCTAAAAGATAATTTGTGTGTCTGAAACTGTATAAACTTGTGACAAATAAGACTTCAATCGAGGAGCACAGCAGAGAATGTATGATAACTTGTGGTTCGATATCAAAACGGATCGATTATTTAATACTTGTGAGCAAATAGTTAAAGGAACGACGAAAAGATCCATTAGACACGTCATTATTCCTTGGAAGTCAATTAAATACTGGTATTCATTTATATATATATATAGAGGACATTTTCTTTAGACCTTAAAGCATTTACCATTTCATTTCTCTCTCGGCTTTCAACCTTTCATTTTCATATTTGGTTCCAAAATTTCGGGGGGGGGGGATTTATCCCTCTAATCTCCCCTTGGCTACGTCACTGCTTCTTTATTTCAAATTATCGAACGTAGTGACATTCGATGCTACTATCGTTTGATGTCGATCGCGAAATTATTTATTATCTCGTTTACCGTCGCGATATCGCCGCAAAAAAAGTATAACGCTACTTCGATTTAAAAGCAATGGGAAGATTCGGAAACATTACGCCACGCAAGTCCCACGTTCTGCCCACGGATCGGAGAAAACGTTGTCACGTGGCATCGGACCTGCGTTTCGACCTGAGTCCCCCCTCTCTCCCGTATTCCGGAGGGAGCCTGACTTCTTGAGGTCGAGGAATTTAATAACGGACGAGGTCGAGTTGCGCGCCGGCGCGCGCTCCTCCGAGGAACGGGGAGCGCTTCGTGTTGGTGACCAGCCGGAGGTTGCGCTCATTCATAGGAATTTTACAGGTTGTCAGGCAGGTTTGACCGGCCTTTGTCATGGGAGCGACGCGGAGCAGAGGAGAGCCATCCGGAGAGACGGGAGAGGAGAGATATCCGTCTCTTCTCTCTAGCCGAAGCGCGGCGACCGAATCACGGATGAATTTAGACGTCGTCGCGCATACCTACGCAACATGCCTATCCACCTACGTATCTCTATCTACCTGCGGTAGACGCGATAGACTCCCGGCGACCTATGCGAGTTTCACCTCGGCGTTGTTTCACCGCCGGCGCCGCCGATCGATTCCGGCCGATCGGGGTTTTAGCGCACCTTTGTTGTGACATACGAGAGTAGAGCGGAGCGACGGGCGGCGGCGGCGGCGGCGACGGCGGCAGTGGCTGCGGCGGTGGTTTCGCCGGAGCTGAGTGCGCTCGCACTCGTGAGAAAGAGAAAGACACGGTCGGCCGACCATGAGGATCAGTGGCGAATCAAATAAGATAATCGCGTCGTTCGGGCTTCGCCCGTATGTGTGGACGATACGTACTGCACTGATGGAGAAGTCAGTCACTATATGGAAATAGAGGCCTATATTCTTACCGTTCGCTCACTCGCAGCGTTCGCCAGACACGGCAGCCTAATTCTGAGTTTCGCTCGCTAAATATGAAGATCGCGCGATATGAAATGAGATAGGCGTATTTAGAAGCAAATGTCCATTTTCCGCTACGGAAAATACAGAATACAGTACATCGGTATTTTGCATGGATATCAATCAATGTCACATTGTCGAAGAATATATCTTAATCATGGAATTTTGAATAGATATCAATGACAGTTTTCAAATCAATTTCTTCCTTCTAATCTTAATTTTTAGAAATTGATAACTAAGAATGTGAACTAGGAGGGCCGAAAACGAGCAAAATAACTAAAAGATGTTGATATTAGTAAAAAATATTTTTACTTTTTATAAAATTTGTCAATTTGATTTGATTTTTAGATTATATATATAATTGTACGTAGAGTATCCAAAAATATATAAATAGAATGTAAAATGATACATTCTATTCCTCCTCACTCGGCAACTGCTAATTTATTTCTTTGTTTATTATTTCAGATAATAATTAAAATAATATTAATATTATATATATAAGGAATTTTCCAATCCTATTAATTTAAATATTATATACCTAATAATCAATATTAATAAAATATTAATAGTATTTAAAAATTCTATATATATAATATGAATAATATCAATATTTCAATTTTTAACTAAAATAATAAGCAAAGAAGAAATAAGTTAACATTTTCTGAGAAAAGCATATGTATATATATAGTATATATATATTTATACACGTATATACTATTCATTTATTTCAATTTTCAAAATTTTACTCTGAGAAAGAAACCGTAAAATATATTGCGATAATATATACTTGTTATTTTATATACTTGTTATCGCCGCTGCAATATTGGGAACATAACGATACTTTGAAAGCGGAACTATCAATATTTCGGTAGCACCGCCTTATCGTTAACATCCTATGCGGACGCAGATTACCATTCTGCTGTCCGATTTGACGACCGACGCGGAACCAGGAATCTCTCCGTTTAGAAGCAATCATCGTACATGATCGTGTGCGTGTAGCGCGATATATATATATATATATATGCGATCCGTCAATTTTATTCGCCCCGTAAGATCCGCGAATTTTTAACTGTCGAGATACGGAAACTGAGCGTCCGAAACGGCAAAAAATATTCGTATACCGGCGCTACTGGTGCGATAAACACCGGAAAGGTGAACTGCGCATAAATTTTGAGGCGTGATACCATACGAATAATTTAGATAGCGTCATATGTTGTTCGTCGCGAATATTAACGCGCGATAACGCGCGCAGCGCGCGATAACGCTACAAAGGAATAACGCGGAAATAGCTGTCGCTCCGAATATCTCGTTCGAAAATTGTCACAATAGCCGATACAAAAATCTCGCCGATGTCGAATGTTTCAAATCTGGAAAATTTTCGCTACCGAAGCACGTATCGCGGAATTTCCGATAACGCGAGAGTCACGTTAAATTAACGTGCGTATGTCCACGCATAAGTGTCAATCGCCGCGTTCTAATCACCCGTGTTTCGCCACCGGGTGCCGGCGCCGACAAAGTTGAGGACGATAACACAGGACCACAAATTTTTTTTTAATTGACACAAACTAGACCACGTGTACTATACGTATTTTGGGTCACTGAAGTCGAATCCGTTGGCCGTTTTTGTCCACCACGTCTAAGTTTTTTGTAAATTGCAAAGAAATGATATTAAATCACTTAAAATTTTTAACCATAACCGACACAACAAATTCCTTTTAAAAGTCCTAACATAATGTACTTAATTTTGATTGTAATAAAACTTCTCCAACATGTCACATACTGTAGTTATAATATCCCAAAATTCACTAAAATAGCCCTTTTTTGCAACTTTAACTGCAATTAACTCAAAATTGTGACGTGATAGAGCAATTTGGCCAGCGGCATTGTTTTTTGCGACCCAAAATCTATAAGAATCGCCTAATCTGATCCCAGTTGATTTTCACAAATTTCTTTTTGTGGTCCTGTGTAATCAACTCAGCATCGATACGTGTATCTGCTCGCGTATCTATACGTGCGTGAGTACAGTCGTATACAGGGACATACAGCACAGCAACGATATCTCGCGGACGCCTCGTGTAGGACTTGCGAACCGCTCTTTTATCCGGGGCGCAATTGAGTCAACGGCCTTTCGAAAGAGAAAGAGAGAGAGAGAGAGAGAGAGAGAGAAGTAACGGTATACGATTATTACTCCTACCGAGTCTATACTCACGAAACTGAAACATTCGCGCGCGTTTCGCAGCACTGGCTTATGGATATTGCGGACTATAGGCATCGCTTTACGGGCGCGGTGACAGATCAGCGCCTTTTAAGAGACTCGCGGAGTGAAACGGGACGGATACGCGTGACCGTAAATAATACGACCGAGATATCTTCCGAATACTCGAAACAGAAAATTGCGACGATCTCTCGCAGTCGCGACTACTGCGAGCGATCGTTTTGAAGAGAATAAAAAACGCTACCTGACATCAAATCGCAACGAGAGGAGAGAGTAGACTCCAGTCAAGGAGTACAAATGCTTAAATTTATGTTACATTATCTACTGCTAAATTCGTCAACGTTTTAGTACGTCAACATTTTAATCTAAATTGGATTCTTTTTAAGGCACAATCAGGCTGAAGATTAAAAGCACCGGGATATATGAGCCAAATTGAAATCAATTCGCGGAAGATCGAAATTTAGATAAACAATTCTTAGAAAAGAAAGTGAGCAGTCATCACAAAACGTAGAATAAGATTAGAGACCCAAGAATGTTGACGGGGTGGCGTGACGCACGAGTCATCGTGGCGAGGCGGAAATTTCTGATAAATATTGCCACCGAGATATACATGCGTGTGATATCGATACGTGCAGGCGTTTAAAGAGATGTGTAGAAAAGAATCTTTACGTAGGAATGCGCTACTTTCACGAATCGCGTGGAAGAGCCGCGATAAAACCTCATATCTATGTAAAGCAAATAAACCAAAAATAGCGTCTTTCATGTGGACTGTGTGAGTTATGAAAGTTACTATGGACATGTGCCTCCGTACGGGATATAACATGGCAGTTCGGTCCGCTTGGCAAGTATATACCGTTTTAGTTGAGCCATCGCGCGAGTCATGGCATTGTTATCCTCGTTGTATGACCGTAGACAACGCCGCGATAGCCGATGACTGCGAGCAAGCCGCAGAGCGAAAGGGGAAATGCTCTCAAACTGCGCGGAAAAAAAGAGAAATCGACGGCTAGATGAGAGATCGATGTCCTATAAAGAGAAATATCTGCTGCCCGAGAGCTCGGCTCGGTGCAGCGGCGCTTTTCATTCGTCATCGTGTATATGCTCGTGCGACCTATCTTTCATTTTCTAATTTTTGAATAAGAGACTATTTTTTTTTAATCCGATGAATTGACACGAGTTAACGAGTTTTGACGGAGTTTTTAATCACAAAATAATACTTGCAGCGAAAGCTTGATTATTCCACATTAAACATTTTATTAGTCTCGTTGATTTTCACACACAATGCAAGCTATCTTAATTATTTATATATTTAATTATTTATATAATTCTGAATAACTTCTTCAAATATTAAATACTATTTTGAATGCGTTAATAATTGAAAATTCCTCTCGCTTATAATAAAGATTGATACTTAATATAAATGTAATAATAAGTAAATTATGATGCCTATTTTATAATGCCGTAATTTTCGCTATTAAAATCCACTATTTAAAAGCGAATATTATCGAATATCATCCCTTTTAAACTTATAAAAAATGTATTCCGATAAATAATTGAGTTTCGTCAATAATCAAATCGCATGAGATCCCCGCGCGTAACGCACGCTTGCCTGCGAATAAAAGAAACGGACGAGCAGCATAATAGTATCATACTTTGGTGTTCGATCCTTTTGAAATCGTGAATGAAATACGCTCATAATCTTTCGCGGCTTTATTCTTTCGGCCGCGCACGCCCCCAGAACGAGGAACGCATTCTACTGCCGCGCCGTCCGCCGACGATCTGCATTCGCAGAAAAGGACGAGGCAGCCGAGGAAGCGAGCAAAACGAATTAGCATCCCGATCGTCCCAAGCTTCTCCATACGGTCGTTCCCTTACGGCCCCCCCACCCACTGTCCCTGCAGTGTGCCGGAGGAAGGTATGTACAGTTCCTTCTTATGTACACGCAAGAGAACATACGAGGCGGATTCGCGCAAGCAATCACATAAATCACGTGGTTCCGATGGCTCATGAACGATTTCTATAGATGGTAATAATATGCCAAACGCCAATATCGTCCCGATGCCGAGGATTTAAATAAGGTGTGGGTTGCTTAAGAGGGAAGGGGGTATATCTTAGCGTATATAGGGTGTTCCAAGTGCCACGCGCTTTCTTTCACGTACGCATCTTTTGATTAATCTGGTATCAATTTATTCCGGACGATTTCATTGGACCAGGAGGATCGTGTACCGCATTTCGTATCGTGCCATTGATACGGGAATCACGTCCCGCATATTTCGAACGGTCGCACGGGAATAGCATCGCATTCCCCAGCATGTTTAGGGGATGGTTGCATGTAGCTAGAACCATAGCTACACGGCTATAGTTAGTGCCAGGTCTGAAAACTACAGTTAGTTTCTCTACCTGGGATTATAATCCAAGTAGACAACGGTTTTACTACTCTAGTATTACGAGAGTGGCTAACCCAGTCTGTCAACTGTTTCTAAAGTAGTTATCTGAGCAGTTAATTTCGATCGTTCTGCATTTCAAGAAGCAATAACAGCCTCTCGAATACTTTTTTTTCTTAATTTCTTGCATTTATTGCTAGCGAAATATATGTTATTAGAGACACTCTCGCATATGTATACGGATATCATACGCGTATCGTTTCGCTGTATAAGATTTGCGATCCTCGCGAGCGAGTAGTTTGGATACGAATTCGACGTCCGTGTGTTCTACTTTACGGGCGCGTCAGCAAAATATGAAGTAAACGTCGGTATGAATACATATATACTTGCATTGAAAGATACGTCCGAGTGCATATTTACCTACAAAAGCTCGCTGCATATTCAAAAACAATAAATTTTTTATATTCGAAGGTCCACGAGAGCTTCTGGTGTTTCGTGATTTTTTAGAGCGCGTACTAAATTTTCCATTTGTCTATCTTGCGCAGACTCAGTATTTCAGAGAACGACAGGTTCTCAATAACATTTTCTCGTTAAAACGTGATATCAGTCATAATTGCGTTTCTCATGAATATTAGAGAAATTCTCGCTAAATTTTTTTGAAAGATTATCTTTTAAAACCCATTAATGTAAACCTTTATATGTTTGGTTGTTGTTGAATATTTACAACGGGACATTTTTCGAATTACTTAACCAATTGTTAGATTCTCCTAATAAGAAATATTTCGGATTCAAGTAATTCACGGACGATATCAATAGTATTCATGTTATTCAAATGAGCAAACCGAGACTGTATAATACATACTTGTATCGTGCCCTCTCAATTCGTCTGTGAGTACCGAGCGATAAGCGGACGCAAGTTCGACGATTTTCCCTAGAAACACTTGCTGGTAGATAAATGCTGATGCACACTGATTTTGAGTGTATTCGTCGTTCGACGCGTACATTCGCGCACAAACGTTGCAAGTGAGTGTGCACAGTGACAACGGTCTATCTATACGAAAACGATTTATTGACTACATTAATATTTCAAGTTCCACGACAGTTTCATGAATTTTTTATGGAAAGAATTATCACAAGAAAAAAAGAGAGTTCTTCTCTAAAAAAATATATAAATTAGAGAACTCTTGCATAGAGAATTACATTTCATGCGGAACGTCAGGTATTCTCAGTTGCTTAATGCATGGTTAATTATTAAAATTTCGTAATTTTATAAAATTTTTCCATGTCGGTATATTATCATATTCTCGTTCGTGGGGTTAATATTATATATTCCACAATAGTTAACTAACCGATATTCCAACATATCCGCTCAGCGCGTTATTAATACTCGCCCGACAACTCCGACCCGACTTCTCTCTCGTAATTTCGATCGGTCGCGGCATAAGCTATGCACCTACTTGCAAGTAAAAACAACATCACCTAAAATAAAGCCTTCAACTATTCTATCGTGACATCACATGCTGTATGCCATATAATCAAAGTGTTCTTTGAGTCTATATATTTTTCGAGAGTATTAACATTAATGGTCTATTATATTATGAGCGCATGTATTTTTCGTAGAAGTATTAGCGATTAGCAATCAGCATTTTGACGTTGCAATTGAGGTTGCAAGATCCTTACTATTTATTAGATCATGAAGCATAGATTATATTTTATGTTTCTATTTAATAATCTTGCAAGAAAGAACGAGAAGATTAAACGCTCATAAGTATATCGTTTTCTATGACAAGTTCGCGAGTATAATCAAATCACATCAATCGAGAGAGCAAAGCAAAGTGCTTCAAATATCTCTCCCTTTTCTGAAATCGCGAGTCCCATTAAACGACACGCATGCTTGACAATAGTCACGCCAATAGACAATCAACTTAACCCTTTGAAGCATGGTGGGATCCCACAATTCCACCATTTTTTTTTCTTCATTTTTAATTATTTAAACTATGTTTTTGATCTAATCATTCGGATTTTTTATACTTTTAAGATCTATAAAATGTTATATATAACAAACATATAAAAAATGTGAAGAATCAAATTTTGTTAGTTGTAACAATGCTATAACTAAACAAATTGTGAAAAATTGCATATTTTTCAGAAAAAAATGTATTTTACAGTGATCTAGAAGTAATATCGTTATAAAACTTGCATGCTTAAAGTCACTGATTACGAATCTGAGGTCGAAATTGAAGTAAAAAAACGTCTACTTTTATATATAAATAGGTTCATTCTTTTAAATTTCGGACCACCATTTTGGATCCGCCATTTTGAATTTTTGAATTTCAACCTCAGATTCGTAATTAGCAACCCAAAAAACCTATAAGTACATAGGTTGCCTGTAAATTAACAATGAAGAAAAATGTGTAGTTCAAAGGGTTAACTTGTGGGCTAACGACGCATCCTTTTGTCAACATCGATCAGGTAAATGTAACTCATGCCATTCCGATAGGACCATCGGCTAAATTCGCTCGAACACGGAAAAAAAATTTGTTAAATTGACTAAATTTTTTAACTAAATAAAATTTCTTCAGTTCAAGTATTTATTTATTTAACTTAAACATTTATTTATTTAACTTTAACATTTATTTATTTAACTTAAACATATAATACTTAAACTTTACTTTTAAAATATTTATAAATTTAACTTAAATAAATAAATACTTGAACTAAAGAAATTTTATTTAGTTGACAAATTTAGTCGAGTTAACAAATTTTTTTTTCCATGAACAGAAGAAACTACCGCGAGACAGCCGCGGGGTGGCGAACTCGATATCCTCGCGGTCGCAGATCGGTGACGCGCGTACACGCGCCGAGATTTCACCTCGCCCTTACCCCGTGGCGTGGCTCGCTTGCGTTTGGTCGGAGGTCGGCCGGCCGGCGTCAGACCGGGACGTCAGCGACCCCGCTTCCTCGACCTCCGCCTAAGCGGGAGAGCCACCTACACGGCTCTCACACCTACTCGGGGCACTTACATGTCCGTCCGGCCGGGGAAACGTGCTCTCCGCCCGGACGAACCGCACCGGAGACCACTGCCTAACGGGCCGAACAGGCCGCGCGTCTGTCGGCGACGCGCCACTACGCGCGTCAACGGTTACGCACACACGCACAATAGTGTGCAGTAGATGTCCTTCTGCGTATGTATGCGCATATATAAAAATTTATATTATTAAACTTATACGCACTGAAAAAAAAAATTCTTGGTAAACTTGTGAGATGCATTTAGTATACCTTCTTTTGAAGTATTTGATTATTATTACCGA
>NJRL01000209.1:418810-447948 GCA_003063815.1 Aphaenogaster rudis
CCATTATACCCCGTGGTCCCATTATGCCCCGCCTTACCCTACTATCTTCTTGAATGTATCAATTAAAAAAATTCAATGGCTAAAAAATTATGGGCAAAGTGACAAAGTAAAAAAGTTGTATAAAGTCCAATGGACCTTGGAGTGATTCGTCAGACATAAAGACACTTAAATATGTAATGTTGTAAAGAATAAACCGATAAAAATTTCGAAACGCATATCTCCCTCTCCTTTGATACTAAATAAAGTCTTTGTACCCTGCTTCTTCTATACACGTCTGCTTGTTCTCCTGCCTCAAGCACTGGATTTAGGGAAGACGCGTTCCATAACGCGCTCTCCTTTGCCTTCCGTTGCGGCGGCTCAAATTATAAAATCTTAAAAAAAGACTCGCTTTCTCAGAGATCTTGAATTCGAGAACATGCTCCGTTCACGGAATTCGATATCGCGGACCTGCTACCAGATAGAATCGAAAACTAAAGGATGTCTGGCTTCAAAATCTCGGGAATTCCCGGGAAATGCCTGGGAAGATTGTACGTCCGAGAGAGGAGTCTTTGGTGAGGTCTTCGATTCGGGATTAAGGCAGTCTCTCTTTCTTCCCGGACTGTCGGCTCTTTCCACGAAACTCATCACTGTTCAACGGGCTTTATCCTGCCTTGTTTGCCTTTTCTTACCAACCGCGCATCCGACGTCTCCGTCTTTCGCTCAGATTCTCTCTTTCCTCCTTCCGCACTCTCTCTCTTTCTCTTTCTCCGCTGCCTCTAGCTCTCTCCCTCGACCTCTGCGTCGTCGTTTCTTTTCTCTCGTTCTTTCTTTCTTTACCCTTGCGTCTCTCGTTCTCTCCACGAACCTTTTGCCGAATGGCGTGCTTTACGGCGGGCATGGCAGGTCTCCTTCGGCCTGTCTGCCAGAGAAGAGCCCGCTCCGTTTCGATCGTCGTCGCCGTTTCTCGGTGGCGTGGCTGGGCGCGTTCTCGATAATCGGTCGAGTCCTACCGAGTCCCGAAGAGAGATCCCGAGAGTCCACCTGCCCTACCTTGCCCCGCCTCGACGAGCTGAGCCGAGTCGCACCGCGTTGAACCGCCACGGACGAAAACCTCGGTGCGCGCGGCATGCCGTAACGCTGATTTCACTCTTTCTCGCGCGAGCCGCCGGACTCCGATTGTTCGCGCGCGCGCGTGCCGGATACGAGATCTCGCCGGATTTACGAAAGAGATCGATTGTCGGTTGTATAATCACAACGCTAGAAGAAAAAGTCGCGCGGGCCTGCGCGCTCGCCAAGTCGAACGTAATACGTTAGATCTCTAATGCCCACCGACTGGCATTCGGAAATGTCTAACCAGATTCGAATAAAAACCTGTGTTCGTAGTTTACTTGCGATTTAATCGTGCAATGATATTTTATGCATTCCAATTATAAACCAAGTTACACAACTGTAACTTTTTATTAATTGTAATTTTTTAATTACAATTAATAAAAAATTATAACAACTTATATAATAAATTATAATAAAAAATTTAATAACTTTAAAAACTTGTAAAATATGTCATAAAAATTATGCATATATAAGATGTAGAAATTAATTCTTATGTAAAAATTAGTGATAAATTGTTGTTAAAGGTGAGAATATAAAAGTGAGAGAAATTTTTATTATTCGAAAAGTCAAGGTATAGATCACAATGCGTTGTTCCGGCTCCGAGCCGAAGGCCCAGCTTCTGAATAACGGAATGTCACGAGACGTCCTCCACGTCTCAAGGCTATGCAGGACAAAGTGTTACGGAGTAATATGCGTCGTGAGGATAACAGTTTCTAATTATTGCTCGAAGGTGCGGTAGTAGGTCGCATCGTTATCGCAGAGGAGACCGCCTCCCCCCCCTCGCCACCCCCCCCCTCCTCCCTCTCCCGTATGGGACGATACGGTTCGGGAAAGGAAGGGGGCAGCCTTCGAGAAGTGTTCATACATTTTAAATCATTCCCCGTTGCGACGCAATTTGCGCTCGACAAATTATCGAAGCCGCGTGGAGATAAAGCCTAGCTCAGGCCATGGTGACATTTCCATTCGTTCTCGAACGTTCCCGAATGGATTTTAATATGAGGCTTTCTTCACTATATACATATCGGCCTACATTAATGCACATAATACCGAACAGGCGCAAACCGAGTGAACGTAAAATAGCAAAATGATCCTTCGTGTTGACGCCGCGCGAAATGATGCGATGTAGCCGAATGCATTAATTTGTCTGCGCAAATACACGGAACGGACGCGATCGATACATATCGTGTGGATTAATGACAGATCATCGTCACAGTATAATAACTATCATCCAAAGATAGAGGCTACTTGTTTATTTTTCGAAGACAGAAACCTAGCGTATTTCTACCTCTTCATTAAAGAGTACTTTAAAATGCACTCGCAGCTTATTTCACCTTTCACCGCCATTCGCTGCTTCGACGAGTAGTTATCGTTGTTATAGTTTCTGTATAAAATGACAAATGTAAAATCATATCTTGTATCTAATCTGACTAGTTAGATACAACTTCTATCGAGGACAGATGCATGTAACAAATGTTTTCTTAGATAGCATCGGTAATATTATTAAAAAATTATCGTTCTCTTGACCTATGAATTCTTTCTTTTTCTACAAATTAATCTTCAAAATGCATAAAGCTACATGCCGATGTGGGATAGCTAAAAGAAATTTTCCTTTAACATAATGTAAACGTACATTTGTCAAGCTGATTTGATATTTTTAACTTGTTTCTATGTATAGACAACTCGCTTATCATATCTGACACTGTCTCTTATACACATCTAGATGTGTATAAGAGACAGATATAAGATTATCGTTAATATCGTATAATATATATATATATATATACACTACTAAAAAAAAATAGGGAACACTTTTCATACCCTAAAAATTAGGCTATTTTCAAACCGCTGCAACTCGGCGAAAAATCATCGTAGATAAAAGTTTAAAAAAGCATTTTAAAGCTTGAAGTTTTACCTTTAACGCGCTAGGGAACACTTTTCATATCCTAAAAATTAGGCTATTTTCAAACCGCTGCAACTCGGCGAAAATATATATATCTAACGGCTGAACATATTAATGCAATACTATTATAATCATTGTTTTAGTGTGTTTCCGCAAAAATTATGAAAAGGAGAAGTTGATTCCAAATTAATCAAAGAAACTTCGAATCAAAATAATATTTAGGGCATTGCGTACATAAAATAACTTCAAAAGATATATATATCGATATTTCATTCCCTAATTATAAGATTCAAGATGCAAATAATTTAATCTGAACCGTAGGATTAACGATTAATATCGTTTTTTTTCGATAATGAATAATTCGCGTTCACGGAATTACGCGTTCGAATAAGTGTACGTGACTTATATCGATTGCACCACTATTTTTGCGGTCGTTTCGTTCGGGGAACGTTAGAGGGATTTATGTTTTATGCTACAAGGAAGAGTACGAATACGAAATTTGCCCGAGCATATTTCAGTTCGAATAGGAACCGGTTCGATAAAACGTGCTCGCATTTGGAAATTGCATTACCTTGCCGAAATCAGCTTCATCGTTTGAAAGGTGGATTAAAATTCGTCCGGGTCATAAATCCAAGTGGGAAATCCCATAAATGTCGCGCGTGGTGGCGCGCGTGATCGATGAGCGCACCGATAGCAAATTTGACGTAATTTCCAGTTAACTTTACTTAATATTGCTCGAACAAAGTCGAGTGCTTCCCAAGGAATTCAATAAGGATTCCAACAAGAACTTATTCAAAGTATTTATGATTTATGTTTGAGACTGTCCACAATCCAATAATATACACGAGATAACATTTCACGATAAGATTTCTCATAATATTTCTTATAATAAGTCCTTTTAGAATATATTTTTTAATTCTTAAATATATTTTCAGATATTTAGATACTTAATTTCCAGCAATTTAAATAAGAAGTAATTTTTAAATATTTTATTCGTTTTATTTCAAAATGAAAAAAACTTTATGAGAATGTAAGTTATGTTTTTGATATTTTGTTACTGATTTCTTTTCGTTTTAAGTTTAATTCTAAGATGTAAGATGAGGTTAAATATCATCGGCAAATTTATCCACGAACAGTGTAGAATGAACTTTCCGGTCCCTTTTCGGTCACTTTCCTCGTATTCCTGAATACGATATTTACATTTATCTCGTTCTACCGATTTCGTATCTTGATTAAAACGATGCGTCGGATAACCCACAGGTCACACGCTTTGCATATACGGTCCTGGACGTCTGTCGTCGGTGCCGCTTGGCGCATGCGGTTACAGTTCGAACAGGAAAGAATGCAGTGCTTCCCGAAGCTAATAAAACAGGTCGCTCCGTAACTCAACCTCACGATACACCCGGTCGTAGGTGCGCATATAGCGCGCGCTTTCAGAAACGTCCTTTATACACAACCACCCCTTGTGTAAATGCATCGAGCGTAACCGACCTACAAGGGCTTTAACAGATCGAGTTAGTTAACTCTTTTGGGCGTTGAGCTGCGATTGAACGCATAGCTCAATAACCGATGATTTATTTTGCGTGATCACGGTATCATTGATTAATTATTATTAATAATTATAATAATATATATATAATAACCCTAGGATTTCATCATTACGTCTACTGTTTAACGTCACTAAGATTTTGTCGGGTAGCGAAGATAATTGATCGCTCAAAGAATTTAGGAAGTTGTCGCACTAGTGCATATAATATTTTTATTTTCTTTATGCACTAAAGGACTAAAGTTATATTTACTTATACATTTATATATGTATTTATTTATAGTATTATTATATATTTTTAAAAATATTAATCAATAATATCTATTATATTACATACAGATATAATATTACACTAATAACATTACTAAATAGAAATAATATTGTTAAAACTAAATACATAAGTCAATTATTGATTCCAACAAGTAACTTCCTCTTAATTTACAATTATATAACAATTAAAGCTGATGGCTTTAAATTCATATTTTTTATATCATTTATGTTGAAAACGCACTTCTACTCTACATAGAAATTTCGTTTAAACTTTTAAAGACGATATGATCGTTGCAAGCTATTCAAGGAATAAAAGCAATGTTTTATACGTAAATGTTTGCTAAGTAGATTAAAGCTTCTTTCCTTCAGATCCATCGGCGATAAGAGGACGACCCCCTTCGACGAGAAAGCCTGTCGACGGGGGCGCCCATCGGCGAGTTAGTCGATGCGGCGACGTCGATGTCGGGTGTCGGGGGGTTGGAGCATCGCGTGTTGGCGGTGTACCGTCGACAGTGGGAAAGGGTTACAGGAGACTTCGGGGCGCACGTAAGAATCCACGCGACGCCATGCTCGTCGGGCGAGAGACTCGGCGACTCAGAGGCATGGCACAGAGAGAGAGAGAGAGAGAGAAAGTGAGTGAGAGAGACAGATGCGGCGGCGGGGTCGGTCGAGAGACGGAGAGAGAATGGATCAATACCGTGCGATACACGCCGAAGTAATTTCATTGTCCACTGTTAGCGGCGGCTCACGTGTCGCGTGGCAGCGCGGCGTGGCGCGATGTTGGCGTGGCGTGGCGTGGCGTGGCGTGCGCGCGCGGTGGGCCTCGCTCGCTCATTCTGTCTCGCTTCCTCACCCTTTGTTTCTTCCCTTAGACTCGGTCTCTCCCTCTCTCTCCATCTCGCTCTCTCTCTCTCTCTTTTTCTCTGTTTCTCCCCCTCCCCTCTCTCTCTCTCTCTCGTCACCCGTCTCCCTGCTGCCTTTCTTTCTTTCTCCGCCTCAACCACTCTCGATCGCCCTGCCGGTCCGCTCTTACGGGGGTGAAAATAGAACCCTTATGGCGTTCGAGTGATAGCCGTACGTCGCTACTAGCCGTATTGATCACCCTTCGCAATCAATGTTAACTATGTCGGGATCTGGTTGAGAAGTGTGATCCTGAAATTCGCTCAGCCGTTGTTCAGAGCAAACTATTAAGCTAACTGTTGCAAGCGTTTAAGGGAAATTCGTAATAGAAATGTATTAAGGGTTAACAATATATTATTTTTTTATAACTCACTTTCTGCCTCTTCAACTCTCACAGGGTATAATAAAAGTTTCTATCATTTATATTTATATATATGTAGGAGCAGTTTGTGTGTGTAATGCATAGAATATATAGCCATTGGTTATTTATTTCAAATCCGATAAAACTGTAGGGTGCAAAGATCACGTGAAAAATTGACGTAAAGTATAGACGCGGGCGAAATGTCGAAAAAACAAAATAATATGCAGGGCAACTGCCAAAACTTTGCTTGTCTCTCAGAAAATTTAAAGTGATTTTTGTTCGCGGGAGGCGGACGGATTTTTGTTTGATAGGCGAAGAGGATTATTTCTTTTTCTACAAAAAGGAAGACGAGTGAATCTTCCATCGTTATATTCTGCTACAAGAATTGCGTCACTGATTTAGCTACAAATAGCATTTTTTCGTTCTTTAATGATTATTGTTGACAAACGAAGATTTTAGCGCAAGATATTATTCATCGTCGTCTGCCCGTACGCGCTATCAATACACGTGATTTCGTTAACCGATTTCATTAACGTGTGAATATCTGACGCGAGATATCGGCGAGGATGAGACGACTCTCGAAAGTGTGAAACTTTAAATCGATGCGGTTCCCGCAACGCAGAAATTAGCAAGTATCTAATCGAAATTGCACATCTCTCGGCGCGAAAGGAACGGTAGTTCAACTCGGTGCAGTCGACCCATGAGAAAAAAGGTAGTGGACCGTAAAACTACTTCCACTTTGTTGCGGGCGTTTGCTTGCATAGCGCGAGACTCTCCCGACAACAAGGAGGTGACTCTCACGGGCGATCTTTCACTCTCGGACATTTAGAGCGTTGACTTTCTCCCGTATCGAAACTGTCGATCGTGCGAACCGTGCAGATATGACGAGCAGGGATGTCCACCGATACTCCGATGCTGGAGAGTATCAGTTATCAGTGTATGCGTTTTTCCCTCATATTTTCAACAACTATCACAAATACTCAATCGGCAAATACCACACTTTTTGACAACAATCCATGCAACGTTAAAGCACTTTCTTATTTTTCTCAAAATTCGTTTGTAAGTGATTTATATTTCTTTTCGGAAATAAGTAGTTCAATTAATCTAAATTTTTCTCATCTCCAGACAATCATATCCAGACCATCAAGTCATGTTTTCAGAGATAAGAGTTTCGAAAATAATTATATTATTTTTAATTTATATTTTTTGATTACTTTTTCACGCGAGTATTTAACGATGTACCATTTGCCGATATCTTTTTATATGGTTTTTGTCATATCTTTACGCACCGATAAGTTACTTATATCGTACCTTTCAAGCAATGAAAGGTATCCATATCTTGTGAAAAATAACGATCTCTGCCGACGAAATCGTCACGGTGACAACAGTATGCAAAGATGACCTTGCGTCCGTACGGACTGATTATAATTCAACGCAGCAGCGTCAACGCAATAACGCAGTCTTATCGAGACAGACCTTGATCGCTGCGCGACATCCGTATAAATATTTTTCAACTCGCGCGATGCGCGTTTATGTCGTGATTAAGGAAGACTTTCCTTGTGCCGGATTCGGACGGTCGATATTTATGTGGGTCCTTTGCATTGATTCTACATAGCTTTTTTAAAGTGCATCTTTGACATATATTACCGATTATGACAATTATTATGCATAAAATGTAGTTAAATTTTCTAGCAGAAGTATACGTCATCACGCATTTTTAAATTTGTTATAAACATGATAAATTAATACACGAGAACGAATATTTCTCACGTCTAGAAAATTGCAAACAGCCTGAGTACAAAAATTGCCTCTGTCGAAAACTTTGTTGTCTTGTTCTAGTAATTACCTTATTCGGTATTAAATAAAAAATTACTAATATTTTAATAAAATAGACTCAATATATATATACTTAAATTTTTACATCTATACACTGGATTGTCAGTACACATTTATAGACATCGCCGAAATGATATAATTCTCTTCAAATTTAAACATTTCGTAATATAATTTCATTCGTAATATGATTTTCATTACTATCGAAAGTGATTTATGGGGTCCAGTTCGTAACATCGAATTATCCTCAATGCTACACGATGCTGGTTTGCAGCGATCATCGGCAGTGGACGACGATCGATTCCTCATTACGAGGAGCGAGAGACGTTTCGCGGAACTGACTCGTCGGTCGGAAAATTTTAATTATCATCCGTATATATACCGTAATTGCGCATAAACATTGCGTCGCGCACTAAAGAGCGGTTCGTCACGACTGGAAAGTTTCGCCGGGCAATTACATCGGACATGCCGAACGTTATTTTCGCAGCGTCGCGAAGCCGCGTGAGGACTTCGCGAGAGCCGGCCGGGACCGGCTATCGTGTGATCCTAGCCTATCCTCGCATCAGCTAGCTCGACGGTAGTTGCTACGTATGGAAGTGTGCATTCTCTACCGCGCGCACATAACAGCTACGTGTGCGTGCGTACGCGCGCGTGCATGCGTGCGCATTTACGTGGATGAAAATGTTGACCGTGCGAGCGGAGGCACGGCTTCGCCGCTTGTCGGAACGGAGTCTTTCGCGGAGCGAGCGATGCTGGCCGCTGGGCAACAAACTGGTGGTAGCAACAACCCAGCAACGGATCATTTATGTGTTAACCGGCGTTGCGCGCTCGCGCACCCATCGCGATGGGTCGCGAACGCGCGCGTCTACGAATGCTTTCTGCCGTGCATACGCTAAACAGTGAATCCTAGGATAGGCGCGCGAGCGCGCACGTGAGGAGCACCGGGTACCGACGTTGGGATCACGAAGAAAGAATCCCTTCGTCGGACGATTCGCTGCGCAGTCTGAGTCATGGTTCTGATGAGCTAATGACAAACATATGCACGCTCGCGTATTCGAGGAACGTAAACAAAGTAGTCAGTATGGACGCACGATGGTAATGTTATCAGGTTTGTCAGCCGTGGTAAAAAATTTTATTTTTATCTAGGCGTTCATTTAATCATTTTCAAATATTTTTGTAGAGATAATTTAGAGCTTAACTAGAGATAACTGGAGACCTCGAATTTTCTCGAATTATCTGAAGCTCGAGAGATCTCGGGTTTTCTCCAAATGGAAAATATCGGATTTCTCAAAGACCCTCTTTGTCTAATTTAATATGATAATGATGAAATATGTTGATTACATAATTCGAAGTTACATAATTTGATGATGTAATATGACTGTATACTACTATACAGTTCATTTTATTTGCCCTTTTATCATTGAAGCTTTATAGGAAAGACAATCAAGAGAAAGTGATGAAAGCGTATCATTTAGGGGTTCAGTTTCGAACTAGTATGGATAACAGAGAGGATAAACGTCAATTAAATTGTCATTGGATTATCTGTATCATCACATTACATTATCTAATCGTATTTGGAATATTACATGGCTGATATACTCGCCGCCCTTTTCGAAACGCGTTTTATCGCCCGCTGTCCAATTATATCCGGGCGATCGAGCCAATCCACGATATTACGGGACGCCGTTCGCGTCTCTCCGTAGATCAGCTCGATCAGTTACTCCAGTTACAATAACTCTTCCATCGATGACTCCCGCGTCGCGCAACTTCATTGTTATTCCGATAAACCGGCGTCCTTTCTCCCCGGTCTCGCCTCTGGTCATTTCATCTCTCACCCTCTCCGGCCTCGCTCTCGCGAGGGAGGGCAATGGAATTCGAGTCTGCGGATCTCGGAGAGGCATCCTACTTCTCCCACCCCTCCCTCCTCCTCCGACCTCTCTGCCGTTTCTCCCGCAGCATCCTCTCCCGCGTTCCGTCCTCCGCCGTGCCTCCTCTCGCCGCTTCCTCGCATTCACTCTCTCCTTATCTCTTCCTCTCTCGTCCGCAGAGATAGGATATATGAGCGGGGAGGGAGCGGGGAGGGCGACCAGATAGAAATGCTATATTATTTAAATAGTGTGGCGACTACAGTGCGTGACCTTCTCGTCGACGTCGCGCCTGATTCCCCTCTTTAACCTCCTCGGTCTCTCTCGTTGAGGGAGCGAGCGCGATCGGTCATCCATCCCGTTTCTCCCAACGCGACCCCACCACGATACCTGCGGCTCACCCCCCTGAGTTCGTTCCATCCCCTCCAGGTCGGCATCGAGCGCACGAGTGCATCCCTTCCAACCGGGCCCCCGTCGATCCCTCTCGCCACTCGTCACTCCCTCCTCCTCGTCTTCGCATGCTCTACCGTGCTCACGGTCCTCGAAAAGACCGACGCCGGCTCACCTTTCTCTCTCTCTTTCTCTCTCTGTCTATCTCTCTCTTTCTCTCGGTCGCGCGCGTTGCGACGCGACGTTACAGCTCGTGCACGATACAGGGTGGCTCGCAAGGACGAAGAATTAAACAAACTCCTTGAGGCGGTGACCCGCCGCCGCCGTCGCTGGCTTATGTATGAATAAAAACACGCATACGGAGAATAAAACGTCGCCGCGACGATGACGACGCGCAACTACACGCGGCATCTAAGATAGATGTATCCGGAACAACCGTGATACAGGAGGGAGGTATTAAACAGAGGGCTCGAGATTCTCTTTGTCCGAGAAACCATTTTTCTCCGTGAAAGAATGCGACGAAGTGCATACCGAGTCTACCGTGTAGATCCACGTTGATCAATGGGTCTTAACAGTCTTCCTTTAAATCCCTTCTATTAAATAATTTCAGTTTAAAAAACGGTTAAGAATGTAATATGAAAAAAGCAGTATTATTGAAAGACACGTCGATGATTGCTGGTTGTTAAATATAAGTTCTACGCACATTTCATAATATTTTTATAAACGTTCTCTCCGGACGAAGATACGAAGCGGGGGAGGGAAGGGGGAGAAGCGAGGGTACATCTTTACATTTAACGACATTAATGATGCCCTTCTTCAAAAAAATAATGCCTCTCCAGTTACGCAAGCCGATCCCGGCCGCAACGCACGAGGGAAGCTATTACGAAGTCGAAGCATCTCTTAACGATCGGTTCTTACGATAAGTGAGCGTGAAGATTATAGCGGGGTTGAACGCGCACGTCCTTCCGGCCTTTCAAAATGCGTTCCCTTCCATTGCAGGCGTTGCACGTACCGCATACGCTTCGTGCATTCGTCGTCAGGTAGCAGCACGTTTCGTCTCGCTTTTCCCGTAAAAGCTTTCAGGATTTCCGTGACGTTCGACGACGACGTCGTCGACAAACCACATCCTATCTCCATGTATTCATTTATTATTCATTTGTCTATGACAGTTAACCCCGCAATTCGACATTTCAGTTTCGGCAATGTGAAACACGTGTGGGAAAGACCTTGTGCGTGTGTTTGCGCGTTGTCGGTTCAAAAATAGGTCGCTTCACTTTTACAATAATAAACACGTACTCGCGGTAATAGGTAATTTATTTACAAGCGAGGTTCTCACAGCGCCGCCCTATCTTGCATACAATTCGCAAATTCGTTTTTAGATGTGCGACGAAGGGCACAGAGTTATGCACGGATTAACGACCGAATTGGATCTCTCAACGCCTCAATATACCCGCTGCTATTTTCGGGAGAGCGGTTTGGTGTTTTAGGGTAACGCGATAAACGGATTGCCATCGATCAAGTCGGGACACCCGCTAGAGGGAGAGCGTGTGCGAGTGGAAGTGCTTGTAAAGTACTCTCGGTACTCGTGTTGCCGTCTTCCTCTACCCCTGTCGGCCGTCGCTTCCGCACCCCATCCAGGTCAGACTCTCTTCCACCACTTCCTTCGCTATCTCACTCCTACCCTCTCTCCCTCTCACTCACTCTCTTTCTCTCTCTCTCTCTCTCTGGTTTCCTAAACCATCTTTCTACGTACACAGAGTCGGCGCTATCAGCGCGCCTTACTTCCTGCCGGAACGATACGCTACACGGTTGTAGGGGTTCCGCGCTTCCCCTCCGTCGAATCGCGTAGCTCTCGTGTATTCTCAGTATAATTGTGCTCCCTGCGTCGACGGCTTGCCACTCGACGATTTAGCGCTCCTTTGATCGCGTCTGTCGCTGCGACGGCGAATACACGCGAAACGACCCTGATAGGTCACATTGGCAGAGATTGATCCACCGGAAGAGAAGAATTATTACCGTTTCAGTTTATTATTAATTAGGGGTAATTCTCTGGAATAGAGAACCACGGCATATTAGAATAAATAGCAAAAAAAGAGAACGCTTCTTATTGAGCGTGATCATAGCAGGGTGTATTGCTAATCGATATTTTATCGACCGCTCAATCGTGTTGCTCTAGCAGTCACCAGATAAGCCATCAGGGGATAGTCGCTTTTCATTTTAGCTATCTTAATTAATATCGTAATTAATTGCCTGATCTGCGAGAGAGACGTGTTATTAGACGCGAGGTATCCAGTCAACGGCACATTGCGCGATCAACCGTATAGAGATCGTCATAGTTTCATTATATACGCGTAACATTATATACAAATCGATCGGCGTGTGCGAGAAACACGTTCACCAGTCTCTCGGTAGCGAGCCGGCTGCCTTCCGCGTAACTTCGCGAAACTCGAGCAAAACTTCTCGGCGCAAACATCAAGTTATTTCCTCGATACGCTCGGCGCCCGCGGCTTACCCCTTTCGTTTGTCCCTCTCCCACGGCCCCGGCACCCTTCCCCCCCACCCTCTTTTACTCTGCGTGCCAGGATTACTCTCTCCACCGGCTCGCTCTTCTCTTCGCTCCTTCACCCTTTCCGGCCCCAAACTATAGTGCGCCGAAGCGGCGCTGTCGTCATCGTGGATTCCTTCCCCTTCGCGCGCAGTACCTATACAACGCCGCTGCGAGCGAGCCTCCAACTGGCTTCGCATCCTGTGCATCCGGCGCGGTGGCGGTGATAGCGATGGTGGTGGCAGCGGCGGCATCGGCGTTGCCAAGTGTCCTCGACCATCTGCAACCGTTCCTCCTCTCCTGTTTATTGGTTTAATATTCAATACGCCTCGCTAGTTCAATGTGTAACGCAGCGACATAGGTGCGGGCAGAGGCAGAGCTACGTCCGTGAACGTATGCATCGCGCGCCAGTCTGTACGCGCGCACGGGTTGTTCCCCTCCTTCTCCCTTCCCCCGTCATCCTTCCCTTTTCCTCCCTGTTCCCCTATAGCCCCACCGACACCATCATCGCTCTCCCTCCTCTCTACATTCGCTTCCCCTTCGGCTTTTCTCTCTCCACGGTTACCTCGTCGTTCTCTTCTCTCTTTCTCTTTATACATATATATATCTATATATATATATCTCTCTTTCTCTCTCGTCCCCTATGTCTCCTCCCCTATTTCTCTTTCTTTCTCTCCTTGCCTACCAGCGCTCCATCCTTCTCCTCGTTCTCTCCCCATCAGCCTTTCTCCGTCTCTCCCTTGCGCGTCACGTTCTCTCATGGATAATCGTGGCATCTTCTTTTCTCTCTTTCCGCTTTGCTTTTCCTTCGTTCTTCCCCCGCCGCTTCCTCGTCCTTCTTTTCCTCCACCGCGTATCACGTATACAGCGCGTACTGTACGCGTGTAAGCGTGGAGCGAACGTGTGCGTTGTATGCATGAGACGACGACGTACCGGTGTCTCCCTTCTTCCAACCCTCACACACACACACTCTCTCTCTTCTTCCCTCCCCCCCCTCTCTCTCTCTCTCTCTCTTCCCCTTTCTCCCTCTGTTTCTCTCTCGGGTTAACTATGTATAGTCAACTAATAGAGTTTGTCGAGTCGACATGCGCCCTTCTTGGCCCAAGGTGTCGGCCTTGCCCCATATTTCTTCGAAATGGCCGGGTAGTCGGAGTGACGTTCGATATCTCGAGCGTAGACGTCCGTCGGCGGAGAAGCGTCGTGATCGTCGTCGTCGGCGCGTCGACGCGCCGACAACGGCGTCGATACGCGCGCGTAATCCTTCCTTCCTTCCTTCCTTCCCTCGTTGGCGATGCGGCCGGCAAATGACACTACACACGCTGCCACATCCGAGATTGTCTATAATAATGTATGATGCGATCCTACGCAGCAGGTTTCGCGCGTCGGTTACGCATCGGGATGACGACGGAGACTCGTTCGCTGCGAGTCTGCAACATGCGCATACAATAGTCTGCAATATATATAAATATTATAATATTCGCGACATAAACGATGCTATCACTTCGAGCTGTTTACGTAAACGGTGACCTAATATTATAAACGTTACGAGCATTATGAAATAATTATTTACCTCGCTCGCGCGGAGGGATCCGCATTGCTCTTTGTACAATAGATTTTTAATTACGCGCGTCCGGCATAATTGTGCGTGTACGTTTTGAATAGCGATTGAATTTATTCGCTCTCCCCCCTCCCCTCTTTCTCTCTCTCTCTCTCTTCCTCTCATGTTATTTATCGCCGAGCACTCCGAATATGAAGAGCGTTTCGATAATGCAATTCCGTATGCCACGTACGTCGGCTATTTATGTTTTGCAAATAACGCCCGGGCACACGAGAATCGGCCGCACTTGTACCCACGTACATACCTTCTATCGATTGCACCGGGCGAATTACGCGAAATAATGATGGTCCACGGTGATATACGTGTAACATTGATTTCTGCGTTACGTCAGACCGATGATGCTCGGTGCGTGAAGTGCTATTGATTCACCCTGCAGGCAGAATGGGTATCCATATTCGATTTTCGAGTGGGCATAGTAGTACCGTTTAGCGTCGGCTTCGAACTAGTACCGAGCGTGATCTCGACTCTCATGATGGGTGTCATATTTACACATTCACATTGTCATTTTGTGCTTAAGCAGTTTATTGCTAGTCGCATAATATATTTTTAAATGCATCTCTCCTCTATCATCCTCCTCTATCACTATAGTTTTTATCATTTTCTCTACTTTTCGAAGAAATTTTATTAAAAAATTATTTCATATTTTGTGCAGATAGCTTTCAAAAACAATTCCACGTTTTCTGGCTCGAATGCCAATAAATCATACAAAAAAACTCGATGCAAAAGGTCAAATGCAAAACATTTTTCAATAATGTTACGACGAAAAGTTTGTTAAAGGAATATTTCGATTTTTATTTACAGCATTATTTTTAGCTTAAGTTTGCTTGCACACATACTGTAGAGTGGTGCAAGTTACAGTGCAATATTGGTTAAAAGCAATTTAACATGCAGTATGGCGATGGTTAAACATAATTTATTCATTCAGTCCGCGCAACCAATAATAAGTCAAGCTGAACATGACGTAATAATCGAATCGCAACAGGATCACTGCACTCAATGATTTAATTAATCTCAATACATAACGTTAGAAAACAAAAAAATTAAACCAAAAGAATATAAAAAGAAATATAAATAAATTAACAAATAATCTAACTTATTGCATAGATCACATTATTGTTATATATAATATAAATCTTTAAATAACATAAATTCGAAAGATATGTTATATTAAATATCTCGAAAATTGTCGAAATATTGCTCATATAGCAAAAAAATTAGAACATTTTATAAATGTACAAGAAATGCAATAAAATAACCAAAATATAATAACCAAAAATATTCGTGACATTAAAAAATAATTACAAATTTATTATCATAATTTATTGTAACAAATTTAGTAAATAATATAATATTGTTACATGTAAATAACTATTGATATTGTTACGCTTTTAAACAACTAAAAGAACTTGCCTAACTTTAGTAGACACATATCTAAGAATTGTCTCCCAATATAATAGATATTGTATGATACAATAGATATAATACTACGCGCAGACTGTAAAAAGTATTACCTACACACATTTATCAAGAGCAGTCCATATTCAAGACTTCACGAATACTTTGAATTTCATTAGCTTTTCATCTTTTTCTGATTAATTTTTCTGATCACGTGACGTAACGATTAATATGGAAGAGTTTGGTCTACAGAGATTGTGCAGATATCTTGATCGATCTTAGAGATAGTTCGAATACTTCGCTCGTCGGGGTGTAGGTCGGCCGGCAGTAGCGGCTAGTGACTGCTACGACTACGAATAGTTGAGGCGGGAGCGATGACCAGATGTGCGGATAGCACGCAGAACGGCACGGATGAACGGACGAAGTGATGTCGAGTCGGATAGTGTTCTGTGCTTGCCTATTATGCTATAAGCCTCCGCATCTTCCTTGCCTTTATTCTTCCCGGCGTGTAAAAAGGAGCGTGGGCCAGCTGTCGACATCGCACGACTTATTCCTGAAAATCGTCGATCCCCGGGGGTGCTAAACGAATTACCAAGGACAGTCGATGTGGCCTCAAAAGCGGGCACCGTCTGATCTTTTCAACAGCTAAATATTTTCTCTAATGTTCGCACGAAACAATGAAGAGACATTCTTGACTTTACCAAACCGGACGACGTCAAAAGTTTTGATTCTATGGACAGTTTACCTTTTACCTACCTGTATTTTATCTCCGGAATTATCTTAATAAACTTAATATAATGTTGCCGACGACATAATTTTAAACATTCGGTTTATAGTTAATTTGCAGATTGTTTTTATCTCAATATATATAAAGAAAAAACAAATTTCTTGTAAGTTGAAAATAACCATACAAAATAGATATTGATAAAATGCTAATAAAACAGATATATGTATATATATAATTATTAAAGCTGATTTAGTATGACAAGAATATACATATATATATAAAATTATAACAAAATCTCATTATAATTTTATATGTATATTTTTCGCGTTATAAAGAAACAAAAAAAATTTTTAAACGCAATTGTGTCAGAAAAGCATTATCAAAAAAAATGCATGTTTGATACTTTTTCAGTCCAATAAATTATACTCATAATTATTTAATTTGAAGACTACCATCGTAAATGTTTTTATAGTAATCCATAATGATTCCGTCTTGATTTTATCGATAAAAGCTTGAAACTGAGCAATAAATTTTGTACTGGGATACGTTCGGACATGAATTAGCAGCAACGGTAGCGTTCGGTGCCTTTACCAGTTACTCTAACAATAAGAAAACTTCACTTCGACATTCCAAGCTTGACCAAGCTCGTGTCCTAAAGCTTTTGTCACGCGTATTTGGGAGAATGCTTGATGGTAGCGCTCAGTTAGAGAGAAGAAGGGTACTCGCTGACCTGTCACTAACAATAGGAGCGACAGAAGGTTTTCCGTCACCGTTGCTGCTTACAAAATTTGTCAATATTATTGCCTGGAAAAGGAGACAGGGATGTGTGTGGTCCTTTTACTTCCGCAAGGAGATCCCGCTAATTTGGGAGAACGGACTCTACAGTAGCATAATTTATTGCTCCATTGAAAGAAGGCAGTGAAGATCATGGAAAAACAAGCTTAAACTATGATTATATACGCATGCCTACCGAGCAAAGTTTCTTTGTGTTATAAGAGGCGAAACGGTCACAATCAAACAAAAATATTTCTGCCTGAACGACAATTGAACTGTCACAGCTTTTTGTTAATAAATTGACACGCATATAGAGAGAAAAGAAAAGAAAAGTCGTTAAAATTGTCGGAAATATGTAATTTGCTTTCATCTTTTGTAAAAATATTTTCAATAGAAAGGTGGAAATGAAAACTCGAGAATTTTTTTTCGAGAATAGCAATGTGCAGGGAAGAACATATTCTTGATCGAGAGTGTTTAGCATAAATATCTGTTCATAATATTACGCTTCAAACGCACGATAAGCTGAAAACATTCACAAATTAGATAAAAATTACTAATGGCCAACTTGATTCAGAACCATTATCTATTCTTCATTACAGTTTATCTGTACCACAGGTATCCTGTAGGGTACATAAATTTACCAAGGTTAGATTCATGGTTAAACGAATGGCCGTTTGTATCGAAGCACGTTTTTTCAATAGTACAGTAAGATATTTTACATGTAGCATTTGCTTTTTCAAATAGAAAGTTTGCTGAATCAATTATAATAAAACAGAAATAATAATAAAAAAAATTACATACAGTATGTCTGATTTAAGTGGAAACGCGTAATTATTTCGTAAAAAAATTGAAATACAAAGAAGTTGTTCAGACATAAGTTGTAGGGTTTAAAAAGATCTCTATTTACTGATGATATCAGTTTGACTCTGGGTGGCGTTGCCAAGGTCAGGACAAGGTCATTTTGAATTTTTTAAATGGAACCCCCTATTTTTTATTGCATATTTTTATAGCTCTTCTCGAAACCTTTTCAAAACACACCTAAAAATTGTCTTTTGCATAAGCCGTTCCGGAGATATAAAAGTTCAAAGTTTACAATATTTTGACATAAAATATTAAATATCTCGTAAACTATTCATTGAAACCATGTGTTTTCCTTGCACCAATTGATTCATCTCAGTATTCTACGCATAAAAGTATTAAGGTACAGTTATCGAAAAATGAATAGTTTACGAGATATTTTATATTTTATGTCAAAATATTGTAAATTTTGAAGCTTCATATCTCCGGAACGACTTATGCAAAAGACAATTTTTGGGGGTGTTTTGAAAAGGTCTCGAAAAGGGTTATAAGAATATGCAATAAAAAATAGGGGGTTCCATTTAAAAAATTCAAAGTGACCTTATCCCTGTCTCTTATACACATCTAGATGTGTATAAGAGACAGGTACCAAAAATTTTGAAGCTTCATATCTCCGGAACGACTTATGCAAAAGACAATTTTTGGGGGTGTTTTGAAAAGGTCTCGAAAAGGGTTATAAGAATATGCAATAAAAAATAGGGGGTTCCATTTAAAAAATTCAAAGTGACCTTGTCCTGACCTTGGCGACGTCACCCAGAGTCAAACTGATATCATCAGTAAATAGATCTTTTTAAACCCTACAACTTTTGTCTTAACAACTTTTTTGTATTTCTAATTTTCTACGAAATAATTACGCGTTTCCTTAAATCAGACACATACTCTGTATATAATTATAATTATTAATATTATTATATATATATATATATATATATATATATATATTATATTACTGTATAAGTATATAATATAATATTATTATAAAATCAGTAAAATTTTTTATATTTTTCATGTATATTTGTAAGTTAAATTTTTTACTCGAAGGTGCCATTACTCGGAACTGCGATTCAGAAAATTATTCAGAATAATGGTCCCATTGTTCACATAACAGTGTTTAGGCTTTTTGTAGTTCCGTTTGACCATTCCTAAACTTATCCTAAGTTTAGGCACTTTCTTCAATAGATCAGGTATTTTCAGTTTGGTTTTACTTTCATCTTTCGCACTGGTTCCTCAGTAAAATACTAAACAAAACTTATCTCAGAACATCTACAATATATTACTTATATGATCACGACATAATTATAATATCACGAAGTTTTTCTAAAAAAAACTCGAGATAATGACAGCTCCTAAATTATAAACAAATAAATATAAATAAATTTTCACGAAATTAGCGCTGTAATCTGTAAGCAAATAATTCAAATTTCCATTTAATTTACCAGACTTATAATTATAGGATTATTTATAGAAGATTTAATATAACAAATTCCAAGTTTATGACAACGATTCTTTTCCTAATTTCGTTGAGGCAAGATTGATCTCAGAAAAGAAAGCATCCTTAAAGTATGACGCGGTGGTGGCTGATCACCCTGCGCACCGTTATGTCGACGCACGTCAAACTGGGATACGTAACGCGAAAGTAAAGTGTAAACACCGTGTAATGCCGATCTCCCGGTTTCGAAAGGAGTCCGCGGAGAGCGCGAAACGGCGATGCGCGACCGAGGGGAATGCAGGAAGAGGAACAAACGGTGCGGCACGGTATCGGGGAAGAATGGGGAGAAGGGAAAGACACAGAGGGAGGAGAGAGAGAAGGAGAAGAGATCGCACAGTGATTCGCGAAACCCGTCATACTTATATATGCGTGTTACATGCACGCGGCATAACTCGAGCGAGCGGGGATAAGACTATCGTCGATACGTGCCTGTCAGCCGTTAACCGAATACGGTTCAGGTGCCGAAGCGGTAATCTTCGCCGGTAAGCCTCAGCGTCGTTTTGCTGTACGGCGCAGCGGCCGACCGGCCGGTCGCCCCGGCCCCGGGACGGCGGCGCAGTCATTGCCACAACGAGTAGAAAATATACTTTCAAGCCTAACGGGATAATGTCGCCATAGTGACCTGGCCGGCCTATTATCTTTCCCCGTGAACCATAATACAGCGGCAACACATAGCGCATAGCATAGCACGGTGTTAGCATTACCTAGATAACTAGTCAATGAAGACGCCCTCGAACGTGCATGTGCATGTGCGAGCGCGAGTTTCGTCCGTTCCTGTGGAATTCCTGTGCGCTTATTCGCTTTTACGATTAACTTTTAAACCAACATAATTCATTTAATAGCTTTTCTCAAGATTCTCGTGTCAAGAAGACAAATTTAAGATGTTTTCTGCTTAACCGCACAATGGTTTGTAACAACGTTTACAGATGTTGCCTTGTTTCTTTGAAGAGTAGGCATTGAAATAATAAAAATCCTAAGAAATCCCTTTTTTTTCTTAGAGAAAGGAATATTTTCATTGGACTTTGTAAGTGCATATCAGGTTTTAGAAGGTTTCTGGATTCCAAACTGGTTTAAAATGCATAAATATCTCTAGCCTGGGCTTTGAAGTAGCACATTGTGATTTACAACATTGTAAATACAGCGGTAAATTATTATGTATTGCGCGCGCCAATGACTGTATTATGTGCGACAAAATTTTCGAGATTCTCGAAGAATCGAGAAACTGTTTGAAAGTCTCAAATTTAGTAGACATTGACTACTTAAGAGTGCAATGTCGTACAAATGGTCTCAGTGAAAGGAATCGGTAAAAGTAGGCAAGCCTAATAAAAGAAAGCCTACTTTTACGAGCTAGCTCTAGAGCTGTTTGCATCTCCAAGTACTGCCTATTGTCTTCGTATAAATTTATATTCGTCTTTGCGGTTTGCGGTTGTTAAATCTCGCGCAATGGGTGTCTTTTCAGTGTCAAAGAATCTCATCGATTACGGGAAGATGTAAAAAGCTGCTCTCTTAATAATTATATATATTATACAGTTCAATCACATACTGAGAGAAAACGAAATAGTTCTGGCAACTATTATTTGGCAACTCTGAAATTTAAGTAGTTGCAACTAGTTTTACGAAGTAATAGGAATTAAAGTAGTACTGAATACTATAAAAATATAGTCACGCTAACTACATTTGTGAACTATTAATTGATAGTGAAATAGCGACTCAACTATAATTACACAGTTATATAAACTTCATACAAGTAAGATATTATGACAACAACATTTTTCCAGTTTAGACAAATATTTAGACAAATATGTAGTTTATCCAACGATTTACTATAAATGGTTAATATTACTATGTTTTCTTAGTTCATATAACTTATTTGTTGTTGTTACTGCAACTTTATAGTACATAGTTGAGGCGCTATTTGTCCACAAATTTCTAGTTGCTGATACGACTTTTTTCTCTGAGTGCACAATCATTTCTTTCTGATATTTTTCTTCATATTTTCTATACGAGCTATTGACAAAATTAAACCTGTTAGAAAAAAATAAAAAATTTATATAAGATGTTCCACGCATTATTACCGAATTTTAATTTCTTTGGTAATTTCTTTAGTATTTTAAAGGATCAAAAGTTTTAGTATGAAGATAAATATAATTTAACTATACATATATTTTTAAATAGTTTTAAATAGATTATATTTTAATAATATAATTATAAATTTAACGTAAAGCTCAATTATCATACATATCGACGGTGAAAAGTCGCAGTAAAATAATAGCTCCTCCGTGAAATCCTTGCCGATGGAAAATTGATTTAAAATTCAACAAGGAATCCACGACTGAGGGATTGCGTATGTCTGGCACATACCCCGTATACAGGCCAGATTTCACAAACGGTCCGTGACATATACATAGATCACTTCTTAGATTGGCGAAATTGTATCGATCGGAATGCGCACCTGAGAGAGCGAAAGAGCGTGCAAGAAAACGGACATGCGCGACAAGTATTGCACGTGTAACGCGGGCCGCGGCGAACGATGAACATATTTGCGTTATTATTAGGCGTGCGCTATAAGGCGTCACCCTCTCTGGTTTGTGCCACGCGCTTCTTCCTCTTTTTACTTCTGAAAGTTGTTTATAGCGCAAGGCCACGCGGCGCTTGCGAGCGGACCCTTCCTCTTCGACTTCCTGCGCACTTCCTCCTCTTGTACATCGCACTTAAATAGCATGTCCGAATCGGTGACGTCGGTTCTCCTCGTGGTTCCGGTTCGCGGCAAGAACATCCTTCGCTTCGCGAAGAAGTGTGATCGGCCGAAAGCAGATTCTACACGCCGGCGTCTTCGTTTGTTTCGAACGACAACCCTTTGACGCTGTTTAGTTATCTTTCCCCCTCCCTTCCACCAAAGTTTCTATTAGAGTTAATACTAAATATAGTAGTAAACATGTGTTTCTCATTAGCTTCAACAGTTAAGATGTAGAAAAGATCTGTTGGCGAGGTGAAAATAGTCGGCGGATGTTCCTACAGATACATAGTGAAAGTGTCGTTGCGCGTAACGATCGTGTTTATATCGCATGCATAATCTTTTTTTTCTGCCAATATATACATTAAGCCGACTTGATTAGATAATAGATGCTAGATTAGAGAATAGCTAAAATGCTTCTCTACGAAAATATATCTGTGGATCTTAACTTTTATTTCGTTTAATTTTTATTTGACGTCTAAATGTAATTGTTATTTTATTTTATGAATTGTTTAAATTTTGTGAAAAGTTATCCATTAAAGTTCAGGATAAATTAAGAGAAACTGTAACTATTTCAAATATCCGTTTTCTAAGTTAATCAAGTTAAATTAGTCATATCGAAAATTGAATAATTTTGAGGAGTAAAATCTTGAGAAGCGCAAGTAAATAAATCACAATGTATCTTTTCGTTTCAACTAAATTTTATTTTAAGAGATCTCTTATTTAAATCTGGCCTGTTAGAAAATTTAATATTGGACGTTAAAAACGCGACGAATTATTTTAATTCTTCCTAAGAAATATATTCCACATGTGACCTAAAGAGATGGAAAAATATGGATGATTGAGACGCATCCAGTACAGATGTTGAATATGAACGCAAGAACTTTTTGCGAATAATTTTCGAAAGAGTAATAAAAGCAAGGAAGCAAAAGACTACCACGTAATCGATTGTCACACTATTTAAGACGCTCCGATTTCCCGATCGGTATCGGAACACGGAACGGAAGCCATTGTAATTGGTATGAAAGCTACCGTAGATTTTCACAAGAGAGAGTCGTCGTACGATGTTTCGTCTTCGCTGGCACGGATAGTGAATCCGGGAGTCTACGAGAATATTTTTCGCTCGCATTGACTGCCTACGTTGATCGAATCATTTCTACGAACTTTCCTAAACACAATCTTCTTTTTAGATAATGATGAGTAACAGCAAAATTCCTTTTCTTCGCGTAGATACATCTGGCTTATGTATTCGCGTTTTAGTATAAAATCGCTGTACCAGCGGGGTCACCGCTTGCGTGAACGAACGCGAAAACTTTCCGCATATTCGTGGAGCTATGCATAAATACGGCCTCATTGGCGCCAAAATTAATTCTGGAAGGGATTCCGTTGATCACCGAAAATAAAGTGGACGCTCCTACGCAGGCGCTCGTGCCGCATTGTGCGAACGCGACGTAAGGGAGGTAAAAATACATACACTCGGCCATGCACATGGCAGAGCGACGGGCTATGTCTCGATTCTTGTCCCATGATTACTCGCTTCCTCGGTTCCTCGAATCGAGCCCGTTCAAGAGATGCATCCCCCATCTCTCGACGGTACCCACGAGCCACATCATTGTTCGATCGAAACTGTGCTATGACTAACTATATAGGGGATGATATGATGTTAGGGGATCGCAGCTTCACTATAATCGCTAGAATCGCACATTTCATTATATCATGCTATATTAATTGTTTCTACGACGACAACCGGATAAAACTATCGGATAAATTATCTTATCGAAATACCGAGTAGCATTATGCAATCGACGATTAGATGACGAGATTATTTAAAAATTATTAACGTTATTAATCATTTCGATTATTACATATTTCTTGACCGATCTGGAGAATCTTTTTTAGCAAAGATTTAAATAATATTTAAATTAATAATAACTTTAAATCACACACAGATAAAGAATCTGTAGTTAAAGAGATACGGAGAACTTACAATGTCCTATGTATCGATATTTAATAAAAATGTTTATGTAACATTTTAATAACGCATAACTATCCTAATCAAAATATGCCGAAACACTATATTCTAAAGTTATTTTAATAAAATCTGTTGTAATAAATAATTTTCTCCGTGTGGAGAACACGGTCAACGTTAAATCAATTAACTGTACAAGTTTGCGTATTCGGAAGTGTATCATCGTGATCAAGAGAACAAGGTCTATTTGTCGAGACAGTGGCGTGAAGTTTATAGATCAGGTTTCTCAGCCGGTACTTCGGATGACGCAGTGGCAGGTTAATTTGACGATGAACACCTTCGTCGATGACCGTGACGCGTTCAAATTAATACATCGTAATGAATAATTCATGTCGATCGTTGCTTATCGATCGGCGATAATGAAAAACCCGCCACGTCGGCCCGTCGCGGCTCGTGCCGATCTCGTTCGGCTTTGATATAAGCGATTCTACGAACAGGAGGGACGCCGGCACACATTCGAGAATCGAATAATTCAGCTAATCGAATGAATTGGTAACTATTATCCAATTATCCCGATAATTATAGGTTTGGCTTGACCGTTTGGCTTCAGCCACATATAGAAGCAAGACGAAGATTCTGCTAACAGAGTTATAACAACTTGGGATAATAGGAAAAATATACACCGCCCAAAAGCAAAATCATGAATAAATTATGCAGAAAATTAAAGATTATGTTACAATCTTTTATAAACATTTATGAATAATTATTTAAACTACGAGAAGAACTTATGTGATTGTAAATTTTATAAAAATATTATTTATATTCTGTAAGGTAAGTTGCATATTTTCATTGAATGCTTTTCTTAATAGTATATAAAATTAAAAGTATGGTGATTACTTCAATGTAATAAATATATAATAAATGTTTAGTTTTTCTTTAAATCGACATTTATAAATAAAAATTTTTTGCATATGATTACTCCCTCTTATACACACGCAATTAACATACAAATTTATTACAAATATTCTCTCTTTAATCTGAAGGCCACAAGTAATCAAAATATTAAAATTGTTTATGCATATTATGTTTTGTTATATTCATATTTATAAGATTTCTTGTTTATGCATTTTTAAACAACCGAGCAGAGATAAATTGCAACCTCTGTCTTTTAACTTGAAAAAATTTATTTCCACAAAAAATTACTTAAAAATTTTTAAGCTATTTCTGTCATTAAATAAGAAAAAATATATAATCAGAAAAAAGAAAGAATAATTTTCTTTCTATCGAGATTTTAAAGAAACTTTTCAAATATGCCTTTTACATTTTTATTGTTAAACATGAGTAACATTTCTTTGAGCGGATTATCCGAACGAAGGTACAACAAGACAAGTCAAAAGCCAGCAGGCAGCTAATTGGTACAATAGCCAATTGGTACGATTGAACGACGTAGATAGAAATGACGGAACGATTGGTAGTGGAGCGCATAAGTCGGTCGTCATATTATTAATTAAGATCCTCGTAACCTGGATTCGCCGAACGTAAAAAAGTTTAGGCGCGAAGTTGGGGGCAGCCAGTGAAACGGTGGAAGGCGATTGAGTGAAAAAAAGGGGAAAAACGAAGATGCGAAGGAGATTGGAAATCCACCACGCCGCGTGTAGTACGACCGTGTGGACCTCTCGGATGCACCGGCTTGCAGTTCCGCCACTGATTGGCACTGCGGCGGAGAATGGCGGTGCTATGTGTCCGTGTGTGTATGAGTGCGCGCGCATACTCGCGCGCTCTGGTATTGCTCTGGGCTTGCGGTATGCACATGCATCCACGCGCACATGCATTCACGCGCACATGTATCCACGCGCACATGCATCCACGCGCACATGCATCCACGCGCACATGCATCCACGCGCACATATACGTAAGCGGTTTGGCAACACGGCCGGTGTAAAGCCCGTAACCAGCCTGTTGGCCAACATCGCTCTGAGGATTGCACATGCGCATGCGCGTGCACGCCTTCGCCTCCGTGACACTTTAAATAAACCATGGTGGGGTGTAAAAGGGGGGCACCGGACAAAAATGATAAACCGCTACAAAAATACCGATATAGAGGAGATCGCGCTGGCGCGAGCGAGCGAGCGAGCGAGCACGCGCGCCCGCGCGCGCGCGGCCGTACGCTCGCGCGTCGATTGGTCCAGCGGCAGTTTGTCTGTCGGTGTATTTATAGAGCGAGACAGTGCTAAGGGCGCAAACACGTCGCTGCATTCCCTTCGCGGAAAATCTGTGTCACCTATTTAACCTGCTTTCCCTCTTTCCGTCTGTTATCGCGTACACCGATTGTATTTAACCTACGATGATTTCGCCGTGTAGGTAATTAGTAATTTTATGATTAGTATTTTTCGCAAAAATGTCATTGGTTTTTATCATTCTCATGCGCGAGTCATGGCCATCGAGAAAAAGTACTATATACACAGCGGATCGAGGGTAGCTCGTGACCTCGTAAAATCAGGCGACCTTTTCATAAAGCGTAGGTAGTTTGGACGAGTGGTAGATTTTTAGGGTTGTATGGGCGATCCATTCACGTAACTTCAACTGACGGACGAACGAATGATAACTGATAAGGTTAATTACGATTGGCTTTCCACTCGTAAATTGAATGCGAAGAAGCGAAAATAATCGCGTTTGTCACATGATTATATATCCTATTAGTTTCTAGATTAGAAAGCACATTTTTGAATATATGTACATATGTATGAAAAATATATATATCAAAAATAAAACAGTTACTTTTTACAATCCTAAACATTGCCCGAGGTGGTATAATTTAACGTTAAATGGTGTAACTATGTTGATTGCACAATATTGCCTACGGGTATTTTTGGTTTTTATGTTGCGTTAAATGATTTTTAAAGTCAAGAACACACATTGCCCGTAGGCCATCTAGCGATCGGTGGCACTACTATCTATCGGGGAAATACTTCTAGAAATACCTTTTAGAAATATCTCAAAAACATTATGTGTGCAAACGATGCAAACATTACGATATTATATTTTTAACCCGCACCATATCAATTTAGCTTGGAAATAAATATTATATATAAAAATAAAAAGGTATATAAAAGTGTATAATATATGAGACATAAAAATAACTTATATGTTATGATAAACATAGTACATATAAATATAATACATAAAAATATAAAAATATCTTATATGACACATAAACTATAAAGTCCACAAAAAATATAATATATAAAGTTTGTAAAACAGGTCTAAGAATTTAAGTCCAGAGAATGATGCGAAATCGATATTTCAATTTGAAATTTTGAATGCAAAATTTATGAAAAGGATAAAAACCGTAAAATATCAAAAACAGTATAAATAGTTAATTCTATCGTTTAAAATCTTATTAATACTTTTGTGTGTGACGCTAACTTCGATCGTTAACTCTCAGCTATATCTGTCTAATACGAAAATTGCTTGCAATCTTATCACGAGCTGAGAATCATATAGGTAATGATCGTTAATGCTAAATATGCAGTAGAAATACGAGCTTGGTTATTTTCAAGGAACTCGAAATAATTTCAATCATTTTAGAAATCTCAACCCATGTTACCTATTCTAGAGCTAATTTGGATTTCGAAGATTGCTTAGCGCATGAGGGAATTTAATAATTCTATGTAATAGAATCAAATTCTTGCGTCAATTACAAGCATTGATTTTTCAGCTCTCAAGAACAAGATAAATTTATGATCTCTATTATTCTATATAAAATTTTATTATATAAAATAATAGAGATCATAAATTCTCATCTCGTTCTCGGAAGTCTGCAAAATCGACACAGATAGACAACAAATATGTCGTCATCGAGTGAGATGATAGATCGTAGTTAGAAAGTACTCCGGCGTACACGCATCACGCAATCATATCAAATCTATGAAAGTCCACCTACATGTACACATACTATTCGCCGTTTCACCTCAAGCAGTGAAACTTGAGACGTTATCCTGTCGTGTTGCACGTCATGACTAAATATGAAGCAGATTTATAACGAATTTTATTTGACTCCAAATCAATATATTTATTCTCTTAAATATGACTGTCAAGAATAATTATCACATCTGATGTCAATAGTCATTTCTTAATGACAAATGCTATACTAAAGCCATATTTTTAACCTATTAAGAAGACATATAATTATTCAGTAATCTGTAATCATTATTAGATATCTGATATATTATTTGTATAAATAAAATTTGTGTTATTTTCTTATTATTTTACAATTTATTGTAGAATCTTTTATCAAATATAAATATAAACAAGATATATAAAAAATGTTATAGATTATTTCGTAAAAAATTGCTTAAAGCATAGTGGTTTAGATCCAAGTGCTCAGACTTAAGTTCTTGAATAACATAATCGTTTTTTATGATAAAATCAATAATTGTTTTCAATCAATAAAGCTTTTTTGAAGAATTTCTTATTAAATATAAAGAAAAATTATAAATATAATAATTACAAATTTTATTTTATCTTATCACATCGAAAATTTATTATATACATATATATATATATATATATATTACGTACTTCATTTACTCAACTGCTTAAATCATTCCATTTGCACTTGGGTTTTTTCTTGTAGAATATAGAAGAAAGTAGGATCATATCCTATTATTTTTATTTTGGTACAGATCGTTGAATTTGGAATTCAAAAATTTATATTTTCCATATTTTTATTATATCATTTCCTAGGATAGTAAGAGAAATTATTTTTATTAAATGATAAAAATAATTCTTAACAGAATTGTTTAGTTTAAATCGACCCAACTGGCCACAATTTATTAATATAATAAATTCACAACGTTTCGGCCTGGGATTTAG
>NJRL01000210.1:18058-48360 GCA_003063815.1 Aphaenogaster rudis
TTAAAGTCTCTAGAAAACAAACTCTTCTATTGGATATCGGACGTCGTACGTCGGACGTCGGATGCAGTGTGAATCCAGCAATTGGCTTTACTTGAGGAATTCCAGTGCGCAAGCGATCGTCGCGCTATTCGCGACGATGTCCGATGTTCCGTCGCTCCCACGACCGTCGGACGATTGCGTCAACGACGAGGTGGAGCGTACGACGCGTAACGCATCGGCGGAGACTGCGTGTCCCCTCTCCGCGGGGTGCCCTGTGTTTTCGGACGTGCCCGTCGCCCCTTCTGCTCCGCCGCCCTCCCTCTGTGCCATCGCATCGCGTTGTTCCTAGAGTCGCAGCGGTAATTCGACGCCACGATTGAGGACAATGACGGATGAGATGTAGATCCTACGGGGGGGGACTGCGTGACAACGTCGTGTCATTTTGGAGCAGACTACGGCGGGGCCACGTATCGATCCCCGATCGTGGGCGATGCGTCCCCGTGTTGTTGGTAAATCGCGGACCTCAGCACGTCGGTAGAGATCGCCCGTCGGACGAAAGAGATGGAGATCCTCGGCGACTACGAGTACAATCCTAAAGACCTGATCGGCACCGGCGCCTTCGCCGTGGTCTTCAGGGGCAGGCATCGCAAAGTGAGCACTCCTCCAGTTCCTGCCTTGCGTTTCTCTTGCAAATGAGGATTGATTAGGGTCAAAATTAAAAATTACCTGAAATATATATATATATATATATATATATATATATATGTATGTATATATATTAAATATATGTATATATATATATTAATATATATTAAATATATTTCTTTGTATAGATTTCATTGTTCTGATAGTATCTTGCAAGTCTCTGAAACTTCTTTGTAAAACTTAATCAAGATAGATAGCGTAGCATAAACTCTCGAATAAAGGAGCTTTCTTTATATAGTTATTTTGTTATCTTCAATTAATAGGAATATAACATTTGTAATAAGCTTTTGAGATCTGTATATAGAGAATTTTATTGTCTTAGGGCCAATTGTTCCAACTTCTTGGTAAGTTTTACCCAACAGGTAGCATATCTTTGTCTCTTTTTTAGAACTTATCTGAAAAGAAACGTAAATATGCTACCTGTCAGGTAAAACTTACCAAGAAGTTGGAACAATCGGCCCTTAATGTCCCAAAAAGGAGCCTGTTTAACATCTCTTTGTGAAACGTTACTTTGTCCTTCCTAAGATAATGTGATATCTATTAAACGAATTTTTAGCTTTGAAATCTACATTCCGACATTTTTAAATTTAATTTGAATTAATTTGTTTTTTAAATTAATTCAAATTACTTTGTTTCATTATGGAATTTAATAACTTTATAATATTAATACTAAGTAACAATAATTGCATCTAGCTGCTTTGTATCTTACAGAAACCAAATCTGGTAGTAGCTATCAAGAGTATCACAAAGAAGACTTTGGCCAAGTCGCAAGACTTGCTGAAAAAGGAGATCAAAATCTTAAAGGTGCGTCCTTTGTGCTTGTAACAGATGTTAAAAATTTTATCAAGAAAAGAAAGAAAAAAGAAATATTATTAATAAATATTAAAAAATATGTTTACTATAAACATTGCAGAATATTTTTACTATAAAAAATTATACTTTATTTTACTTTACTTTATTTTAGGCATTAACTAAACTGCATCATGAGAATGTTGTCGCATTGTACGATTGTAAGGTGAGACGATTGTGTTTATAAAAACATGTATATCGTGATGAAATTATTGCAACTAATATCTTCTTGATGCAGGAGTCTAATCATAATGTCTTCCTGGTTATGGAATATTGCAACGGTGGAGATTTGGGGGATTATTTAAATGGTGAGCACATAAAACAAATTTTTAAAATTTGCATAATAACTGAATTAAATTAATTGAAAGAATTATTAATGAAACTTTAATGCGTTATAGGATGAATAGGTTTTAATGTATAAATTGTATTTTTCTAATAGCGAAAGGTACTCTTTCTGAAGATACTATCAGGCTGTTCCTCAAGCAGTTGGTTCGCGCGATGAAAGTATTGCACGCCAAAGGGATAGTCCACAGAGATCTTAAGCCGCAGAATATCCTGTTGAATCACAATTGTGGCAAAGCCTGTCCACAACCACATGAAATAACATTGAAGATAGGTAAAAGCATTTCTTATTTTTGCATCTTTATTAAGTTCGATCTTTTTCTATTAAATTCTCTATTAATAAATGAAAGTGTTTCTTTTTGTTTCAGCGGATTTTGGTTTTGCTAGGTTCCTGCAGGAGGGCGTGATGGCCGCGACTTTGTGTGGATCGCCGATGTACATGGCGCCCGAAGTCATTATGTCTCTTCAGTATGACGCAAAGGCGGATCTGTGGTCCATTGGAACTATATTATACCAGTGTCTTACTGGGAAGGCACCGCATCCCGCAAATAATCCTCATGCACTCAAATCGATCTACGAAAACACTGTCAATCTTGTCCCTAGGTATATATTTAATTTATATTGGAATCGAATATGAAAAAAGATCTGAATTATAAATTGAAATGTTTCTTTGCGCAACAATGGCTTCTTTATATTTTTATAGATTTTTTCATTGCATCACCATTTATATTTTACTTGTACTGATTTTTTTTCTTTTAATCTGGTCTTTTTAAAAATCTTAATTTTTTTATTTTATACTAAGAAGAAAATTATAATAGAAAATGATAATATCTAGAAAAAGGAATATAATATTCCTTTTTAGTATACCGCCTGGAACATCACCCGAACTAACGAATCTCCTGATGGGCCTGTTGAGGCGCGAAGCGACCGACCGCATGGATTTTGACCACTTCTTTGGTCACGCATTCCTCACAGGTGTCCGAGAAAGTCCAAGCCCAAGTCCCGTGCCTACCGAACTGCCGGCATCGCCGGGAACAATGGCGATTCCGATCGAAGAAGGAACGCCGATTGTCAATAGATCTGAGCCCGAGACAACGGAGACTCCTTGCTCTAGTCCTGAAGATGACTTCGTCCTTGTGCCGAGCGACATCAGTAGTGATACTGATAATAATCCGCCAGTCAAGTAAGTGCACAATTAGGTAATGATCTGAAAGAAACGAGTATATAAGAGAGAGTAAAAAAATATTTAATAATAATCGAGTGGAATTAGCTGACATAGTCTTTGCACACACACACAAAACTGAGTTTTTAATCTTTAAATATTTTTATATCTTCAGATATACTTTGTTATTTAGATATGAAATATTTTATTAGAATGCCTGTCATATATTCATCTAATTATTTTCCAGATATACCAAACAAGTGAGTAGGGAAGCTGTCAGTCCACCCCGACCATGCTTATCGAAATTGGGCGAGTACGTACCATTTCATTACATTTTGGATATACCTCAATTTATGTAACTTTAATAGAATTGCAAACTTTTTAGGCATCAAAGCAATTATACTATTTTGGCATTATTATTGCATTTATATTTATATTATTGTTATTATTAAATATATTTATATTTATATAATATATAATTATATAATATATATCATATATAATATACACAGGGTGGGGAAAAAGTCCCGGATTCCTGAAATATCTTGGAAGGAGGGGGATATAGAAAAAAAATGTTAAATACAAAAGTAGTAGGTACCATCAAGTGCCCCACTTTGAATCCTACTACTTTTGTATTTAACATTTTTTTCTATATCCCATTCCTTCAGAGATATTTCAGGGGTCCGGGACTTTTTCCCTACCCTGTATATTATATAATATAATTATATAATATATATTATATAATTATATATATCATAATTTGTATTTATATTATTGTATTATTATTTTTCTACAACTCTGTCCGCCAGATATACCAGACAGACGAGTAGGGAAGCCATCAGTCCCCCCAGACCGTGCTATCTACCGATCTCTGAGCCGATTCCCGTTCCATGTCAACGAAACGCAGCGGCTCAGCAACCACCACAATCTCCCTCGACGAATGCTGCCCGTTCCGGCAGCAGCGTCGTGCCCCGCTCACAACCGATCAGCATGAAACGTAGTGTGGACTCCCACAGAAGTCACCCACCAGACATCGGTTCTCTCAGTCCGCCTAGCGTGCAGTTTGTCATCGGTACTCCGCCCGGCAGAAGGTACGAACGTGTCCTCGAACGAGTACAGATTGTTAGAGATAACTTTGTCTTCCTTTCTCTTTGAGAGTTCCTACATAACCTAAATTATGGAATTCTGTATTGTTATCTTTCTCAAATTAGAAAGAAATTAAAGATTTCGAAAGAGAAAAAAAAGAGAAGTAATTTTTATTAATCAAAATAATCATTATATTTTTATAGAACTTTTATAGAAAAAGTTTTAATTTGTCCTGTTAAGCCTTTCATTTTTTGCGCTTTGTACACTGTTGATGGAACAAACCAATCGATGGACCCATAGTGTAACAATCAACAATGAGAGCTTTCCAGCAAGAGACACATATTGACACAAGAGTCATTCTACCTTTGTTCGATATTCACAATCAGTGAAAGACAAAAATATAATGATTCCTGTGTCGATATGTGTCTCTTGCTGGAAAGCTCCCAATCTGTCAATCTTGAATTGTTATACATTTATTGAAATTGGCTTTTTTTTACTAAGATTTGTATTGAATCATTTGTTTTTAAGCCTTCAGCTTAGCTTTCAACTCGAAACTTTTTAAATGAAAGATAGAATATTTAGGCTTTTGAAATATTGGTCCGTGTAGAAATAATATAGCGTGAAATAGAGCAATGGAATAAAGCTAATTTATCAATGATTAGATTAAGCGAGACTCCGCCGCCGCCTAACACGTGGCAGGTCAGCCCCGTAGCGAGACACTCGCACACGCCGAGCGGAACCTCACCGTTGCGCCGTTCCACGGGTAATAACAGCGCATCCTCGCCGTTGCTTACGGGTCCACTAGCGGTGCTCGGTTCCCCCACCTCGCGAGCTTTTCAAGACAACAACAATACTCTCAGGCATTCGCCCGTCATACCCTTCGGCACTAGGGCCGTCACTCTTCCCGAGATATCTGGTAATTCTTTGACCTTTCTTGTTAAAATCTTAATGTCGGCTGAAGCAATGTATTCAGATTTACAGAGAATACTATATCTCAGTAATAACCATTAATTCATAATCTAATTCCCAACATCGCTTCAACCGACATTTCGTTTTTTTTAAATATATAAGATAAATACGAAAACTATTTTCTTTACAAATCATCTAATTTTGTTAATTATCTACTTCGTCTATAGAAGCCGGCAGTTTCCAAAATCTCTTTCCGGATATACCACCTACGACAATTGATGATCGTCCATTAACGTTCATCGCACCGGAGTTACCAGAGGAGACCCTGATGGAGCGTGAGCACAATGAGGTCCTGGCCAAGTTGAACTTCGTCGTGGCATTATGCGAGTGCGTGTGCGAAGTCGCCAGATCCAGAGCTGGCCCTCTCGGCAATATCGAGCAACCGGCGCCTCTCGGAAGCATCGAACAGGCTGGCAATGCGGCCACGAGAAAACGTGCCGAACAGGTCATCCTTCTGGTACGAGCCCTTCAGTGGCTCAGCTCCGGTCTGAATCTGGCCACTCAAGAACTCAAAGCTGGAAGGCTACAACCAACAGCTACCGTAAAGGAAGGTAAGTTCCCGTTATATTGTAATACTTACATAAGTTTATTAGATGCTTATTTTTCAAATAAATCTTTCCTCACCAAAAGTTGAAATCTCACCATCGCCGTTCCTCGTTTGTCTATTTTTAACATTAGATGTCTAACAACAGATCACATACATTTATAAATTCTAAATTATGAGCTTTAAAATTCCAAATTTTTAATTTTATAATTTAGGATTCTGGATTTTAAAACAGATTTTGAATTATTTAGAATATATTTAAATTTTTTTTTAAATCCTAGAAACTCTAAAATTTTGTTTTAGAGTAAAATGCATATAAAATTGTGTGAATGCGATATTGAATTATATTAATAAAAAATTTTCTTAAGCATATTAAGAACAAATTTTTTTACGTGAAAAATATTTGTGATAGGTATCATTTTTACATATGTGTGATTTGTTTAATTAAATTTAAAATTAGCTTATGAGTTGCATTTATATAAACTGTATTTAAATTAAATTACTCTTCTTTAATATTGCAGTTGTCAGTACCATGAACGAGAAATTCAAGTCGTGTTTGACGGAATGCAAACAGCTAAATAGCATAGGGCTTCTTCGTCAAACAGGAGCCACGGCAGACAAGATATTATACAATCATGCGATTCATATGGTACCGAAATAACTCCATATTTTTTTAGTTACGCTTATCGTCTCCGATTTATCCAGAGTCTGATTATATGTCTATGTTATATTTTTGGCAATTAAAAAACGAATACAATGTTGACATTGATGGTATTCGAAATATTTGATGCAATTATTTTTACAGTGTCAATCAGCGGCATTGGACGAGTTATTTGGAAAAGGCGGCGAATGTTTCCAGCGATATCACACGGCGCAGATATTATTGCATTCGTTAGCGCAGCACGTCAGTCATAGCCAGGACCGAGCTCTACTTATCAAATGTATGTATTGTTTCCACGCTGATTGATCTTCGTCAAATCGTAAAGAAATCTGTACTTTTTTATTTTTTAAGTCGACTGAGAGATTTGGAAAAAATATCTTCAATGGTAATAAAGATATCGTTTCAGCTATTTCTCATAATTCATACTTTCTTTTTTAGCTTACACTTAAAATTTTATTTTGATAAGAAAACGCCTTTGCACGTCAGCTTAATATTTATTTGCCAATTTAACTTATCAATCGCAGTATCTACACATTGTGTAACAAATAACAAATATTTAAGTTTCTTCTTCGCTCGCTTATAATTACAAATAATAAGATTAGATTATTTCGCTGACATAATGTTTGCTCGATCCTATCGTATTCTGTTGATCACAGCGATCACGGTTTGCTACTGATTTCAGACAAAGAGGCAGTAGAAAAGCGGTTGTACGTGCTACAACAACAAGGCTACATCTACGCGACCGAACCCACGTAGCGCTTGTGAAACATGGCAGCTGAATGCGGCGGCAACAGCCGCCTAGAAGAGATCCCGCCCGAGCAGCCGCCTTTATCATCGTACTCGATATCGCTCTTCTGTAATATATTCTGCCCTATTCTGTACAAAAGGCGAGATTGATGCCGAGATCACAGCTCTAAACGGAGGCGGGAGTTCTCCAAATTCGCGGCTGACATTATTTTACCGAGGCTAATTAATTCAAAAGAATGCTCCATAGTTCCACGCGGAATAGGGTAGACAGTGAAGAAAATGAAAGTCCTGTCCACACCATCTGTCCCCATCCATCCTCTCCCAGGTTACTCTTTATATGATTTATTAAAGCTTAGTACAATTAAGATATTACACTGTATAATGTACGTACACGTGATCGATTAGGTAATCTTTATTTCGTATATCGAATAAACATGTGTATACTAACGGCGTTGTGCGTTCAATGCAAAGGCACGTCTCGTCGAACCCGACGACTGAGGGGTGGTCAATAACGATAACGATGATTGTACGAAAGTAAAATAGTGAATGATGGGCACTCAATTATCTCAATCTTTTTTTTTTAAGACTAAAAAAAACAGCCAATCAAGCTAGACTTGTCCATGTCAATGCAAGTTTTTGAACGATTTTGAATAGCGAGTATCTTCGCACGTTATCTTTTTTTAAATAACTTTACATGAAAAAGTTAAATAACTTTACATTAAAAAGAAAAAAAAACATTGCTACAAAGTATTTCATTCAATAGACTATATTAATATAAATAATGAAAACAATAGATTCTGATAGAAATACTTTGCAGTGATATTCCTATTTTTACCGCTTTCATAAAATGTCTCTTAACAGAAATATGCGAATACTCGATTTTTATATACTCTCTGATTCAAAGTACTCGTTAAGCCCACCATTAACATTAGTCTCGTGAGGAATGCTCTTCTGACACCAAAAGCCGGCTTTCTAAGCACACATCCACGATATTGCTGTGAACATTTCTCTCTATTTTCCCCTTTCTCTATTTGTTTTGCTATGTAAATTTCCTTAGTTCTTCTTTCCCTCGGCTTTCTCAACGGCGGGAAGTTGTTTGTTGTCCCGATACATCATGTAATTGAACGCCGCGGCAAAAGAGTTCCACACGGCATAGGGGATGATGAGATAGCCGGCAGTGGGATTGACGTGGTAGAACACAATCCCAACCGCCGCCGTGCTGACCCACAACGCCGCAACTTCGTAGAGAGCCTGTGCACGAATGTAAAATAGTAGTCTTAATAACATTTTCGATCGAAGCGGAGTTTCGTAGGATCGCTTGGAAAGCTTTTAATGACTGCCTCCGATTAATGCAAAAGTTAATGCAAATCAATGAAACATATACATGCTCGATTCATTCTTATCTTAGGAATTCAGCTTGAAAAAACACTATGAAGTAATTATATAAAACTTATTTTTCATTAAATCTATTAATAAAGTCAACATAAAGTACGTTTCTAGTCAAACATGAGTTCACAAAAATTGGATTTAATTGCATCCAAAGCAACCGCTAAACTCGCTTCGATCTAAAATCGCTATAAGATTCGATTGTGGGATCGTTCGAGCAATTCAGGCATTGATATTTATTTTTTCTGAACCATCTTAATTTAAAAAATTATCGTATATTTAAAAAAATGGAAATTATGTATTATACAAAGATATTCTTATAAAGTTCTATTGATTATATATAATCTCTTTATCGTTAGAAATATAGATTTAAGTTAGTTTGAAGAAACACAAGCTCTCTTCTTCGTAATTATCATATGAATTGTAAAAGAAATTAATTTCTAATTTTTCTATTTTCACTAGTCAAATTTATTCACGAATAATTAGGATTATTCTTAAGTAACGTAGATCGAAAAGGTTTATATTGAGTATAGATATCTTCCAATATAATTAATGTAATAATAATTATTTATGATGGTAAAATTGGAAACATGGAAGACACTCGAACGATCCCAGAGATTTACGATTAATGTATGCGTGCGCGCGCGTGTATGTATGTGTATGTAATCAGATGTAATACCCATTTTATGTTGCGAGTCCCGAAGAATAGCGGCGTCCACGACCAGTTGAGGGCGAGATTAAGGCTATAGACGCTGAGTGGTACGGCCGCACCCTCGAAGCCACCCCCGTCTCGCCACACGAGGTACGACGAGTAGCCCATTGTACAGTACAGGGTGGTCCACACGGGTGCGAATACCCAATTCGGCGGGATACATTTCGATTTTTTCAGCGACTGGAACGAGAGTGACGGATTAAGCGCGGCGAACACATCTATACGTACAAAAGCGATATATTACGTGTTATTATATCATTAGCGGTAAGGTGTAATTTATTGTAAACACTTGAGCATTTCCGCGATTGACGGTAGATAGAAGTGCTGCTTGGCTCTCTCTCTCTCTCTTTTTTTCTCTCACGAAAAGAGATTTTGTGTAAGCGAAATAAAAATATCCCGAGATAACGTATCGGCACTTGCTTTACGATATAAATATCCAAGAGAAACAGACTTTTGATAGCCGATTTTCTCTTGAATATTTAAAAAAACCTATCTTTTTCTTTTTACGTATCTTTTAAAGCGTTACTTACGGACGGAAGTAATCATAGATTGCCCTCAATCACCGATTATATAAGCATAATTAATTACAGATTTATAGGAGTCGTGCATCATTATTGAGTATTTTGTAGTGATTCACGAATCTATTTAAATTGTTTTATATTTATCATTAGTGATTATTTTATTATTTATAATCATATAGTGAACAGGACACATATCATGAATCTATTCGGAAACGATTTCGTTCGGAATGATTCCGAACGCGAGACAAAGATACGAAAATTACAAGGAAACGACAAAGACAAGCATAGGACAAGTGACTATCATTCCGAACGAAATCGTTTCCGAATAAATTCATAATACGTGCCCTGTTTATAGTGATATTCATAGTTGCCCGATCTTCATTTATTACATTGAATGATTATTAATCCGTTAAATAAGCTTCAGATTGCATTTAAATTGCCAATAAGACAGATCCTACATGACTTGACTGAATTTCTATTATTTGTATTGTCTCAATAAGTAGATGGAATATATATCCCAATAGACTTTGTATGTGTAGGATACATATTCATTAAAACTTTTTCTTTTATTTATAGATGATTAGTCCCAAAAGTTTGCAGTTCTTTTGTTGAAAGACTATGTACATATGAAGATAATATAGAAGACATCGAGATAATAGAAAAATATGCGAGAAAAGGTACATTAAATGTATTATTTTTTTTAATGAAAGATTGTATGAAGACTATGAATTTCTAAAGTAATGGAATTGATAAATAATCAGAGATTCGCGAGATTGTAATTATTTGCTATAGATAATTATTAGCTATGAGTATAATCCTCAGACAAGTCTTTTTTGTCCGTTTTTTAGAGTTTGCATTTGTGTATCGCGCATGAATTATGAACAATTGTAATTATAAAGAAAAATATTACATAACTGTAAGCTATTATGATCATGATTACAGATAACATACAATTAAAAATTAGGTAAATACGTGCGATTATAATTATTTCCAAATATAAATAATGCATATTATATATACGATCATAAAATTATAATTGTAATTATATTAACTATTATAAATTTCAGATTATAAGAAATATAATTGCAAGTAATTATAAATAATAATATTGCAGTAATAATTCTCTTGTCACAAAAATACACGATCTCGTTATAAAGAAATAAAGTGGATCGAACGATTCAGGTAGTAGCATATACCACTTCGCGAATCACTCATATATCGATTTGCGCATATCAGACGACCTTCGCCTACAAACGCTTCCGCGAGTTTATATTTAGATTCTGTAGAAAAAGCGCTTAGCGATGTAATAATCTTCCAATCAAACAGCGTTCTCTTTCTCATATCGCGCAATGTATCGCGATAATGAGGTGGTTTTGCCAATGCACTTGCGTGTGATCCTCACCTCGTACCAATTCATATTCTTCGTGGTGATATAGCCACCGATCCAGCCGCCAATGTTAGGGCAGACCGTCGCCGTCAGCATAGGCCAATTGATCCTCACCGGCATCTTGGGTTTTGAATGCGCACTTGTCCACCTGGATGTACAGATAGTAGAATAGGATGTGCAAAGTTCATGCAACGTGCACGCTCGTGGAGAACGTCAATAAGCGAACTGAGTGAGCTTACCTAAGCGTAGATTACGATGACTAAACTATTGCTTTTTCCAGCAGTGACGTAGCTATCGTCGCCGGTTGGTGATAGTCGGCTCTCCTTCTCAACGGTCTTATTGTGCACTATTCTCTACACACGCTGTACAGAATATCTTCTCCTTGCCGAGCGTTTGGATCATCATTCCATCAAGTATCTGCGCTTGAAACTTGGATCTAGAAGTTGATGTACCATTTATTGATTTAATAATTAAGCACTTTTATCTGATAGAAACAGTATCCTTGGAATTTTTCAAATGAAATCAAAATTATATTTAAAATTATATTGAAGAAAAAGGAAATAGGAAGAGAGAATTTTTTTCAATCAAATCAACTCGTTCGTGTGCATGGATCACTCATTGTCAGTCTTACTTAATTCGTCAAAAAATATACATTATTAACTATAGTAAAATGTCGATGCGCGGCTGCCCATGCATTACAAAAATTGTACTACATACAAAAATTATATTGTGTGTATGTGTGCGTGTATATATATATATACACACACATATACACAAATATATAATATTTGTATATATATATATATATATACGCACATAATTTGTTTTACATTGTTATAAATTGCACATACAGTGAAATTTGCGGGATTCAACAAGACATGCGTTTTCACGCTTACGTGCGATATGGACGCAATAGAAGTGTGAAAAGAAAGAGAAACATGTTAAAGAAAACTCTCGGATTAGCAACTCGGCAAGTAATTTTCAACTGCAAGTTCTCGTTGTTAGGATTAGGCGGCTCGGTACGCTTTTATTTACACATGAGTAAATACATTTCAATAAATACATTTGGAGCAAAATATGTCATTATTATATTATATATGAATATCTGATGCACTTCGCGCAATATCTCGTTACGAAATAAACGCGATATCGCATATGTATTTATATATATGTATATTTATGTATATCTGCATGTAGAATAACTACGTAATTTAGATGTATATGTGTGTATACCGAGTATTTCATCAAATGTGAGCATAATTTCACTTAATTTCACTAGTAAACTTAAGAAACAGCCTGTACATATGTATTTCGTGTATGTGTGTGTACATATATATATACATATAAATTCCCCGCAAATAGATTAGCTGGCCTGTTATCGAACGCGGCTTATTTGCGTCAATATTTGCACGTTATATTACGTGTCATAATCGAACCATAATATCGTATGTTATTAATTCAATCAAAAATAAATGCGTACGTTTAGCATCTGAGCGAAAACCATATGCAGGGTATTCCGGAATGAAACAGAACATATTGTGACGATTCTTTAACTAATCTGAAATTGATTTTTCTCCGATCGAAACGTCAAACGTGCTTAAATAATTAGGGATTTTAAATTAGAAATATTTTGTACAAAAATAAAAGTTACAGTATTCAATTAATTTCAAATAATTTGAATAGTTCCTGCCTATGGAGATTTTTTAATTTTGAGAAATAACAGAAAAGACGATACTTTTCCATATTTTCTCTATAAAAAACTGGCTTGTCAAATTCATTAAAAAGCCTATTGTTGAAATTAGGCAAGTTTATTTCAGGAGAAATAAACGGTCAAAGAGTAAAAAGAGAGAATTATCGAGAACACTTGACACACAATGGACTTTATCCAAGAGTAAAATAAATAAAAGTATGCGCGGAAATTTCTTCATTTCTGATCAAAGTCACTCACGTCGTGTATGTGTACGTGTGTATTATTAATTCACCTTTGCTCAACGCAACAAAGTACTGTTCGTTATATTTTAGAGCCAGCACCAACACCATATTATAATGTAGTCGTCTTGTATTCCCAATTTATGTTTATTGTAATCGAGTCGAGCCTTTCACCAGCCGGAAGTGCAAGAAGTTCTTCCTTCACTCACTCTTTTCATCTTTATTGTCCTTAACGCGTGTGCTTCCCTCCTTCCTGCAATCGGGCTTAGACGCGAATAGATGATCCTTGACGCGTTCCTTGACGAGTTTTTGCGGGATTACCATAATGGTAGTCGTGGTATTACCCAGAAATAGTACGAGAAACATGATGCTGAGCACTGATACATGCCACGTCGCCTCCGGATAGTATGATAATTCATACAGTGTATACGCGTTATAAAGCTGAAACAAATAACCGGCGAAGAGGAACGGCAGCAAAAACGAGAGACCGCGCCACATCCACGAATGGAATCCCTCGATGGTGATGTCCATATTGTCTCTCTCGCCCAGTGCTTTTAATCGGTACAAAACGCCGCGTTGGTACCGAAATTGCAAGTATTGGACTACACCTGAAAAATGAATGCATTGTTAAATGGAAGTTACTACTACATGCAGTTGAGAGTAAAATAGTGATGTAAGTTATAATTAAATTTTAGAACGATTTATCTATTAGATATTTTGCTAAAAATTATACAACTCTTACTGATATATACGTTGAACCACATGAACTGGTTACGAAACTGATACCACGGTCCCGTGTTTGGCCAGACTAGCAGAACACCGGATACCACTGTTGAGAGAAAATGATGGAATCTCCACCAGCCTTTAATTCTTGATCCATTCACCTTGAGTATACTTTCTCTTATCGTTAACGTGCAATAGTACCAAACGAGCAGAAACATAAAACTAAGTTCTAAAGTCCTGAAACACAATAAAGATTATTTAAAAAATATGTACATTTCATATAATATATAAAACAATATTCAACTTAATAATATAATTTCATAATATAAAAATTTAATAATATAACATAATGTAGTAATGTTTTATTTATATATAGTATTTTTATTTATTTATACGCAGTATATAATTATATACACACACACACACACACACACACACACACACACACACACACACACACACACACACACATATATATATATATATATATATATATATCGTAGATAGAAAATGCAATATTGATCATAATGATTTATATGAATAATAGTATCTCACCTTATATTGGTAAATAGATTTAATACAGATAGTACGAATCCAATTACCGATAGCACTAATTTAAATTTCTCATATTCATCCTTGTACTTAAATCTGAAAGCAAACAATTATCATGAAATCACTCCAAATATATAAGATGTGTCAGATTTGACTCTTAACAGTGACATACTTGTCACTTTTGTTTAATATGGAGACATTGACACTGCCCAGAATAATTTGTAAGTAAATGCCGTTTGACTTAGGTAACGTTTGTTCGATCTCCCTAAGTTGCTGTTCTCTCCTCATCATAGATTTTTGCAATTCTTCTCGTGCTTCTTTTGTACTCAGTCTGGAAATAGATAAAAATCATACAGATTACTGCATGTAATGCTTATAATTTAAATAATAATTACAGATACTTCAAAAATATCCTTAATATATCTTTTCATACTATTGATTATCCTTCCGAGAAAAATATGCAAGTTAATACTACGTGGACTTACTGTTTCAAGGACTTGGATATTATACCCATCCGGTAATTCTGGTGGGAGATACCTTTGACACATTTTGCTTGCAGCTCACCAATCTCCTCCAATTTCACAAGATATTCCCTATTTAGTGCCTGTGAGCAAATAAAAAATATCTCTTCAGAACACAACAACCAGTATCTTCCAATATCTTGATTATCAGTTAAGCAATGATCACAGATCGCAGGCATGATTTGTGATTCATGACTAATCGATAATGATCATTTGCTTATTCCTGTTATTCCTCATATTACGTTATGTACTTTTCACGTTTATATTATTCCTCGTGCAATATAGATATATATTTTTTTCTTCATAAATATTATAAATATATAGTTCATTGTTTTACTTTTTATTACCTCTATTTATATTGCATAAGTTACCGAAATAATCTGAACCGTAATCACCGAGTGTGCGCGCGGGCGTGCTGTAATTATCGCGGTTATTATTAAAATTCTGCAGCATCATTCGCCGCTATTAAAATGCTGCATCGTTAATCAGTGCAGTAATTAATGGTAAAAAAATACACGCCAGGTCGCTGGCGCGTGATCGATTTATCAAGGTCAAGGTCACGCGAGCGTCACGTGACGCTTGCGAAATCGCCGAAACCGCGACTTTTTTTCCCCTTTCCCTGCCGTTGTCCAGGTCCAGGTCGACGTGATCCGCGGATCACGATGCGATCATGCGGACGTGACGCGCGGGGACGGGACCTAACCTCGTCGGCCGCGTCACGCGACGGGTCCTCACCTCGAGTTCCTTGTAGTCCTGCGCCAGGTCGTTCCAGTCCTTGAGACAGGTCTCGACGTCGATGTCCATTGCGTCGGGGAGGGAGGACGGAGGGGGGATTCGGTCTCGGGGGGTAAAGACGACGTCCGTCGGGATCGCAGGACGCAGGGAGACCACTCACCACAGGTGGGATCGTCCGATCTCGATCTCCCTCTCTCTTTCTCGGCAACGGTTTCACAACTCGCTCGCCCTTTCTGCACCCCAGGACACGCGGCGAACGTGCATCAAAGAAAGAGAGAGAGAAAGAGAGAGAGAGTGAATGAAGGAGGACGAGTGCAGGTAGGACGGCACTGCGAGGTGCAGCAGGGTGCAGCTCCGCGGGCCCAGGTGCGCGCGACGTCGTTCCTCGGCCACCTACGAGCGGCGGAATGCCGAGGATCCCGCGAACTTCGGCGCGAGAAGGCGAGAGCCAAGGGCGACCGATACCCCGATGCCTGATTGATAGATCGATCGATGCCTCGCCGCCGATAACGCCGCGATAACGCCGGTGCGGAGAACGGCGCGTCCAAAAGTGCCGCGCGCCAATGAACGCGCGCGAGGATTAAATTATTTGGATTGTCGAGCCTCCACAGGCTGCGTTCAGATTCCCCACCCGGGTGTCCCGAGGTATCATTTTATCCTTGTTGTTTACTGAATGTTAAACAAGGATAAAACGATACCTGAGGGCACTCGGGTGAGGAATCTGAACGCACCCACACGGGTTGAATTGGTGGGGTTGGGGGGGTGGGGGAGGAATGCGCGTCGCCGGCGATATCGATACTCCGATCGAGACGGCAGATATCGATACTCCGCAAACTTCGCGCACTTCGAATCGCGAGCCGGCGCGTCGCACTTTCTTTCTGGAGACCGGCCGTTGGAAAAAAAAGCGCGGAGGCTCGATAGAACCGGACGTCGGAATCGATGAAACGCTGCTTCTTTCGATAATACGCGACTGCAATATATCACGTGTTTGATTAATATATCGAAGTAGCGATCGGCCAGCATGGTGGTTAGTGACGCGAGACGAACAGGTTTGGTCGCGCTTATCCGTGCGTCTTTTTTACCTGCAATTCTTTTCTTCTCTATTTTCTCCCCGTTCCGCTTATTTATTGGGTTTCAGGTTATTCGCAGGTTCGAAAGAGAATTAAATTAAAAGAAAAGGCAATTAAAGATAGTTGAAAGAAGACGGAAGGGCCTAATGGCGCTTGAAGATTTGTGGCATATGTCAGGACGTCGCATAAGGTAAGAAGACTTTTAACTCTAACATTTTTCGACAAAGAAGAACATTATCCTTAAAAGCCTGAAATGACAACTCGAAATGGGTTATCGCCCAAACAGGATACATATCCACAAGACGTCCAGAAGATATCCCAAAGATATCCTATCGCCTAAAAATGTCTTCGGGATATCTTCTGGACGTCTTTCGGACAATGCATGCTGTGTGGGCGAGCTAAAACGTGTCGCGACGCTCATCTCTCGCTTGTTTTGTAGAGGCGAAATGGAAGAGGAGGATGAAGAGGAAGACGGGAGGAGGACGAGAGAGCGGGAGAGTACCTTGTTTATCGGGTATATCAGACTCATCCGGAATCTCGGAGGATCCTCGGGCCGGGAACGCAGGCGCGACATGAAATTCCACGCAGCCGATTCACTTTGAATAAACTTAGCATATCTCGGGATGTAATCGACGTGTCTCCCTCTCGGCTCTCGACGGACCGTCTCAGCTATTTTGACATTCAGATGTCTGCGTTTTATTTATAGGCGCCTGCCGGGCGATTTAAAATTTCTCGGAGAGGAAATCTTTTCTTTTTTTCCGCCCCGTGTCGAAGGTGAGACGCTTTAAGCATCGCCAGGGCACGTATTATGAATCTATTCGGAAACAATTTCGTTCGAAATGATTTCAAAAAATAAAGGACAAGGATAAGGAAACGACAAAGACAAGTATAGAACAAGTGACTATCATTCCGAATCATTTCCGAATAAATTCATATGTACCCTGGTCGCACCTTTATCCTTTAAGAAAATTATGAGGAAATTTAAACGGCTTTACACGAGTCGACGGCAATCGCGGCGAAATGATTTCTTTGTAAAAAAAAAACATTGCTCGGTTACGAATACCGTGAAATTAATTCAAGCATGCTTAGCGTATTAATGATAAGTAATTGCCTCATATAGAAACCGCGGGAATCGAATTCGATCGCGCCTCTAATTCGAAACGCGAGAGATAGAACGGTGGCGCAGTTCCAGATAACGGTATCCGATCTCCTGCTGCAAGCCTGTCGCGAATCCAGTCGTATGGAAGGCAGAAGGTTGTCGCGATCGGCTCGACTACACGCATCGCTTCCGGTCGGCTCCGCTTCCGGCCGGTCTGCCAGTAACCGGCAACCAGGAGGCCGCATGCGCGGTAGTGAGGATCGGGATACCCGCCAGGCGAGTTCGACAGTTTGACCCCAGAGAATCGAGCATAGTTTGTTAGACCGGCACGTACATGAGATCGTGCGAAGTTCGAGCCTCCAGACTGGGTATAACGAAGCAGAGAGAAGTCCGGAGAAGCCACGCGCGAGTCTCAGTTTTCAAATACAACATTCTACGATGAAGTGGCGTTGCTAATAGCTTGATAGTCACGAAATAATATAACGATATAAGAAGAGGAACTAATTAGAAATCAAAATACGAATATTGGTGTGTATACATTTATATTATTATGTTATTAATGTCTGTTTAGGTCACAATCTTTTTGAACTGCCAACCGGTTCGAATTGTTTTGTTCTTTTTATTACCGGTCATCTAAATTTAACTTGCCACTGATTGGGATCTATTTAATTGAATTTATTTAAAGAAATCGACGTAAATTAAATGTAAATCGCGATATAGGAAAGATCAATTGCAGATCGAACGAAGACAAAAGACGGTATACAAAACTTAATAGTTTAAAATCAGAACTGCCGAAATTACACGTATATTTAAGAAACATTGGATAGTGCATTATCGTTGGTGTACTTTCGAGATTTGGTCCGTCAACGTAATTATTCGCTCGTATGAGAGAGTATGTCATTGTCTCTGCCTCTTTTGGAGAATTATTTTTTTTACATACATTGTTATACTATATTAAAAATAGTACAAATAATTTTATAGATTATATGGCTTTATTTGAATGCGTAGACGCGTTACGGATAATAACATTTAAAAAATGGTATACTGGTTATCTAAATTCAAACTCTGATTATCGCAACTTATTTACTTTTTTTATTAGAAGAAATGATCCTGGAGTGAAAATTGCACGTGTTTAACTGGCCGATTCTTTATCTTTTTAATACAAAATATTTATTTCTATATTCAAATTAAATGAAAAATATAATAAAGTAATTTTACATCCGTTTCAACGCGATCAGATATTCTACAGTGTAGTCTAGAGTATCAGATAAAGATTTATATTGTAGACAAAAACCGTATTTCACGGACGTGGAACATCTCTCGATGAATTATATTTTTTAATTAATCTCGAACGCGCGCGCATATAATACTTCGCTTATACCATCCTGTTTTCTTAACTGCGCTTTTTATCTCTTGATGATGCCGTGCCTTTCAGTGCGTATAATGAATTATGTTAAGACAGCGCAAAAGGGGAAGAAATATCGGCGCGATATTCGGATACCAAGATACATTCCGGATACAAGATCTTGTTTAACGTTCGAAACAAAGCACTCAACCGTTATATTATATTTCCAAGCCAAAGAGCGGTACTGTACAGTGGTATCGTATTTACATGTATTTCAAAACAACAGAATTACATGTCGCGTTACATACGTTAAACTGATGTTTTCTTTTCGTTTGCTTTTCTTTTTATAAAACTTGCTTATCCTCGTTTGCGTACATTATTTTGTCTTGTAATAATTTCGTCGACTTGAAGAAAAAATTGCTGAATCGCGAAGCGCTGAATCGGTACGCGTATCAGATTCGATACGATCACGATCTGATTTCTCGTTGACAGCGAAGCTGCACGTTCGTTCTCTCGAGCTTGTATACCCAGTGTCGCCGAAGAGATGCATACTACGCGAAGAGCGTTACGAAGAATTGTGAGGTCAACAAACTTTCGCGATGACTTCAACGTCTCGTTCACCATGCGCGGAGTAGTTGGACCCGCTGCGCGATCTTTAACATCGAGTTTTGAAAACGATGTTGCTCTTCCTTCGTGGAACATCGCCGGTCAGGACTTGGCTTGGAGAAACTCTGCATTATCGCGAACGTTCGCGCGAGATTTCGGCACTCTGGCGAGGAAGGAGCCACCCGAACCGCGAGGTATTCCCTTCTTCGGCACGATATTCTCCCTGATAAAGGCCGGTGGCGCGCAGAAACTGCACGAATACGTGGACAAGAGACACCGAGAACTTGGACCGGTCTACAGGGAACAAATTGGACCGGTGCGAGCTGTTTTCATCAATTCGCCTGATGAATATCGTAGAGTATTCATCGAGCTCGAGGGTCCCAGGCCGCAGCACTTCTTGCCAGAAGCCTGGATGCTGTACAACGAGATCCGAGCGCAGAACCGAGGTCTACTCTTCATGTACGTACGATGTTCTCCCGGTACGTTAACTTTCTGAAAAAGTCCGATAGAATTAAATATTAGCGATGAGATTGCATATGAAATGGCATGTATCTGTAAAAAGTTTGTTTTACAAGACGCTGTAAAATGAACGTCTTTTTAATAATCAAACATTTCGTTCGTCTGAGTTCTTTTCCTCTTAACGAAATATTTCGACTTGTAAAATAAAACGAAAGAATATTTGGGATAGGGATGGAGATGAGTGGTGGCATTACCGTCAAATCCTTAATAAAGCGATGCTGATACCTCCAGCGAAGATGTTTTTGTGCGGACCTTGTCAGGAAGCCGCCGAAAATCTAACTAGAAAGTGGAAGACACATAGTCGAGCCGGTTGTGTAATACCGGACCTGGAACATCAGCTATATAAGTGGTCTATCGAGGGTAAAATTTGAAAGCGATCGCATAACAGAATTCTTAGCAGCAATTAATATTAAATTATATATTTTGTTAAATAACGTTATATCACAATTAGTGCATTACAAGCGCATTCGTCGACTGCGTAAAATTGTTTTAAGCGATTTTTCGTAATTAAACAACAATGCTGATCGACGTGTTCCCTTTGTAGTGATGCTGGCGACTCTAATAGGTTCGAGATGGCGGAATTGCGAGCCGCGAATGCATTCTGAAATAGAGTGTGTAGCATTGATGCTACACCAGATTTTCGTGTACTCCGCAACTCTTTCAATGATACCGGCCAAGTTGGCGATGAAGCTCAAATTGCCAGTGTGGACTAAGTTTGTGAAGACTGTTGATACGATTCTGGAAAAGGTGCGCAACTTGGTGCCGGAAATGATTCGGCTGAGTAACGATGGACTGCTGCAGATAATTATGAGTTATGGTATTCACGACGATGATGCCGTTAGAATCATCACCGATTTCATTATAGCCGCCGGCGACACAGTACGTTTTTTAATTTATCAACATATACAGGATGTTCTGTAATTTGTCAAAATTTAACAAAGAAAAAAGGCATTGTCGGTTTTCCAATTTTAAAACAAATATTTTTTCGATACAAGGCTTTTTGTGAAAAAGAATTTATCTCTTTTTTCCTTTTACATTCTTAATTTATTTGAAATTAGATTAGTTTTTCTTTTCGTTTGTATTATTAATTACGAAACACATGTATATATAATACAAGACATAAAGAAATAAATTACACTGAGTAAGGGATATAATTATAATTTGAAATCGATGATTTGCATGCCAAACGTTTGGTTGAGAAAAAGTCGACTTTAAATTTTGATCAATTGATTTTAAAGTCGGTATATCCAATTAATAATTAAAGCGATGAGACATTCTGTATAACAAAGTTGTAATTCTGTGATTGCTTATTTAGACATCGTTTACCATGCAATGGACATTGCTATCGCTCAGTGGTTGTCCCGAGTTACAGGACCAGTTATTCCATAATATCAAGGATTTGTCACTAGAAGAAATTCTGCAACAACCTCTGTTGAGGGGTACGTGGAAGGAAACCCTGAGGATGCACCCCGTCGCACCATTCCTTACGAGATATTTGCCGGAGGATGTCACAATCGGCGATTATTTCGTGTCGAAAGGGGTAAAATAACCGTCGCATGAAAGTAACAGAAAGTCCATTTGCAAATCTTTCGCTCTAACGAGCGAGCCATTAGATAACTAATTGGGAGAAATGGTTTCCTTTTTTTTTTAGGACTTAATTCTCTTATCGCTTTATTCGAGCGGTCGCGATGAGAATAATTTTCTACGACCTAATGAATTCTGGCCAGGAAGGTGGATTAGAACGCAGGATCATTATTATCAAGGAGTGAAAAACGCACGTGCTAGTATACCATTCGCGGTAGGCCCAAGGAATTGCATCGGTCGCAGACTCGCGGAAACGCAAATATCTCTTACATTGGCGCAGGTGAGTCACCAATTGTGCAATTAATTCCAATTCATGACTACAGCTGTATATTATTTCCTTGTAGCTCATTAAAAACTTCAAGATCGAATGCGAAAATCGGGACAGTATTAAGATGATTTTGCATTTGATTTCCGTACCATCAGAGCCTATTAAGTTGAAGCTGATAGATAGAAAAATATGATGACGTTAAACGATTAGGACGGAAAAATGATCGACGACAATTTTATTAATGACGCAATGCAAGAAATTAAACTCGATGTATATAATTCATCGATGTTATAATGTATATAATTCATTGTATTTCTTAAATATATACGTATATATATTACATGCGTATATGTACGTATATATAGGATGTTCCATATAGATAAGGTATTCCATATAGACCAGTATTGTTGTATTCCTTTATCAAAAAATAAGCGTCTTTTTCCTTTGGCGAAATTTCCGAAACTGCATCATTATCCCATTTTTTAATAAGCCAATTGGCTTATTAAAATTTCCTAACCAAAAATTTTGCTAAACGGAAAAGGAAAAAGATGCTTATTTTTTGACAGGGAAATATATTGGTCTGTACATTACTTATATGAGATATCCTTATACACGTAATGCATCTAGAAAGACGAAAATGTAAGGGAATTTGATCTCAGGACTTTTTTCTATGATATATATATCTTCGAGACATTTCATGAACAGAATTTATTGTATATTTTTAAATATGAAAAACATTAATACATGGAAGATGACGATTTTATAATTATTTTTATGTTATCTATATTATGTACAAATATTTAGATTATGCTTGGAACATCGTAGGATATGTACAGAATTAATATATTATACATAACGACAGATATATAACAATTACAAGCATATACATAGTGTCTCTGAAAAAAATTTCTATTAATATAATGTCGAAAATGCATATCTAACTAAATAAATGTTTTTAAAGAAACTGTCAAACGCATCAATGTGTGTCTAACACATTAATAACGTTATTTAAACTCTGGTAAGCTTCATGAATATCATAGATATGATTCAATATTTATGTCTGCATTCCGGTTACATAAACACCTCGATCACCACATCTTTCACCATTGAACTTTTATTTTTGGGATGCAATGGAGCAAATAGTTTATACAAATACATTCGAAAATCAAGAGAATTTGTGGAATTTCATTATAGCTGCAGATGTATAAGAGATATAACAATCATTTCTGCGACAAATTGAATTGTGCATAAGAGAAAATGGTGGTCATATAGAAAACGTTGTAATGTTTATCTGATTAAATATATGCAAATATATATACGAGAAAATGATGATTATATCGTAAATTTGTTATAACATTTATCTGATCAAATAGATGCATTTTCGACGCTATATTGATAGGAAATTTTTTATTCCATTTTACCTCTCCTATCACGTCCATAATAGACCATCTTTTTCAGAGACACCCTATATAAATTACCGAATAATCTCACAATTAGAAATGCACCAAGCTTATGCAAAGAATTCCTGTAAAAAGGTTCCGGAGAATAGAGTAAACATAAATTAGATAAAAAAAGACAAGTTTACTCTATCCTTATCTTAGAACTCTTCTTCGATTTATTCTAAGATTCATTATAAAGATCGAAAGATCATCCGTATTCGTCATAATTGCACTGATCCGAATTGAATAACTGTCTAATGTTTTTAATATTGGCATAGAACTTCCATGATTATGTCCCTGATCTCGCATAGGAACTCATCGAAGGCATTGGTGATGTAGAAAACACCGAATGTCCACATTGTTTGACTCCACGACATTCTCGCGGTCAGAAAGCTCTTGACACAATAAGATTTAAACTCGTAGCAGGAATGCTTTCTAGCCCAGCGCCAAGCTCGGTAGATGGTCTCATGATTAAGCTGCATTATGGATTTCTCGGTCAACGTGTCTATCAAGTCCGGCATGAGGAAATAATCGGCCAGTAGCACAGCGTCCAACAGCGACTCGATATTTCGATTCTCAAATGCAACGCCGCTCGCCGCTAATATTAACGTCTTCAGGCCGTCGCGCGACGTGTCCCTCAGTCGTATCCGTTTCTTGCTCGACTCGCTGAAGTTACCTTCTAGCATGGCGGAGAAGACGGGCGAGCACTGGCACAGTATTCGCTTGCAAGCCTTAACGGTTGTGCCATCATCCAGCTCGAATGTCACCATCGACGATACAGATGGTTTCGTACGGTTTTTCTTACCGAGAGGTCGTCTCAGATAGTTGCGCACCTCGTCGTCGTCTGTAAATGCCTTTCCATCGTAATCGAGTTTCGAGTAATCGTCCGGATGGATTTTAAGCGTCTTTGCCAACTGACAGATTGACCAGATCGCCGGTTTGTGTAATTTGTGCGACGACTCCGCCAGCAGACGCAATATCAGCTGCAGTCCATCGTACTTAATCAGTAAGCACTTGAGAGTGTCTTGCGTCTTAATGAGAAGTGGTATCGACACTGCGGTCAGCAGCTTATGCTCCTCTTCGCCGCGCAGCAATATAAACGATAACTGCCCGGTGGCACCGCCGGTTTCCGCCACCGTGCGCAAATAGCGTGTAAACTCTTCCGCTTCTGGTAGAGTTTGTACTTCAAGCACCAACCCCTGCTTCAGTAGCGGCATGAAATACACTGCGTTCCTAAAAATTAAAAATATAAATGTGACGCGAATGAAACCTTTCTAAAATGACGAATACAAATGCAAAAAAAGCATTGTGCACAAAAATTGTGCAAACGCGAAGTTTATAATTTGAGAAATCTTACTTCACGATCCTCATCAATATTTTGACTGCAGTGCCTTTTAGGCCGTTTTGCTTTTTTCTTGCGTACTTTATGTAATCCATCAGCGATTTGATGGTCGTGGATTCTGCCAATTTATCGATGGGTTCAAGGGAAAGACTCAATTTACTCAGCAGTAATAACGTAAAATATTCGCAAGGATATGTTTCCGAATGCACGTCCAAGTTGAGAGAAGAAGAATCGGAATCGGCTTCGAGAGTTGTTAGTGATTTGTAGCTCTTAGGGGAGGCAACCTCTTCCTCTACAATAACAAAACGTACGGAGTATTATTAGATGAATGATTTGTATTCAAATCTAGATATATTTTGTCCAAAATTTTAATTGCATCAGATCACATATAACAAAATTAAAAAATTTTATGTCAATGGTATTAATAAAGAAAAATGATGTACCTTCGTCGTTGTCGCATTCCTTATCGCTGCAGACCGGACTGTAAACGTCATCTTTGAGATCATCACTTTCTGTATTGAAATCGGAGTAAGGTGGCAACGGCGGTGTGCTAGGTGGTGACGAAGAGGAAGCACTTGTAGCGCTCCTCGGGCTCCAATCGTCACGGTAATAATCCATACTGTATCTGCAAGTAACAAAGTGAATCAATGGAATTAATCCCAAAACAAAATGACAAAGGGAAATTAATTACTCGCTATATATCAAATTAAGATTTTGAGATGTCACATATTCTAAATATACATATTGTATAATCTATTTCACCTCGAAGTGGGGTGCTTGGAAGGCCTCTTGCAATAATCATCGATCGGATAATCACTGCAGCGTTTTCTCGATATGCTGCTCCTCTCGCCGTTTTTAGCTACAATATTTGTCAGTTTCGCTACCAGGATCTCCAATATGCCATGTTTTGTCAGAAAGTCGAAGCCGATTTCGTCATGGATGAACAGTGAGAGAGCTTCTAACAACCCAGAATGGTAACATTCATACTCGGACTTGTTCAACAGCGCCATAATAATCTGTAATCCATTGCCCTGTCTGATTCTGTCTCGATTGACCGATTCTCGACAAAAGAAACACAGGCTAAGCAGCATCTCCTTGCACAGAAGGTTGGAACTAGTGTACGTCGTGTTTATCGACGCTATCAGTTGCTCGACCATGCCAGAAATACCCAGATACAACCGACATTCTGCTATTCTGCAAAGAGTATAAAGGCATTTCAGAGCTATCTTATTGTTGCCCTCGCTGTAACAACGCATGAGACATTTATAGCCCAATATATTCTCGTTCAGATGCATCTGTTTTCCGCATCGCGGATCAAAAGTGTCGAGAAATGCACACATGGCCTTCAAGCATGCATCCACGAGCTTGCCGTACTTAGGTTCCACACTGGACTTCTCTTCAGCCATAACGAATAATTGAGTAACCAGTTTGACAATTTCCAACTCCAGTATCGTGTCCCTAATTTTTTTGTAATTTCTGTTCCAGATATTCCTGCAATTGTAATTAATATATAATTAGAATAGATATTCATATAATTGTAATATGAAATGCATGGAATTTATAATGGAAGAAGTACGAAGTACTTATTCTAATATATATGCATATATAGAATCAGGAACAATTTTATACCTTACAGCTCTGATAGCCATGCAATAAGTTTGTACATCGGTTTTTGACGTTAGAAGTGCCACAAGTGCTTTCATTACCCCAGCATTGCACAATTCTTTGGCGTGCCAGCTACATTCGGACAAATTACTGACGAGTCTGCAAGCGCGACAATGCAGCATGGCATTCAGCTCGAGGTTTTCTATTATGAGCACTATGTTGAATCCTATCTTGCTGTTTCTTACCTGAAATTTTGCGTTTTATTTATACACAATAGAAAAGAAGAATAGATAAGATATTTAATTAAGATATAATGTGCAGGTCTCAAAACCATCGGATGTCTCTTTAATGGTAAATTATTTAATCAATTTATAGTTAACTTTTCTTTAAAGACTTTGTCATTAAGAGAATATCCGGTGAACTTTGAGGTATTCTATATGATACAAAAATGGAGACAAAAATGATGTATATAGAAATATAAATGTTATTTAATTCTGTTATAAAATTCAAATTGCGATAATATATTATATCCATAATAAGTATATGTGTATCGTAACAAATATTAATTAATTAAGGCAGTATATTGATTTATTATTATCCTATCTTTTGTTTTATCTTCTATCTTAATTTAACATCTCATATATATAATATATAATATATAAGATGTTAAATTAAGATAGAAGATAGAACAACAGATAGAATAATAAAACAATGTTCTGCCTTAATTAATTAATTAATATTTGTTAAATTAAATATATATGTGATAATATTAATAATATTAATAAAAATATGTCTACCAAATAAATAAAATTAAAAAATATATTATATATCTGTTGACAAAACGTAAAAATAAGTAAAATTATATAGAAACATTAATATATTACTCTACATTATATTTCCTATATAGTCGCTTGTCCATATAATCTGGTGCATTGCCCTAATATGATTTCATCCATATTATCATCTGAATGCTCTTAAAATGACATTCTCTTCCTGCTGTTCCATTTATATTTACCATATGATATACGACTGTGCTAAAGCGAGAGAAAGCAAGTGAAAGACACACAAAGCACGCAGTGATGTTTTCACTCTGCGTCTAAGCGATTAGAATAAGAGTGAGAACCGAAAAGAAATCTTTGATCTGTTGTACAGAGCAGCAACTCCTGTATTCTTCATTTTTCTTCTCTTCCTGTCTAATGCACAATTATATATTCATTCTAAATGTAAAAAAGATGACACAATGCAGCTGGAAAGAACATATGTACAGGTACAATTTCATGCAGCGAAGAAAAGCTAGCGTTTTACCCCCACTCCACCGCAATGCAAAGCAGCGTTGAAAAGCTGACCCTGCCGCCTCCTTCCTTTTCATGGAGCGTGTCTTCGCTGGCTTTCCGTTTACTCGCAATGTTCAATTATCATGTGTTGTATCTGCCATTTTCATCCCGGGATGAAAATAAAGGATTCTGATTGGCTGATTCTTTTTCGGCGTTGCTTCGCTGGAAGTTCAACTGTGTCGAACTTTGAGCGTGCCTTCGCTGATACAGCTATTTTGTCGAAAATCGATGGAGAGGAGGTAAAACGCTAGCTTTTCTTCGCTGCATGAAATTGTACCTAGAGAATACAGAAAAGATTCGATAAATTTCGATCATGATTACTTCACTTAATATGGACATTCCACTGCATTATTATTTTAGCAAAAAAATCAAAGAAAATTATTAACTGTTAAAATGGTTTAACAAGTTGTCTGTCCAGTAAGTTTTACATATCTTACTGTCTATGGCACAGTAAAATTTTCATTATCATAAGCATATAATGATAAAATATCGTGTAATATGATTAAATAAGACTATATCTTCATAGATAGTGCGTTGAATAGCACACTTTCTATTTTACATTGTTATTTAGCTATTGTTATTTAAAATTTTATATTAGATTGTTTTTTTACAAGCGTTTAAAAACATTTCAATAGCACCAAGGCGCTACTGAAAAGTCAAGCACAAATGACAACAATGACAATCAATGTGTTAAAAGAAAATAACATTTTTGCTTCTTAGAGACATGTTTCAATTACATCCCTAACATGTAGCGTCAACTCTGTTAATTAGTTAAGTGCATAGGTTTGTTCTTTCTAGACAAACTTTCCGATTAGACTTTTTCTCTCCTTCTCTCCAATACCTAAGGACTGATTGTTCTAACTTTTTGGTAAGCTAACTCTAACAGTTAAATCATATGTTTATCTTTGTCTAATTTGAAGGAGAAACAAAGAGACATATGATTTAACTATTAGTTAGCTTACCAAGAAATTGGAACAACCGGCCCTAAATCATATACTTATTTCATCTCAAATATAAAAACCAATTATATAGCTACAATATAGCTACAAAGAACAGGACCTCACAAATATACCTAGGAGCAGAGTGAAAAAGGAGCATACCTTCTCTCTGGCGTCGTCGGCCATGCAGGCATCCGCGAGTATGCTCAGGCTCCTGTCGACGATCCTGTGGTTCTCGGAGCGCAGGAGCTGGATGAGGATGTTGAGGCAGTTGGTCCGCTTGATGAATTCCTTGCAGCGCTTCGGGTCGCTCTTGAGCTGGTCGAGGCAGGTGGCGATGCCGCGCTGGTTACCCGTGCGGTGATACCTCGCCAGCGTCGACTCGTCCGGCGGAGTCTTCGGCAGCGACATCGCGGACTCCTGGTGGCGCGACGTCGACGAAAATCGGGCGGACGTGATCGAACCGCGCGACATTGCGTCAAAATTACATTGTCCTACGCGCGCGGGAGGAGGGGGAGCGCGCACATTCCCATCATCGTTCCGCGCCGCGTGCCGTGGGTACCGATCGTGCAACTGCGAACGGAACTCCTCGTCCTCCGCCACCATCAGCTGCCCTTCCCTCGTCGCGTATCCGCGCGAATTTTCTTCACGAATCATAAAAATGATCACGTATCGATTAGAGTTACGCGATCACGCCGAAACATGTCGAGTGCATGTTTTCACTCTTCGCATTTCTGCTGAAAATTAAAAAATTACATAACGTTGCTCCGCAGTCGCGAAATTATCGCGAATAGTCGCGAGACGCGAAATGGAGACAGAGGAACTTTTGGTCTGTTCTTTGTCGCTGCACTTCTGAACTAATCTGAACTAGTGCTGCACTAGTTCAGATTAGTTCAGAAGTGCAGCGACAAAGAACAGACCACTTGTTCGCGTTGCTTGCACTCCCTAATATTTTCTGCACCTAAAGCGAGATAGACATACACACAGCCGTTGGAGAGAAAAAGAAAGAGAAGTACAAGTGCGAAAAATACAAGCAACGCGACAAACCTAAAGCCCGCATCAGACTACCGACTGTGAAGGCCGACCCGACTGCCGACTTGAGTTTAGAATCCAATCTAAACGCGAGTTGACCGATCCAGTCAGTCGGCACCTTATTATGGCTGCGTTCCGTTTCACGCATATGCGCGCATTTTTTACAGATTACGTGACATGAACTATAGATAAATGCGCGCATATGCGTGAAACGGAACGCAGCCTATGATTGGTCGGTAGTCGTAGTCAGCAGTCGGGTCGGCTCTCATAGTCGGTAGTCTGATACGGGCTTAAGGATATGCGACGTATTTTTTTCAGTTGTACGCTGATGTCGCTGATACGCACGCTTAAGGACTGTACTTGCCAGGCAGTGTTGTTCTCAGAGACGCTTTTTTTCGCGCATGCGCGTTGAATGCGACCTCAATGACGTATCCAATTTATGAGAAAAAGGTGCTCTTAGGGCCCTGTTCTGTAATCCTTACCCCTTGTCTACAATGTGTATTTAAGGCGTTAAGATTTAAGAAATTGATCAATCACAGTCGTATATGAGGAGAATAAACGATTGCGATTGGTCAATTTCTTAAGTCTTAACGCCTTAAATACGCATTGTA